>JAIGNY010002678.1:740000-802500 GCA_020152595.1 Chiridota heheva
TGGTTTGAGGGGTTAGTATTTTCGCTGAGATTCACACTCTATGTCAGATGGGAAAGGTTCGTTGCTCTTTGCGTTATGCTAATGCAAATAAATTGGTAGAAGAGGAAAAACACACCCCTACGGTTGCGGGGGATAGGAGGGTTGATAATACAAATGGAGCAAATATTGTTTTACCTTACGTGTTTTAAACTTGACAAGGTATCACAGGCAACACAGGCAACACAAGCAACACAGCCGTTGAATCACAGATCACGGATAATTAGTTTGAAAAAGCTCTTGTACAATATCGCGTGGTAAAACAGTAGACATGCGTCGCAAATAGCTGTGGTACACAAAGGAGCAACTCTTCAGACATGAGACAAGCAGACGAGTGGCATTACAAATTTAAAAGGACAAAGATTAAAAAAAACAAAAATAAAACTGCTGTAAACTAATGTGCTATGATTGGTTAGCTTAAATCACATGTATAGGGCGTAGAACTTGTATCTATGGCGAGTGGCGGGATTTTCTGAGGTCATCTTATGACCTCGCTTGTTTTTGGCGCGGCTTGAGGTTTGATGACCAGACATGATCATTTCACAATGGATTGGGTAAAATGCGTGGTAAAACAGTAGATATACGTGGAAAATAGCTGCGGTACACGAAAGAGCAACTCTTCAGACTTAAGACAAGCAGACGAATGGACGAGTAGCATTTAAAATTTTAAAGGACAAAGATTCAAAAAATTACTGCTGTAAACTAATGTGCTATGATTGGTTAGGTTAGATCACATGTATAGGGCGTAGTCCTTGTATCTATGGCGCAGTAAACTTAAAACTTAAAATTGTTGTGACAATTAGGGGAAATTATTATTAATGTATTTGATTGTATTAATCTAAGCTTAAGTGAATGTAACAATAGATTCAATAACAGGACTAATAATAATGAGTTACTAATGAGTTTAGTGGAGTATCGGTTAGTTCCGTGTTCATTGCATTCTTTCTTAGAAGTGTCCAGGCACTTGTATAATTCGTACACGTACACAAAAAACAAAACATTATGTGAAGGTATACTTGGCACATCAAGTTAATTGATTCATTATTTTACTTTTTCATATTTGCGCTTTTTGAAGAATTGTTTAATTTTATTCACAATGTAATATCCGAATTATGATGGAATGATATTACTTGTCATCTCCTCTCTGTATGGTCAAATCATTAACCATAGTAGTGACCATTGTTAGAAAATAAAACTGTATATTCTGTAGTAGGCTTAGAAATATTAATAACTTTGTATACGCAGTAAACTTAGAAATAACATAAATAGTATAATCAGAAGGTTTTGCTAATCTTATCTCGATGTTTGATTTGTAAAACGTAATCGGCTAGCACAAATGATATTTTAATGGAATTTTGTGTTGGTTGAAAACATTGGCTGATTTAAGGCCCGGAGATTTACCTAAAATTTGTTTTCGACATTTGCCAATGTGTACAAGAATCGATTTTTTTTTAGATGTGCGCACTTATTTTTAAACTTGGTCTTTATACTCAGAGTACATCATATGTACTATCAAGGAGCTTCTACAGTTAATTGCTTTTAGTTAGCTTGCAACTTCCATGGTCTACATATCAAACTTAGTCCAAAATAGGGCAAGTATTATTGTTCACAACGATTGAAATTGCGTTCTTTTGTATGATTACCTCCGGCAACGAAGTTGGACGGTGGTTATTTTTTTTGCCTGCGATGTTTGTTTGTCTGTTTGTTTGTTTGTCTGTCATCAAGATATCTCACGAACTGATCATTGGATTTAGATTAAATTTGGTATGTGGTTTTCTTTCTGCTTGAGGAAGAAGTGATTAAAATCTGAGACATATTGGAATAGGGGAAGGGTAGAAATGGAGGGGTGAGGACATTTTAAGGTGAGTTCGTCTTTTATCAAGATATCTCCAGAAGTGATGATTAGATTTTGTTTTGATTTGGTGTGTGATTTTACTGTTTTATGCAGAAGTGCTTCAAATTTGGGACTAATTGGAACAGAGAAAGGGCAGAAATTGAGTGGTGGGGATCTTTTAGGATGAGATCTGTGAAGACTAAGTTGTCAATACTAAGTTAAAACTTTTCAATGGAATGTGCTGAACAATGACTTTGCGCTCTGAATGAAGATCCAAACGATCAATTTTATGGACTCAAAGAGACTTACATCAAGTGTTCTCTGGAATTAATGAAAATGAAACAAATAATTTCTAATCATGAATGGAAAATGATGGAATGTGAATCCTGGCTGAATAGAGCTCGAACAATGATGCTTCACTTGTGTAAAAATAAAAACAATGATATGGCCGTGGAAAAAATCCAGTCAGAAGATAATCTTCAAGATTGCAAATGTTCATTACAGATCATTGGGCCTGAACCATGGTGGGCCTAGGATTTTTGAGGAAGATTATGGGGATCAAATGAACTCTAAAATTATTCTAGGCATGTTGGAATTGCAACGGGCGGAGGTATGCGCTCTAGAGAGTGCTAATATTCTAATTATCCATGTTTTAAAAATATATTTTTTGAGTTTTAAACCCCACAACGTTTTACTCCAAATACAGGAAAATAGATAGTTATTTACGAACAAAAAACACAAGAATTTAACATCTTATGGTTGCTTGTGATAAAAAAAAATTTTTAGATTTAAATTGATAATGATATTAAAATTGATATAGGTTAATCAAAGAAAAAGATTACTTAGGGTTTAAAGTGGAAATTAAAAATCTGAGCATAATATTTATAACGACGCAGAAATATGATAATTTATTATGGGGTAACTTTCTTGGGAGCTTGTTGTTCGATTTTTGTATGAAGCGCATGCTCCTTATTGTTGTTAAAAAGGCTAAATCCATCCCAGCCATTAGGTTCATAGGGCCGACAAAATGGCTTCCACTTGAATTAGAGTCACGTAATGAATCCCTCTATAGAGCTTTTCAAACCGAGTTTAGCCGAACGTGATTACTTCAGTGCTACGACCAATCAAATGCTGGGTGAAATTTTTGTTTGCCTTCCAACCAATCAAGTGCAGGTTTCAGGAAAAAAACGGAAACAGCAATAAGCGCTTGTATTTCCTTCATGTATAACGCACGTAACATTTTTTCATACGCCTGGTTTATTACCGTGCGTGAATTGTGCAGACGGCCATGATTCCTCCAGTATTTGATTGGTCAATAAGATTCCTCCAGTATACGATTGGTCCATTATGGACACGTGAATCTTGGCCATGTGTCATTATTTAGGTTTAAATATCCGAAAATTGCCGATTCAGATTTAAAAAGGTCTATAGGAATAACTACGCCTCTAAAACAACAATTCGCAATGTGTCTTTCTAGATATACATGGTACTGCGGCATTTGTTTTGGAAGAAACTCCTTCTCTTTTTCAAAAACTACAGATCGTTGCAAAAGATAAATGGCGTTGGACCAATAATCTTGTCATCCGATAGTCTAATATGGACGTCATACATGCTGAACATCGTACCTCATGTTACAATCCGCATACCATGTTGCAAAGCTCGCCATAGATATTTATAACGACGTCACGAATGTCTCGCCCCTGGAAGCTCGATCGACCGCTTGCTTATGTTATCAATGCTTTTACCGTCAGCTTTTAAACGCTCTTTTGAGACCGGCAAATTCATCTTCAGTCGTACCTACTTCGTCTTTATCAGCATGGCTTCCTCTTTCTTGTACACTTCCGGAGTTTCTCCTTCAATGAATCCATTTATTTTCATGGGTAACATTGGTGCCGTGGTAAATGTTAAGAGGTTCTATTTTCAGTGTCATTATCTCTCCCAGCATGATGTCATAAGCTGCATTATAAAACTTCAAGCAGTCATGTCAGTTAACTTACTATTTTGTAATGAAACGTTCTTTCGTATAGTTTTTTAACAAAAAGGTGTACTATAAAGTTTCTTATCTCCATCTATACCTATTAATCTTCTTACAAAGGGACTTTACATATACGTTCTCTCAATATTTAAAGGTAACATGGCCCATATGACACATCGGCTTGTCTAGTATGATAATGCCATGGTTATTTTCTTTCGTTGATAGTGCAAGTACACGCAATTTTCACGCACACACACACTCTCACACACCCACACACACACACACATCTGTTTGGCATATATATATATATATATATATATATATATATATATATATATATATATATATATATATATATATATATATATATATATATATATATATATATATATATATACATATATAAATATATATATATATATATATATATATATATACATATATATATATATATACATATATGTATATATATATATATATATATATATATATATATATATATATATATATATATATATATATATATATATATATATATATATATATATATATATATATATATATATATATATATATATATATATATATATATATACATATATATATATATATATATATATATATATATATATATATATATATATATATATATATATATATATATATATATATATATATATACATACACACACACACACATATACATATATTTATATATACACACATATATATATACACATATACACACACACACACATATATATATACATACATACATATACATACATACACATACATACATATACATACATACATACATACATACATACATATATACATACATACATACATACATACATACATACATACATACATACATACATACATACATACATACATACATACATACATACATACATACATACACACATATACATATATGTATTGCCAAACAGTTGTTATTTCCTACTTGTCCAAGAATGTATTATTGCATAGTTTATTTATTTCTTACTTCCTTTGTGTCCAAAAGAATGCACGGCCATTTCTCAAAGTTAGCCTTGAACGTGTTCACCCACGAATTCGTGCTTGCTTCTTGAGATGGTTCATTCCTTGGATATGATTGTAGTATCATTCCGAATATTACATTAACGGTATATGTGACATATGTCACCTATTGCATTAATGACACATGTGACAGGATCAAATTACGTCATAGTTGTGTCTTTAATGTTTAAAGACCCTCTCAATAAAAAACTAGGGTGCCATAGGTCAGATTAGAGAAAGCACAACATCGAAGACATAATGTTTAGCTGAACATCGTCTGAACTGAAATACATTATGAATTATCATAACGATGAGGATGAAGTTGGTAATGGAATGAGATGGATTCAGATGGTGCGACTCTATCGACTGAATCAAAGTTTTTGTGATGAGAATTAATCCCCCAGTTATGCTTAATGTTAATCTGCTGTCAACACGCTTGCCTCTAAATTATATTGGATGTTTTGGTAAACCCTGCAATTTAATAGATCTATTTCGCAGAATCTCTTTCAATGACACATTCCTTACCGCAATATGCAACACTTAAAATGATCAATTGTTAAAAATCAGTCTGAAATCCTCCATTCTAAATCACCTGAAGTATATCATTCTATGAACAAGATAGTACCAATGAATATATTTGAGCAACAAAACACCCTTACACAAATTCAGTCTGCCTTATCTATAATTCAAATCTGGAATGTCTAATGCTTTGAAAAGTTAGATTATATTAAACATTTGCAAAGCTAAAAGTAATTTGCATTTTCACCTATAGAAGGCCGTTGGCGTTGTAGACAATTCATCGTTAGTCCATATAAAGATAATATATTCCTCTACCCTAGGGTTGCATAGAGAGTAACCATGGCAAATAAAGACTGTAATGCCATTTGAAGAGACCAAGTGGGAAATGTAAGGGTTCCTTGTTGTCTTTTATTTTATTGAATTTAAACAAAATAAGTTATCAGAAACGCAAGATAAAGCGCAGATTATCAGATGAACTATTTTCTTCTGCATTTTCCTATAGGCTGTGGTGGGCATTGATCCTTTTCCAGTTCTAGTAAAAATCTTTCCCTTGCATCCCAAGAGGTCAATCCGGTTTACGCTCCCGATCTCCTGATCGGGAGATTTCTCGTCATTATAACCCACAATGCATCTTCCAACTTCACTTCAAATTCCAATGGACTGAACTGGAGGTAGTTTCAATATATCCAATGGTACTTGTCAACTGAAAACAAAAACTTTCTTGCATTTGTGGAGTTATAACATGTGTTTCATAAGCTGCAAAAATCTCGACTAGACTCGACTAGGCCAAATGTACTAAATAAGTATAAATGAAATCGGCTTAGGGTTGTTTAGCCACTCAAACTGATAGTATGACGTTTATTAAGCATTAGTTAAAGTCTTTTAAAAACAAATATAAATTTCTGCTGAAAGTGCATTTTGTTAGAAAACCAAGCTAAGTGCTATTATGATATTTTCTAAACTGATTGAGGGTTATTATATTATTAGATGCTGCACTCCTAAGGTACCAATCAGTGGTATTCTGGTTGGGTTTACACAGCGGCGCAACAATAGAGTGAAAATGCTTTAACCCCACGGGCTTAAAAACGAAAAAGAAAAATATTTGGGGGACAGAAAAATAACACTGCGAAATGTTTTTTTTTTTTTTATAGGATCACGAGCGCTTATTTCAACGGACCCGCATGATTGAATATGATTTATAAGCATCCGTATAATTTCTGTATTCTACCTTTTAAAATTGTGTACATAAAATTGTCGTGTTTCCAATCCTATGAGTTAAAAGGTTGTCTTAAAAACACCTTTCTTTATTTTTTACACTGAACTACTGCAGTACTTTTTCATTCTTTTTCCCTTTTGGTTATTTGTATTTTTATGGAATTACTTTTAAAGTTCTTGTGCAGAAGTTTTACAAATGTGTAAACACGAATTAAGATCGATGTTGATATGAAATGAGTATGAGGATAGAATGAGACGGACAAATAAGTACTTCAATATCATTTGACTTAAAAAAAAAACGTTCTGACCATATCAAGATAAAGATTTTAATTTGAAAACGTTCTACTTCCAATTTTTCCAAAACGAAGAATAAACGTAACATTATTGTTCCATACTTGAATAACCATAAAGTTACATATCATTGTAAAGAATACCATCCACATAAAAAGACAAAAGCATCGATGAACACATTGAAGTTGCATACGAGAAGGTTTTTAATTAGAATCACCGTCGATTAGCTGAACCCTTCTGCAGATGAATGTAAAGAAATGTTGTTACAGGAGTAATCTCGTGATTGTTCGTTTGATTTGTATATAAACTTAAAGAGGACATTTCAAGAAATACATTGGTGCACCACTCATGCCGATATCCGTTTAAGAGTCATCACTGTTTAAAGAATATCACGGTATGTTAAAAAGTTACTGGTGCAGTATAAGTGTTCAATAGTACATACATACATACATACATACATATATACAATAGGCTTTTATACCGCGCCATTCCATTAACAGTTTAAGACTACAGCGCCAACAAAATAAATATACATGAGATAAAATACACGATTTCGAAAGGAGCTGAAGGTGAGAAAAAAGCAAGTTATATGACTGATGAAATAAATGGGATTTCAATGTTTTCTATGAAAACCGGTAAAGAGTTGGCTGTACGAATGCTAAAGGGTAAGTGTTCCAGAGTTTAGGGGCAATATGAAATGAATCTTTGTCAGCTGCAAATTTAAGTGATCATCAATAGTGTGAAAGCATAGGTACAATTTCAATATGTTTTCTATTTATTCCTTTCAAAGCCAATGACTTCTTTTCAAATTATTGGAAGCATTTTTGTGTTTAATTATTGACTTAGGGACAGACAAGGACATATTGTGCCTGTCTGTTCGTGTACCAGTTGTTCTTAATAAGAGAAATCGAAAGTTTTTTTCCTCCTAGACATATACAAACTGTAATGGAAGCGCAACTATAACAACACCCTATTTACTGCACCACTTTCACACTGATGAGCTTTTTGAAATTTAAAATTTCCTAAACGGAATAAGATATCAACATGATTTTTCCACCAAGCTGTTTCCGTAATCGTCATCTACCACATAAATGTACATGATTTTTTTACGGGAAAATTCCTTTAAATCAACGAGGTGTGCACCCCAATAAAGGATGATTAATGGGATGCGTCCCAAAAAGGGTCCGTACTTATTTTTTTCCTTTCTAACAAATACTATTGCGTGGGCCATAGAAGCAAGAAGATGGAGTAATTGATTCTCACATATACTTAGCATATCTAGTGATGTATTCATTAATGAATGACGAATATGCCTAAACGTGAAGTATGGAAAGGTGGTACCCGTGAATTATGGTTGGGTAGAAAATGTTTTTCCTATTATTCGATAGCAACCAGCTTTGTCTGAGATGGAATAGCTCTTGTTTAATGCAGATGAAGTATTTTGTTGAAGTAAGGAATTGTTTTTATCTGATGAAGTTGCAAGGAAAAATTCCAGCAATATTTTTACGTTGAATTTAAGTGGTGTTATTTTATGTACTTATACAGTTATAAGTCATGGTTAATGGCAATTGTTTAGCTATGTCTTTGTGAAATGTTTTAATATGAGATGAGCATCGTAGAGTTAAACGGGTAATACTTTAAATCAACATAATACGGATTGTGCATTATGCTAATAGGTAGTATCTATTAGTGGTGGATTAAAACATAAGCAAATTACAAATTTCGCTTATCTTTGCCATAATAGGCAGAGAGGAAAATCGTTATCAAAAGCCATGGCTGACCTTTTGCATGACATGTAATTTAAGTTGCTTCTGTCTACTAAAGTGAATATCAGTCTTGTGACGGACCTTCCATGAGAATCACTTATCCTAATCCGCTTGAACCATGCGAACTGGGAAAAGCAGCGGCCTTATCCTTATCGGCTTGTACAGTTGTATGGCTAGGAAAAGAATTTAACTATTCTATTACCCATATTCCTACATTTCAATACCAACGACGCCGTGATCGCTTACAATCATGAAAGAAAATTCCATACTCTGACAAAGAAAAAGAAAACGAAAAACAACACATTCAGATCGCAGAAGGAAGGGGGGGGGGGAGCACTTCAATATGTAAGGTATATGTATATGTGCCGCTCGATCAGGTGCCTTTTTTGCACCATTTTTGTAGTGAGGTGTCTTTCTTTTACTATAAAAAAAATGTACCATTTTTTTTACAAGGTCTTTTTTCATCAATTTCGTAGTGCAGGTCCCACAAAAGTGGGGTTTAGGCTGTGTTAATATTGTACTGCTGGTCCATTTTTACAGTATTTTTTGTTGAATACTCATACTGCAGGTATCAAAATTGACTTCTTTTATACAGCGGGTATCAAAATTGTATAACTTCATACCACACTTACCAAAAAATCTATCATACTGCGGGTATGTTTTTCGGTTGGTGAGCTCCACACCCCTACCACTTTTAGTATAAAGTGTTCCCCCTCCCCTCGATTCAGATTTGGGTGTTAGGTTATTCGCTTTATGATCTTTTTCCAAAGAAAACACCCATTAAAATAAATAAATCTATTCATAGAATATGATAAAAGTCGACGACTACAATTCAGATTCGTTTGAAATGTAATCAATTTCATTACCTGCAATCTGTAATATCGCTTTAGACTTCAACGAATATTGTGATAAGAATCCTTAAGATTTAGCTTACCACATGGTTTCATTCAATCATCCGTAAATACCTCACACTTTCAATACGAGGTTGCCCAATGCATCTTATCTACTTTCTGTTTTTACAATCATCATCTTCATAATACCTTGCATTGCAATAGGAAAAATAATATGGAGCTCAATTGCAAAACACAGCTGGATACTTCTTATATGAATTGCTGACAACGGATTTTTCCTTATTGCATCGGCTATTATCACTCGACTGTACGAATGTGTTGTTTCTTGTAACCTAGCAAGCACAGCAGCCCGAGGGACAGGGGTGTTTCCAGTTTCTTTCGTCGAATATTGACTTATTATCAAGCATCAAAATATCGAATGTGATTGGATGCCTGATGGAGAAGCTTAAATTAAATCTACTTTCTATTTCTTGAATGTACTTGAGATGAAATTTACTCTTAGAAGTTCTATGTACTTGCAGAAGTAAACTACATGCTGATATGATGCATGGTTTGCAATCATAACAATAGGTTTTAGCTAAATGATCAAATTATAATATTTTGCCCGATCAGTGAAAATGCCTAACAAGTGTAAAAGCTATTTAATTAGTACATTCCAAGCGTGAATTTCATCTAATCTAATGAAACTGAGATTCATCGCCGCGATCTGGAAAAGATCTAATCCGTGACCGTTCATATTGCCAGTGTACAGGTGTACGGAGAAGATTTGATGCTGCGGATGCTGTTGTGGCAATTGAAAAAAACTTCTTATTCATGAATCGGAGCAATTATATCCCTCAATATGGCAACTATACCAGAGTGTTACTAATTTTACACACCCACACCCATCTGCCCATACACTCACAACAATACACCAATGACGACATTTAATTAATTGACGACAATGAATTACCGACCATTCTCAGAAATGAACATCGCAGATACTGATAAAGGATACAGGTATATGGACTGATGGATGGAAATTACCAGGGATTTAGATCCAGTAAAGACCCCATTTATAGGTTGGGTGAGAGGCTTGACAGATTTGCTAAAATAGAAAAGACAAAGCTAGATTATGAAATAATATAATTTGACGAGACCTCAAATACACTTTCATACAGTCTCTTAAAGTAAACTCTTACAGGCTTTAAATGTTCGTGCAGCACAGTTTTCTTTTTCTTTGTTACTTTTTTATGTCATGTATATGAAAATGGCTGGCATGGAAAGTCTAATGTAGAGAAGTGACATCACATGCGTTATACATGCTTGGTTTTTTTTATTTAATATATACCGTGAAATAGGGGCCAACGAATCGTGCAGCATTTGGTTGAAATTACAAGCAATCAAACCTTTTTAATCGAGTTCTAAACATTGTGTCCATGACGATTTCGCCTCTTTAATGTATTTTATTGAAAATGAATGTACTCTTACTGTTTGTACTTATTGAAAATTTACATTTCAGATGCAAGGAATGGCAAATGATGAACAAGGACATGTCTCTGGTGTGGGTGTGGGTGAAATTAAAGATAAAATCACCTACGACAGTTTATCATATATGTCACGTTTATCTTTATATCTGCGTGTTGTTGGAAGTTTTCATATATGATAAGATTTGTGTGAAAGCATAATTGAAGTTAATTACATTGTTTTAACGCGACTTTGTCTGAGTAATTATGATATACCCAATGGTTTTGAGATAATCTGTTCATTTAAGTCTCTTTAATGTAGTCATTTCTACAAAAACATATCACTTGAGCGCAAGAGGGATAGCCCATGTAACTATCGATGCGTATGCAAACTAAAGTGGCATTCGTAAGGTAAACAAAGGGTACACGCTAAACTAAAGTGGCATTCGTAAGGTAAACAAAGAGTACACTCTTTTATCTTTCACTTAACTGTCAATTTCTGATCGTAGATGCTCTGAGATTGCAGCTGAGATGCTGATCCATAATTCAATCACAATTCGTCTCTGTGATTTTATTCACAGATTTAAAAAGGTGGAGTTGGTTGTGTAGTTTAATAAATAGATAAAGCGGTATACTTAATCAAGTTTACCCTCACATATAAATGTGCAAGATACGCATAAACCCTTCCTTTTTTATGCAAACAATTATTTTCGACGATTTCTAAAGTGGCAAAACAAATAAACTGTACAAATTGTGTAACCAAAAGCCAGGGGAAAACAGCCATGGTATTAATCGGATATTAAACAGCCGATACACGTGGATTTGCATCTTGAATACCTAAGCTAATAGCAATTCAGTTGTTTGAAATTCCTCTTAAGCTTTTCTCTTACCTTCTGGGGAAACTTCCAAAGAGTGATGTTGGTAGTGGTTTGCTGCTTGCGGTGATTGATTTCTGAGTACGTAAACGCTATTAAGAAACGATAATAGCAGTTACGGTTCTAATTATGCCTATTGCTCCAATCATTTTTCAAATGAACACATGTATTCATTACATCCATTGTATTGCTTCCTTCTTCTTTTGTTGTTTTGTCCAAACTAGTATAATGTCATTAAAACTAACCATTGTCCAATTTCTAGGTATTAGTTTATGTTCTTACTTTAAAAAAATAATAATAAAGTATGAAAATTCAATCATTTCAACATTTACAGCTAATTAATTAAAAACCAAAGGGAAAAATCTGCTACTAGCTGATTAAAACCTTGTTTACATTATTTTCTATGCCACAAGTTCACGAATTATTTATAAGATCTAGAAAGAGAATGCAAGTGAATGCTTTCTTGATCTAAAGAATTGATTTATTAAGAATGGGTCGGTATGACATGATAGGTACAATGGAGCTGTGAACACCATTCTGTCAGTATTTACAACATGAAATTAACACTCCCAATAACATATTTGAGAAACACAACTAAAATAGCTATATTTTTTAGTCGCCCTAATATGTAAACACCACTAAAACATGTAAAACGAAACGTTTGTCACATACTCATTATCCTTTATCGCTTAAAGTATTAAGGTATGCATTCTGAAAAGCAATTAAATGGGGAACCGGGCAGTGAGAAAAGCCTTTTCTGGTTTAATAGGATTTAAGTGCAACCAAAAAACACAACTCTACTCTTTTTTGCAAATTCTCTTTTCGTATAAAAAAAAAAAGCTTTTTTAAATTAAGTACTAAAGGTCTCTTGTGCTATAGGGATTGCTTTACTGTCTTCGAAAATCCATTATAGTTTCCCGAGGGATAGGATTCAAAGTAAGTTAGGGCCCTGAGTGGGAGCCATAAGTTCAATGTTGTCTTTTCAGATGCAAGGATGGCATACGACAGTACGATGAATTTGCATGAAATTAAAGATACAATTCACTGCAATATTTTGTCATAAATATCACGTTTTTGTAAATTTTTATGTACTATTGCAATTTTCTTATAATCGGATATTATAGCATAAACAGGGTTATTCAATTTTGATAAATTTGTGTCGTTTTTTAAGTTGATATAATTAACATGATTACATTGCACGCGTGATAACAAGTTGACAAATTGCTCGCAAAAAAGCTTACGAAAATGTAAAAACAACCTAAAACACATGGTGCTATATATTTAATTTCAGGTTGATATAAAACGCTTACAGTTATTGACTTACACCTGTTGATTATATTGCGATCAGTTCCTTCACTCCATTCAAGGAAGGATAGTACATAAAAACGTTGCTAACATGAACTTCATTTACATGCTTCTTTCGAGAAACAGCAATTCCATGAATAAATGGGTTAAGTAGATTTTATCTCCAAACAGTGACTGTTTGGCAACTATGAGATTTGTAATTTGAGTTCAATTACTTAAAAAAGAATGGATTTTTACCGAGAATTTTCAAGGATGAGATGTTATATTCATTTTCAAAAGGATGACTTAGGAATTCCACTTGTACAGATTACAAAATATAAACATGAGCTGCGAGGAAGCACAGAAACTGCATTGTTTCATTCCGTTATATAACTGTAATGAGTGGTTCCATTTTCTTTCTTAATGTCAATTTGTTTTATTATAGAATAATTCAATTACTTTGACTAGTTCAATGAAATTTCATCTACATTATCTTAGGCGGCGAATACCAATTACTTCACTTCGCACTATCTGAGTGTTGTACAGGCTTGTGACTAACACAAATCACAAACCCTTAGAACAGTAGAAGTCATTGAGATAAAATGATTAAATATCTGATTGGAGTCATTTTAGATACATGTAGGATGCAACTTTGAACTTGAGTTTCCCTTGCAACATGTCTCAGTATACTTCATTATTACCGAATGACGAATTTGTTCCTTTTGATTTTGACTGGCGTTAAGAAGCAAAACCTGAAAAGAGGTTGTCTGAAACATCGTTCGCAGCCCTGTTGTGATTCGTGAAGTTGGTTTAATATATGGAAATATGCTATAAAAAGTTCAGGCGTCAAACACGCAACAGTGATCCTGTAATTAATGTTTACCTGTATTACATAATTCTGAGTCTCAGCTTTAGCACAAATATACTGGAGTATTAATTCACCCGCAGATTTTACACACCGATCATTTGTCGTCTCCATTGTTTCAATTGAAATAGTGAATCAATACATTGCATTTATATATAAACATTTATATATAAATATATATATATATATATATATATATATATATATATATATATATATATATATATATATATATATATATATATATATATATATATATATATATATATATATATATATATATATATATATATATATATATATATATATATAATATATAGTGTTAGTGTTATTACATGTATTGTTAGTGTTATTAGTGACCCGGATTGCTAATTCCGAGGTGGATGACGCATGGTGTGCTTGTTGTGATCTTAATAACAATGGGTTAAAAATGATAAGATTAAATAGATCAGGAAGGAAAGGTGGAGGTTAAGCAGTCGTTTTTAGGGAATCAAAGTAGTTAAAGAGTGGAAAAAAAACTTGAGTCATTTCAATATGCGATCTGAGAATTTAACACTAACAATTCCACATTCTACATTATATGAATTTATAGACCTCCCTATTCAAATACAAACAAAACTACCATCAGATATTTCATTGGTGAAATCACGGAGTTACTAATAGATATTGTTACAACATATAGAAACTTACGTATAACCGGAGATTTTATCATTCACGTCAATGACGCAAATGACGCTGATGCTGATCAATTTAAATCAGCCATGACTGCATTGGGATTCGAACAATTTGTCCATTTTTACACACATAGCCGGGCATACGATTGATCTGCTGTTTGGAAAAGTTAGTTCTCAGCTAAATATCACTACATGCATGTCTGGACCCTTTATCTCGGACCACTGTTCTATTGAATACATAATTAATATACCAAAGGATAGCATGGTCAAATGGTGAGGAAATTAATCACTTACCGGAAATTGAAAATAATCAACCTTCGTCAATTTATGGATGACTTCATTGACTTTTTTAAACCAGATATGAATATTGATAGATTAGTCGATACCTGACATCAGGACTTTATCATTGCATTGAATAAACATGCACCGGAAAAAAGAAAGTGGTCACAATGAGGACACCAAAACCATGGTTTACTGATGACATCAAACAGTTAAAACCGCTATGCGTAAGGCGGAAAAGATATGGAGGATACATCAATGAAAAACATTTACAATCGCCAGAAATGAATATAACAAGAAGCTGAGGGATACAAAGAAATATGTAATTTCAAATAAGATTGTTCAGTGTAAGGGAAACATAAAGAAATTGTACAATTTAGTTGCAAGCTTAATTGAAACAAAGAACGAGGTCCCTTTGCCTCAAAGAAAAACTAAAAAGGACCGGGCAAATGAGATTGCAACCTTTTTCATGGATAAGATTAAACATATTCGTGATGACTTATCAAATAAAACAAGATATGAACCGGACTGAGTTGTCAACTTTTCCGCTTCTGTAGGAATTTAAGTCACTGGTGGAAGATGATGTGGAAAGAATCATTTTGAAAATGCAGTCTAAATCCTGCGAAAGTGAAATAGTACAGACATCTTTCCATAAAAAAGGTGTTGTTGGCAGTGTTACCAGCCATAACAAGAATAGTGAATACTTCTTTGGGACAAGGTACTTTTCCGAGTCAATGGAAGACGGCCATAATTAGATCATCATTGAAAAACTCTGACCTGGATCTGGTCCCTAGCAACTATAGACCGGTATCAAACCTGCTATTCCTATCAAAAGTGCTGGAAAAGGCAGTTCTTTCACAGTTTAAGCAGCACTGCGACCTATATTCATTGATCCCTGATTACCAGTTGCCTATCGCAGCAATTACAGTTGCGAGACTAAGTTGTTAAATTGATGAATGACATCTTGTGGAATATGGAGAACCAAAAGGTGACGCTTTTAGTAGATATCGACCTTAGCGTGGCCTTCGATACCGTGGACCATAACATTTTATTGAAGGTCTTGTTTGCAAAGTATGGTCTAAGGGGCAAGGCCTAGGGACTGTATTATCAATGTCGGCGAAAAGTATTCAAGTCGGCTTATGCTTGAATTCTTAGTCCCACAATGGAGCTGTACTGGACCAGTTTTGTACTCTAGTTACGCTAGTACACTGCAAGACTTAATTCCTGATGGAGTTGATCTACATGCTTTCGCAGATGATCATACCTTTAAATGGCCTACGATCATAATATTATTGGGAGAGAGCGACTCCATCCATATCCTTGAAACTCTGTGTACAGATATCAAACAATGGATGGACGCAAACAGACTAAAAATGAATTCATCTAAAACAGAGTTTGTTCAACTGGGATCGAGAAGGCAAATATCAAAATGCAAAATTGATGTTATCAATATCAACAGGGAATGCGTTAGAAAATCAAATTAAATGAAATACCTTGGAACGTGGATGGTCAGATGTCTCTCAAGAGACACATTGCAGGAAAATGTAAAATTGTACCTTACACAGGATGCTTGCGCCACACTCATGTCTGGTGTAGTGCTGTCACACTTAGACTTTGTAAATGCAATCTATATAATATATATATATATATATATATATATATATATATATATATATATATATATATATATATATATATATATATATATATATATATATATATATATATATATATATATATATATATATATATATATATATATATATATATATATATATATATATATATATATCTATATATAAATATATATATATATATATATTTATATATATATATATATATATATATATATATATATCTATATATATATATATATATATATATATATATATATATATATATATATATATATATATATATCTATAAATATATATATATTTATATATATATATATATATATATATATATATATATATATATATATGTATATATATATATAAATATATATATATATATATATATATATATATATATAATATATATATATATATATATATATATATATATATATATATATATATATATATATATATATATATATATATATATATATATATATATATATATATATATATATATATATATATATATATATATATATATATATATATATATATATATATATATATATATATATATATATATATATATATATATATATATATATATATATATATATATATATATATATATATATATATATATTTTAGTTCAGGCTTGGCCCCTTAACTATTACTTTAATATCTCCTTCACGGAATAAGATTTTTTGAATACTTTTCTTCACTATTTGTTTCTTTTGTAGTCCTCTTTCATATACGATAGACTTGCTTGACCCCTGAACTAATTTTTTAATATCTTCTTCACGGAATAAGATTTTTGAATGCTTCCATCACTATTTTTTTTTTTTTGAAGTCCTCTTTCATATAAGATAGACTTGCTTGACCCATGAATTAATCCTTTAATATCTCCTTCAGAGAATACGATTTTTGAATGTTTTTTTTAACTATTTTGTTTCTTTTAAAGTCCTCATTCAAAGAAGATGGACTTGCTTGACCCCTAACCTAATCCTTTAACATATGCGAATTTTGTTATATGATCAAGAAACAGTTATCTTTCTGTAGGTTATTTCCTAGATTTCTTCTTTAAGTACCTAATTGTTTTGAAATTGTGTTCTCATTGACGTTGATTATGGGTATGGCTGATATCCTAAAACTTTTTATCAGAATTACCTACCCTTCTTTAAGAAATTGTGGCTCAAGATTATACACCAAAGCTTTTATTTAAGAAATAGACAAATGCGCCCGTCACTTTACGCATAAAAAACGGTTACGTTTTAACCGATTTTGAAGCAAATAATTACTTTTTTGTTGTGTATCCAGAATTTCGGTAATTTGCTTCTACCTTTCCGTAGAACTATTAATGTTCTGTGTAGCGAAGGAATGGGTAGTAAGCAAAAGAACAGTGGTCTTTACCTTTTAACGAACATTGAGGTATTGTAAAAATTAAAATCAATTTTCTTCGAATCCCGTGGGAGTGTCTGAGATATTTCATCTGAAACTGTAATCACAGGCAAAATTTGGCGCAAACTAGATGTGGCTTAGATTAATCAAAACTAATCAGTTTAAATAATGTATGTTTGCGACTTTAAGAATTAAATTCACGCACTGATTGACTCGTCACGGTGAAAATTTTAAGTTTAAAATCACATGGGACTAATATCATCTATTTTGCCTGGAAACAAATATGAAACAAGGTGTATAAATAGTTTCTTCACACATCTATTTTTGAGAAGCTCTGCATCTATGTCAAATCTAAGAAAAACTTTACAAAATAAAAGAATTTGTTTTCTTCGTTTTACCCTTCATTTATTTCTTCTGTATGCCATATTATTGGTGTGAGGATGCAAAAGTTTTAAAAAGAGCTATAAACTGTGGATTTTACAAAACTCTTATGAAATTCAAATTTCATCGCTTTTAAGTTCTGATATTAGTAATTATCTTCACTCTTATGATTGTATTTATATAGTAACATACGTGAACTGACAATAAACTTAACAAACACGTCTTCCAGTCATGCCCTGTGATCAAAGTTTGATACAAATTTGAAAGGAATACTATTCAGGGAGCTGTAAAAGACAGCCCCCTAATCTATTCGACCTGGGAACTGATTCAACTGACGTCCACGAATGTTATCCCACACAGCTTTTACACATATTCACTTCCACTTTGACCGTTTGTATTGTCTCTTCCTAAGTTGACTGAATAATGTCCTTGCATTTGCAACTTTCTGGTCAAACTTCTGTTTCAAAAAGTGCACTTCTAGAATATATCGTATGGAAAATGATTCTTATTTAGATTATTCGTGAGATGTGAACTATTTTTCTACAGTAGGATTGAACAAGAATATCGATTACTGATTAACTTCTTTCTCAAATCTGATATCGACTAATGTAGCTGTTAAAAATCATTGTTTATTCATCTTGTGATAAGGATAGGAACGAGTCAAATCCATATAGTCTCCATAAATCATTCCCATCACTTTTTGTTAAACTTCATATAAATCTTTCAGATCCTTTCTTCTTTTATTACGTGACATTTTACTTTTTGATCGTATCCCTTTCCTCTCGAGAAACTAAATTTAGGCCAACTATTAAGAAAATCACAAACTATTTCTACCCCTTCAAAGCTAACTCTCTATGGACACATGAAGTTGGATACTCAAATACCTTCGTAATATCGAAGGAATCTATGCCACACCTCACGAGTAGCGATGAATTAAACCAGGGCGGTGTCATTTAGATAGCTCCCTGGTTTAGCGACCTTCTTTGGCACCAAGTTCGGTTTCAAACTGAACGTAGGTGCACTTGTTAATATCCATGTTGACATCTGTGCTACATTGCGAGGGAGCCGTATATCAAAAGAAGAACTACACACTTCCTTTATATATCCTCGGCGTTTTGTGACCTATTCAATGTTTTTCTTTCTAGTTCTAATTCTATCTCATAGTTTAACGTTCCGACAAGCTTCCTACTGGTATTGTATATCAAAGATGAATCAGTTGGGAACTTGGGAAGCACTGGGTGCGGACCCATGGTGAATCAAAAGCCTAGACGGTTGGCTCGCCAAGCAGCTTAGACCAGTAAAACACGGCTTTCCTTTATTTTTGTCAGGGGATCTTGCAAGAAGCTTCAAATCGTAAGAGCATAGTTTAAAAATATAAACAACTAGACGTAACATATGCTGTTTTAAAATCTACAGTATGCAGAAATAAAAACGAAACAATTGCCATCAAAACACTTTTAGAAATGACCTTTTTACATCTTTTTACATTTTAACAAATACATACCTAAGTATGTATTCCAGAATATAAATTTATGATGTCATTCGACAATTAAGCAGCCATTTGTTTTATAAAAGATCCACTGTTTCCAAATCTTTAAAAAATGTGAGTGACTCATTTAAATGAAAAGAAAATTCTTTAGTAATTCAGTCAACACATTTCTACCTAATTTAAAAAACCAATGCTTGGGAAATCTTTTAGTTATGTTCATCCAAAACTCAACATTGTAACTTTTTACAACTTGGAGTTTTAAGTTTTTTTCTCGGCATTTTGTCCACTATCTCATAGCCTCGCTGAACCTTTAAGCTATGTTTTGATCAGACCCCACCAGCAATTATCTTTCCACATACACAGCTACCCACACAAATAGGGGGTATTTTCTTTTCTTGAAATGCAGTTTCAAGTGTTTACCATCCATCCATCACAACTGGTGTTAGTGTTACATCTAAAAATGAGCGTCATCACTTTGAGAAGGGAGGAGCTTTGAATATTTTGACGGGTATTGTTGTAGAATATTATTTTTTGAAACTTTTTCTTTAATATCAGCAGTTTACGTGATGACAACTGAAATCAGTGGACGAAGGATGTGTCGAAGTAACAGATCTGTGTTTGTGTGAAGGTGATAAAGAGCTAGGTATGAAAGGTCTCGCACCAAGAGGGTATTTCGCAGGTATATTAAAATAAAGACGCGCTCAACAACACCGAATATGATAACGAGACATTAAATCTCAACGGGAGATAAAGAGAACGAAAGGTGATTTCCAACAGTTCTGGAATGACATTTACTTAGCATAGATATTCCTATCATTTTTAGACTGGTTATAATCAACTGATTGATAATTGATTCAAAAGCAATTATTTTGATACCTACGATTGTTTCTGCAATTTTGTTTCCTTCGAAGGCATAAACAGTAAATAGTTTAAAATAGTACAATACATTACAATTTGCTCTGTTGATCTTTCTCACTTAGACTACTCAGTGTCTCATAAATATTAATTACTTCTGGATTGTTCTGAAAACAAGAACTTGTAGCTCCACAGTTCTGTTGAGAAATTCCCAAACAAACCTTTTAAAACTCTTTCTGGCTTACACAGAGGAGCGTAGTTCCCATTCCGTAGTGTGAAATAGCAATTAGATTTTTTCTGTAAATACAAGTGCGTCGGACTCTTACAAATTAATTTTGACAACTACATGTGTTCTAGGTTGAAGTCTCTTGGTCGACTGGTCTTATGTCTCTCAATCTTTAAGCAGTGCTAAGTATATTTATCTGCACTCGCCAGCTTCACTCATCTATTTTCCAAAAGACGCGGTCCTGAATTTCATATTTCTAAAAGTCAGTTTGGACAATGGAGTGAAAGAATTTGATAAACATCTATGTAATGCGGACTTCATGATATACAAATACAAATTCCCTTGTGATTTGTTCAGTTGTTTGTTGACGTTTGCTTACTTATACGATTTTTCTTTGCATAAAGAAAGAAACTACGTCATGTTTATTGGGGAAATGCATTGATTCACTGGTTGAATTCTCAGAAAAAATGATGATTTTTTTTTCTCTGTGAAACATTATCTAACAAGCAATTCACCGCATCGTAAATCTGACTGGAGCCCAGACTTGAATATGATTTACAACAGTTCTATTTACTCCAGCGCAAATGAGGATGCAACACACTATGTGAGTTAGTTTTCTTTTCTTTATGATATATTTGTACAGAATACAATAAGATGAATAATGCGATAGATAGTACAATACACCTAGAAGTGAATGACGCATTTATGTGAACGACTGCCTTTGATGGATAAGTACAAAGGAATTGATGGTGAACACAAATTATAGCTTTTCACCAAATATCAATTTTCTTCCAAACCTTCAACAATCGTTGTTTGGCCTGTATTATTCAGTCGTCCTTTCGGGCACTAATCTCTTTTTGTTTTAAGAATTTTGTCATATTTTAGTAGAATTTGTCTTGTCGTAGGGTAAAAAATAACTCTTTTATATTCGATACATTAAAGAAACACATAACCGTTGGGCCAGAAATTTGTTTGGAAGCTTTTAAAATTACCGGAAATTACAACAGAGCCTGAGCTTTTCATTGTTACCAACAATTCCAAAGTTGTGATCATGAAGACGTCAAGTAAAGTCTATTGACATTCCTATGGAAAAGTTTAATAATAAACCATGAAAAGCGTTCTTTTTTGTGAGAATAACTTATATTTTAAAAAGAATCATAGGCTTAATTATGCTTATTTGCATTATCCAAATGACCACTGAGTTGTAAACGGTTTCAAATATAGTATTGATAAGTTATTAACTTAATTTTGATTAAAGATTGCAAAGATTTTCTTGTTTATCAAATACAAATGCAACTGTTACGGTCTTGATTACAAAGCAGACATATGTCAGGTTTAAATGAATTTAATGAAATCTAGGTTTGTTCAGGATTCACCCTTCTTCTTATCCGCCCTCTCGGTCATACCACTGCAATATCATCTCTTTTCAAACATGCTAAATTTCTTTCATTCCTCTGCCGGTCACATCTCGAAAATCAATCGTCAATCATTCGTCAAGTGCAAAATCTAGCGAATACATTTAGCTCTAACATTTCTCTGAACAATTAGGCCTACGCATAAATTGTCAACATCAGTTCATTCAACTTTGAACTTTTGAAGGCATTTAAATTGGATGTCAGTAAGCTAAGCCTAGGATTTACCGCAAAATGTCTTTGCAACTTTGTATAACATTAATAATTAGTTCAGAAACAAAGGCCTGATATGTGATTAATAGTTAGCATGATCATTAGCCAGTTCCCTGTATGAATACAAATAAGTTGTCGAAATACGATGTAATGTTACGTGGAAATATGTATGTTACTTAGTTGTCAACTTCATGGATCGTGGGCAAACAAGTAAGTTATTGGTTTAGAATCGGGAAAATAATTTGGAGATCATTTTTAAATATTCTATTTCATTGTGAGTTTCTCAATCCATTTAAAGTCATTCAGATATGTTATATTCAATCATTTGCATATTATTTATCAGCTTCTATGGCTAGATTTGGTACACTATCTTTGAATTCTTTAGTAGAATAGAAAGGATTTAAGAATTGGCTCTCATTTGTGCAGTGGCGTAGCTAGGGCCCTACGGACCGGGGGTATGGAATATATAGCTATAATATTATAAGTATAATGGTAAACGTTTTACGGGCCCCTTTATAGGGCCCGGGCCGGGCGGCTGCCCCTTCCCACTGCATTTCTGTACATGCGGAGTTGATTGTCACTTTCTATCTTTTAAGGGAAGAGACTTCATTAACCAATAAATGCGCATTAAGTGGTATGCTAATACGAGTGAAGGCGTATATCACATGTAGCATAAGGCAGCAGGCAAAGGCGGACATTCGAAAAGTCATTTTTATCATGGATGGCATACAAGGGTTTTTGAATTCCATCGGGTTTTTTTGTTATTAGGGTCAGTACTGTGTTGACTTTTGAGAAACTCTTTAGATTCAACTCTTTAATAAAGAAAAATCCACGACGTACACGATTTTTCCCCTCTCCAATGCAACATAAGAGAGGGCACACCTGTCCCAATCGTCCTAATTTGGTTAAGAGCAATGCCCCATGGGTAGATAATTGTGAGTGTGCGATGGAGTGCAATATTTTGTGCCATGTCTCGCAGCAGTCAATTGTTCGTTCAGAGGCCATTACAGTGTGTTTTACCTTCCCTTACTACTTAAAAAGATGGGGACCTATATTTAGCCAGATATGTCTGGTATCTTGTGTTATAATTAACGGTATGATATTTCATATGATGCCTATTATGTGTAATAGTTTGTGATGTTTCTGTTGCTTTGTCGTTCTATGTTTTTGAATGAATCCAATTAAGTTTATCCTATCATATAGAGTCTGCGAACTTTATGATTGGAAACCTTTCCGAAGAGCGCGTTCTACTAAGCTCCAATATTTGCTAAAATTCTTGGAAAATCAGAAACCAACTTGTAAATGATAATTAACATAGTTATCAATCAAATTATTAGTCAAGTGAAATCCTGTGAAATAACCAGTAATATAATCTAAATCTTGTATTTAAAGAGATTTTTAGAATAAAAAACTGCAGTACAGATATCACGTAAAACGTATACAAAACAAACCCTGTTTCGTCTACAGTTGATTGGCTTTAACCATTTCAATTGTTTTTTTTCAGGGGTAAACACGTACACACTAAAGCACCTTTCACTTCAACTTTTCAAAATGATTTCAAAGCCATGTTTGTCAACTTTACTCAGGAATTTTCTTTTAAAACTTTAAAAAATAATTTAAAATATCTTTTAAAATATATTTAGGTTGCTATATTGTCTACGACCGCTCTAACAACCTCGAAGTGAAGTACAAAGGGAAACTTGGCAGTGATAGAAATATTGCTATTCAAATTATAAAACAAATTGTATTGCTGATTAAAAAAGCAAAATAGTGTTTAGTTTACTATACTCTCTGAGAATTTTTGTAGCAAATCCTCCAAAGACATGTTTTTTTACATTTCTATATGTACAAAATTGATGGGAAGCATTTCAAGTTAGCGATGTAATCATCAGAGGCGGAAGATAGTGACTTAAAAATAACAAAACTGTTGTTTTGAAAATCCACGACTTCTCACATCAAGGCTCCATCCAAACAGAAACTAATTCGATGTTATTCTTATCATTTGGTTGGTGAAAACATCTTGAATACTTTACAATTTCTCAGATGTTTTAGTATAAAACATGAGTTAAGTAATGAAGAATATGAAACTTTTCAATCATTGAGGTCATTAGGGCCCATTTGATACAATCAATGAATGTTTTTTTTCGAGTCCGTTAAAATTCACGGGTGTTTGCAATTAATGCACTATAAAATATACTCCACAGTCTGTAACTCTGTTTTAATAGACATACACTTTACATTCATTCGGTACTTATGCTCAGATTGAAATGATTGAACTGTGAGTGTGGACGTTGATGTGTTAATCTTTTGCAGATATTAATCTAAACGTGTGTTGCACAAGAATATGTACGAACATATACATAGAGTCTCCTAGATGGTTTCAATAACTGTCATACTTGCATTCAAACTTCATGTAATATGTAATATATATTTTGTATTGCAGTAATAAATACAACATACAAAGAGTAATAAAGTTCATCGTCTCAAGGATATTTAAGTGACTGTTAATTCACCGAAGATCTGGTGGGTCCATGCAATATGTCTTTAATTATGACTTTAATTTGACATTTTATCGACACGTATCTGCCGTTTGACGTAAACTTGATGCAACAAAATGCTTTAACATGTAACACATGCCATGAAGATGTCAAAATGTAAAAGCTGATACAATATTTGCTGTAATATTAAACTGCAACTGTTCTTATTGAAATGCATTTTTCACTGCATTAATACTCTGGTCAGGGAGATATGATTGATATAAGTTATTCTAACAAAGATGCTTTGTATCAAACAATTTCAGGACATTTACTAGACTTTTACATTACATCAAACTTAGGAAATATTTTATGGGAGTTAGAAATAGATCTGTAACTCCTGATCTCGCTGTATTTGTATGCATCACAAATGTTAAATACATTGAAGAAAGAAAGAAAAAAAAAATATATATATATATATATATATATATATATATATATATATATATATATATATATATATATATATATATATATATATATATATATATATATATATATATATACATGAATATATATATATATATATATATATATATATATATATATATATATATATATATATATATATATATATATATATATATATATATATATATATATATATATATATATATATATATATATATATATATATATATATATATATATATATACATATACATATATATATATATATATATATATATATATATATATATATATATATATATATATATATATATATATATATATATATATGATACTTTTAAATACTACGAACTCACATGTCTATTGTTTCTACCTGAGACATGTCTTTGGGCAACAGTATAACAACCACATTGTTATACAATTTTCCAGATATACGTTTTGGTCATTGTCTGGCAATTTTATGTTACAACTAATCCTGAAACCTCCGTGCTTGTTTTAGAAAAGTTAACAAAACAGCGAAAAACATTGTGCAGTGCGGTTCTTTTCTACTCTGGGTATACGTTACCACTTGTAAGTGCAATCCTTTCTAGATAGGAGCATTTTTAAATTTGGGTCAAGAGTTATTCCTGTCGTTACGATTGTGAATGATGTTACAGTCAATTTACTATGCACTCTTGATTCCCTTGAAGGCATAAGCACACCATGTGACTTCACAAGCAATGTTTTCTACGCGATGCTAACTGAATGTCTCAGGATACTAAGTGGACACCACCTGTGTGGAATGCAAATGATGTGTTGGAATGCCGCTATTCTAATTTCAAAAGATACAAATTTTATATGTTTGCTTTGATACTTTGCCTACAATTTGCGTGCTCGTAATAACTATGATATGTATTTTGTTCATTGTTTGACAATGCTATTTATAAGTAATCCTGAAACCTCCGTGAATGGTTAAATAGTACGAATTCTTACTTCCTTCACTATGTTTTAGCTTCGTGTAATTTATCATTTTATGAAAAGTTCACAAAATAACGTAAATTATATCATGCAGTGCGGTTTTTCTCTAAACTAGGAGATCGTCAGCAGAAGTGTCACACAATGCATCTATCAATATACAATACGTACAATTATTATAATCGTGCGATTATAAGATATTTGTTTGCACTAATAAAAAAAAAAAATGCATTTACTACAAATGTTGATCAAAGTGGCAAGTTAGTTTTTAAGTGGCACTTCTCTGACTATATGTTGCCGTTACGTTCTTGTTACTGCAATCATTTCTGGATAGGAGCATTTTGAAATTTGGGTTAAGAGTTATTCCTTTTGTAGTTACGATTGTGAATGATGCTACAGCCAATTTACTGTGCACTAGTGTGTCCATTTAAACACATCATAAACACGTCATGTGACCTCTCAAGCAATGTTTTTTACACAATGCAAACTAAATGTGTTTGGAAGCTAACTGGACACCACCTGTGTGGAATGCTAGTAATGTGTTTGAGTGCCGCTATTTGGAGTTTAAAAGAAAACTAGGATATTTTCTTCAATCCTTTGCTCACAAGTTTACATGTGTTAGTATACTTTAATAACCACTCATTATTCCCCAGCGTTCATTTCGTTAACTACGTATTATGTTACATGTAAAATCCGTACCTCGTTACTCGATAGCTTCCATCTTACTACCTATCAGCTTACATCGATTTACCTGGCAGCTTCCATATATTTACCCATGTAGTTTCTTTTCAGATAGCATCTAATTAACTGTTAGCTCTCATCGCATTACCTGTAAGCTCAAATAACGTGTAAAGACCTCTTCGCTTCTCGCAGCTTTCATCACATAAACTGCCCAAATCTGTTAAGAACTTCTAAATATTTAGCTTCGTGAAAGGTATATGGATAGTTAGAGGCAACATTAGCTAAATTGACTTCAAATCCGCTACAAAAACACAAAGAAAGCGAAATTTCATCAAAATCAGTTACAAATTGGCCATTTGATAGCTCTTCGAAGGTTTTTGTGCGAATATGCGAAGATATGCACATTTTATGTTACTGTTTAAAAACGGGTCCCTATTTTCTTAAGTAAATCCGTTGTTTTTCAACTATCTGCCATTTCTCTAAGAAAAGGAAGATAATATAATTCTAGGGAAGAGGAGTTCGTGTGTACCATACCTCTGACCAACATCGAACTGGAAAAGGCATTTTAAAAATTTCTAAGGTCTGAAATCAAGGAAAAAAAATTATAAAGGAAACCTAACATTTTAGACGTATTTCTGTTTATACATCACATTTTTACAATATATTAAAACATTATAAAACTTTTAATACTCATGACTTGAAAACTGCACATGCTATCTTCAAAATTTAAAGACTCTTAGAATCTTTCAAGAATGTAATGCTCTTTTTGATACGTGGTTGAACAGAACACTTTAATACCTGTCCATAGACCTTTAAAATCCAAAAGCGTAAAGAAACATTCATTCCAGTAGATCGTTAGATTGACACTGCAGCAACAGTTCAAATCTGAGACATCCCTACTGACCACTGCTTTACTATTTTGTGCGACCAACAAACTTTCGGCATTCGCTGTCTGGATTTGAAGAAGAAAAAAAAAAAATGATGTAGATAAGATTAAGTATTATATGCTTTAAATATTGGAGAAAATCGTACGAAAAATAAAAACATTTAATTGTTGATATGTTTTAATGTAGGGATGGATTTCCAAATGTATTCAAATATTTTTGCTCATTAATTCAAAAGGCGGTTGCGTAGCAACTAAAGCTGTGAATAACGACACATCTGTCTAGTTTGTAACGAAAACATGTCTGTAGCTGGGGTACAAAGCTTGTAACGAAAGTCCGTTTTCATTTGTATAAGATAAGTACTGTAAGTCCGTTGTCACGGTATGTATAACACAAATAAGAATATGGTTTTTAAATTCAATTCACAAAAATAAATATTTCAATTATTTGCATGCGAATGATATTTATAGTAATCTTTAGAAAATTAGTTATAAGTAGTGTGTTTATCAAGCTTTGTATATGCGTACTTAGGACGACTTGTTTGAGGATTTGTTAGGATCAGCACACAATTGCTTCAAGCATATATTATATATATATATATATATGCAACCGGCATATATTATATATATGCAACCATTATATTTCTACCACTCAAAGCACACAAATGCGCTTCACGCTCCCGATCGGAAGATCTCCCAATTGAGAGATTTCTTGTCATTATAACCCACAATGCATCTTTCCAAATTCAAATCTCTGCAAAGAAATACATAGCGGTAAAATAGGTTTAAGTCAAAGGTAAGAAAAATACATGCGAAATTTTCCAATTTTATTGATGTAACAGAACAATGAAATTATTTTCTCCATTTTCACAAGCGCAATTTTGACTTTTACCAAGGAATTTCAACGTAATCTTTAAAAATCAATTTCAATATATTTTGGAGAGCAAATTTTAACATTTTAATCACCAGCAAAAGCTCAAATTATTCAGAAAATTAATTCCAATATCATTTTCAAAGTATACAACTTTAGAATTACATAATTTTACATGTAAAAAGAAAACGGCTGAACTTATTAGCAACAATTTAAATTATGGTCACTGCGCATGTCTCGATCACCCAATCGGGAGATCTCCCGATTGGGAGTGTGCACTGGTCTGTTAAGAAAGGGAACCAAAAATGATCTTTTGGGCTAGAACTAGCACTTAACGTGTTTGTTATACGTTGTGTCAAACACTGTAATAAAAAAGGAGCTAAATCCATCTGAGCCATTATAATAAACTCATTGGGTCGGGTGCTTATCCCCGGTTTCCAAGGCGCAAGCGGATGAGAGTAATGACTACCCCTGGACGGGTTAGAAAGACTGGGCCCCTTTTTCTTTAATCTCTCCAACAACACAGTCTGGGAGATTCTTCTAAGCTTGGACTGCGGTGTGGATGAAGGTCCTACCAGTGAAATAGATTCTTGAGATAGGATCAGTAAGTCCATGAGTTGGCATAGACAGACTGGAGCGGAATCTTCGTCTAATTTGAAAAGGATGAGGAAGCATCGCCTTCAGGTCTGGAGGGCACAAACTGGTATGCATCTTGTAAAGAACAGTTGTGTCGGCAATTTGACGTCTATGATGGAGAGTGGGGATTTTCCGATTCAGTCTTTCCTCTTGTTCGGTCACCCCAATGATGCGTGGTGCTTTGCTCTGGATAGAGTCAAGTAGATTGAAATTGTGTTTCTAACATTGATGAACGAAAGAAAGGTTCGATTGAATTAAGAAGAGTAATTTTTTATTGAAGGAGATTACACAGACATTAAAAGAACAGATGCTGAACAAAAATTACCCAAATGATAAAAGCCCACAAAGATTCTTCCCTTTTCAATGCCACTACAATTGAATTGGATTTTTCCAGCATTTGAAATGACACTGCGGATATATTTTGTTTGCAAATCGATTCCAAATCTCGATTATATTTTAAAAGGGAAAAAAATGACGGAGGGAACAAATAAGGTATTCTCCAAAGGTAACTAGTTTTCAGAAGTGCTTTTTACAAACGGAAAATTATAACTATTAGGCCTACTTGTTTTTAATTTCTAAAAGTATGTTAACAAGATACATATTCGGGAAAACCTTGGATTAAACAGTTAGGCTAATGTTTTCCGTCAGATAATTAATCCTGGATATGACAAGTTTTGCCTCATTGAGCTACTAGATTGCACCCATCATACATCGGTCTTACATCCTATGCTGTTTCACTTCACAATGTATCTACAATACATTTATATCTTTTATGCGTTTCTCGGTTATTCGAATTTGGGTGCAGGATTATCCTTTTTAAAACTTGTAAACTTTAGTTATAATCGTCTATATCACGAACCGCTCAAATCCGAAATTCCCCAAAACTAACTGTACACAGTATTCAGTGCAAGTCAGCAATCTTATTCATCTAACCTTTCGAATAAAACGTTGGAAAACCAAGTGAAGATAAAAACACACTAACAAAAGTTGTAGTTTTTCTGGTGAAAATGCCGCAGTTCATAAAACGGTGTCGACTTTTGGAAGCTTCTCAACCATATTGTTTTCCTATTGTAATAGAAATAACTCGAGCATACCCGCTCGTCCTACCAACCAACAGTCCAATCCTGGCAGTCTAATTGTGAACGAATTAAAGGTCAATGTCACTGTCGTCAACAAAAATAGCTGGGTGAAATTCTAGTGAGCAGGACAGAATTTCTCAATTGGGTCCTTCTTTCCCAATAAAACGTGTAGGGAGGGCTTTAATACAATCCAAGTGCAGTATATATTGCGGACTTTGTGTTTACAAGTTTTTTGTAAACTTTCTGTAAGGTTTCCTCAACCTTTCTTTTGATTTACAAATGAGTTTATTTTCTGTTATGTACATATGCAACTTTGCATTATTCACCGGTCTATTAAGTATTGTACTAAATGTAAAAAGAATTGGTTTTATTCTACAAAATATCGTAGATTAATCACAGCATATCTTCATCTTCAGCTCTAAAATCTTAGTGCTTAGTTCAATTTTGACCACATTTCAATATATGTGCGTTTCTTGTGAATTAAATTTCCGATTTGCCGTACAACAAGTGTCACTAGAATTTTTTTTTAAATTCAGCAGAACGAGGAAGTGAAGTATAAACACGTACTTTGCAAAGCTGGTAAAAATCTGTTTCAGTTATACGTCGGAAAAGAGAATATTGCAAAACGCGAATTATATCAAAGACATTTTATCATTGGTATAGAAATTTTAAAACTTGTAAATAACTCTGTGAAATTTAGAACACAAGCTAAGCTTCTTTATAGCAATACCAATCTGCTCCTTCAAATGTATGAACTTTGTCATTAACCATTACAGACTATTCACTTGGTTGATGTCACGTCACATCCGGAAGATGACGTCATTTTCTGTAGCAAAAACAAACCTTTGCGCGATTCACGTGGGCAAGTCCGTATGGGTTTACTGTGTGCGGTACGTATGGCATGTAAACAAACACAGCTGATCGCTTTGGTTTCACTCCAATGCGGGATGAATGTCCGCGGTTGCTATGGCCTCAATCACATTTCCAACCAAGTGAATAGAGGTAATGCATTTGGACCTAATCTGTGCAGAATTAAATCTTTTCGTATCTTCTACTCGTGCTTATTTGTTGACACTGTATATTTCTTGTTCCAATTTCTTACCCCCTGTGCATTTATTCCCCTCGGATAGTTTCGATCTATTTTTGTTGTTTCTATTCCATCAATATTTTCCTACTACGTATTACCTTTTCCCGCACGTGGTCATTGATTCAATTGTTTTTACATACTTTTCAATTAATTCTTAAATCCAAAACAAGTCGATAAATCATGCAACGTTTAACTTTTTTTTTTTAAATAAAATAACATCAAAATTCAAAATTTTGATTTAACATTCGTAGCTTATCCAAACTGGGTAATACCAAACCAGTGTAATTTTTCAAGAAAGTTTCGGTTTTAGTAGCTTAATCAGTGACCAGAATAATTAAATTAATTTAAACTTGAAACTCTGCGATTTCTAAATTTTACGATATACCACATCTTGTCACGTGTATTACAGTTTGAAAACCTTCACAAATTGGAAGGACTTTGTAACTATAAGATACAAAGGTACTGATAAAGAAGAAGCATTGATCGAAGATAAGTCAACATGCTGTTAATGTTTTTATCAGAGAAGAATATCTGAACAATGTATAAACTTAATGTTTAAAGGTTAATTTCGACAAAAAGAAATCTTCCTTTAAATATGATAGATATTGACCAATCCCAGAGTGGTCGGTCAGAGATGTAAAACACCTAAAATCATCTTCTTTTAAAATATATTAACATACGGAATTTGTTCTGCTTTTTAGAACCCAGGAAGAACCCCCTTAACCCCTTTATTGGCGGTACTGTGCACAGTATTAAAAATCAACCTGCTCACCAACCCTATTTTTTAGAATACAAAACACATTTCACTCGATCTGAAATAACAACTACTTGATCTCAGCTTTATTTCTTATTGCTGTATGCTATGTAGAAGAAGGTAAGCAATGTAATACTGTTGGGAAAACTAGGGAGCTAGTCGTTCGGACTCCCTGAGAAAATGAGAAGGAAAATAATCAGAATTCCCAGAGTAAATGCTTCATTCGAGCTGGTATTCTATATAGTATAATTCCCAAACCTCGCTCTCTTAAAACGAAGGAAGCAATTCTATTTTATAGTGAAAAGTCATGGATGTATGTATAGCTGTCAGAACGTGCTGTCTATAATATCTATCAGATACATAATATCCACTTGTTTTTCTAACTGTAATCTACTAACTGTAATCTGATAATCGAAGTTTAAGTTTACACCGCAGGTTTTTGAACTAACAGGCAAATTGTTTTGTATTTTCATGCAATTCTATTTTTTATCCAAAACCTTATATAAAAAGACCACATACATTCTTATTCTGATCAATTCATATATCTTAATGAAGAAATTGATATTAACCTTATAGTATATACCAACATTGTATTATTATTTTGGAGTGTAAATACAGACCAAACAGCTATAACACAGCTCTTTTAAGCATTGTAATTTTCCGGAACTCCTGTTTACCCAATTATTTCCTGATAATCCTGGAACGAGACCAGCATGCCTATAATAATTCTCCCTTTCCTACTTTTAAAATCACGTTTACTCACAAATAAATCGCGTGTTTAGATACCATGGACAAATGAAAGCATATCTGTATTGTTTTATGTCCCCAAAAACATGGTTTGGGGCAGGTTTGTAATTCCTGTGGTCCGTAAATACAAGTGGGCTTGTCTCCCTCATTTTCTAGAAGAATTTCAAAACAATTTTTAAGTTTTAAAATACTCTACCCCTGACTTGTGGGGGAAATTATGATCCCATTTACGCCCTTACATTTAGCAGTTTAGTGATAAATATTACAATAAAAATAGATATATAGAAAGACTTAACAATGAACTGGACGCTATGTAATGGGTAATGGCATAATACTGTAATATCACTCTTTCAGTCTATTAGATGCACAATTTCATAGACAGAACAATATTTTCATAAACACTTGAATATTTAAAATGAGTTTTAGTGCCCAAATCCTAGTTTTGTCCTAATTTTCCTCGCATTTAATAAACGATAAACAGCGTCACAGGAACACGCGGTCACCGGCGGTCATCGTCCCACTATGAGCTCTTAATTAGGTCCAATCAACTGGCCTATGTGATGTACTGTTTGGTCCATCCCAGATTGGTGGAAGCATACACTGATAGGGATGAACAGTGGATTCGTTCGATATCTTTGAATTATTTTTTTTTCTTATCTTTTCTTTCTCATAATTGCCTTTTGGGTAGGATTAGAAAATAGATCTTAACATCATTTGCCATTTAATGTTTTTAACATCATTTGCTATTTAACGTTATTTTACCATTTGATATTCGTAACATCATTTGCCATTAAATGTTCTTCACATCAATTGCCCCTTAATGTTCTTAACATCCATATATTCAGTGTGGTAGTGGTGAATGAGTGTCTTACGTCAGCAACCTAAATCATTTCAGAGTGCTATTTCAGTCAAGTAATTTTTAGGGGATTTGAGTTGCTTCTTATTGGAAAAGCTCCGTGGCTTCACTATACTCCAAATTATTATCGTCTGAAAAACAAATACCATATCATCTGATATTTGTACGAAAAACAAAGTAGCCTAGCACGTACAACTTTTTTATTATTATTTCAGAACGTAAAAGTAGTACACTTGCGACATATTGCAAATCAGGTCAGAAATACTTCATTCTTTAAATTTTAAATCACAACACAATAATCGCCGTCGTAACCGTAGCTTGGAGTGCAGAGGAGCTGGGACTGTTTAATATCCAAGACTTCTTTTGAAGAGGTGTCCAATTTGAATCAGACAAACAACTTATTTATATTGTTATTTATCCTACTATTGACATCATAACCTTTTTACAAAAGGTGGACCATGCAACACGTAGTTTATCTTACATGTGATCACTGGCGTGGCCAGAAGGGGGCGAGAGGGGCGGTTGCCCCCAATATTTTAATCCAATATTTAATTATGTTTTTAGATTTCAAAGGGCACTAGGCTCAGAAAAAGCTTCTTTGGTTATAATATATTAAACATTTGTGCGATTTTGTATTTAAATACATGAACATAGACAGAGAGGGAGGGGGAGGGAGAGAGAGAGAGGGGAGAGACAGAAGAGGGGAGAGAGAGAGAGGGACAGAGAGGGGAAGGTGGTTGTCGGAGTACAAGCGATATAGAACAGGCTGATTTAAAAACAATTGACAACATTTACACAAGTTTGTCGTAAGACAACCCATATTTTTCAAAGAATTACGGTAATTACGGTTACCATGTGCAAAGGTAAACAATAAAACATTATATTTCCACATTATGCTTTTTCGAGATTTTGTATATGGTGTATCATATATAGTTCTCTTTGACATGAATTTTGACTTGTATAATACACCTTCTTACTATGCGTTGTGACATACGTTTTTGCCCTTGAAATGGACACCTACCGGGGCTTCGTCCCTGGACCCCACCAGGGGCCCCTAGACCCCACGCAAAAAAGTCGAGTGCTTTGCGCTCGAAGTCACACTTCGGTGTCACCTCAACTATGCCACTAAATATCGTGTCGGTTTAATTCCATCCCCCCCCCCCCTCTCCCCTCTCCCCCATATGAAAATTCCGGCTACGCCACTGCATGGGATGCAGTGTAGTATCCAAAACGTGTCAAGATCAGTACAAATAAAATACAAAATAATACCAATGCTTTGAAGATAAATTTATTTTGGATTTCCTTGACTAGTAAACAAGTCCAATATCGAATACCTGAGAGGCAAAAAAGGAATTGTTAGTAAAAGTACCAGCTTTGTACTACCGGACATTGCCACTTTCTTACAATTTGATTCCTCGTATCAGACCTCGTCTCCGAGTTTTGCCGAAGGAAGCTTTTATGCTTATGCTCAATAGAGGATCTGAGAATTTACGAATGCAAAACATTTTGGAATCTAGCTACTTCAAAAGACGTACTGAAATAGTAAGACAAGGATCAGCAAATTCGTTAAGCAAAAAGATTTGCATCATATCTCGAGAGGGTGATTGCCAAAATGTCCGTCGAGAAAGCAACCGAAAATAAATTAAAATTGCCTGAAAATTTTACAGAGAAATTCTTATACAATCAATTTCGCTGAAATGTTAACTATTTTTCTTTATATTAATTTTTACTGTTTACCTTTTACTACAAACGTAGGGAATATTTGATAACCCGTAAAATAGGAATCCCCACGGAACTTGATAACCTGCTGGCAATGATGTCTCTTTGTGTTAATAATACTGCTGTTATCATATTATGCGTTTTAAGTTCCCTTCACAGGCTCTTCAAAAATATTGCTGTGGAAAGAAAAAGTATCTTTTGAAATCGAGTAGCACTTATTAGAAGGAAAATTTAAACAAACGATTATTTTTGGGAGGAAGGTAATCACGGTGCCCTTGACTTTTGCCTCTCAGCTAACACTCTAAAACTCTCTTTTGCTCTTCAGTATCCACCAGCTAGCACAACACGACTATGTTTAATAAAAACTGACGTTACAAATTATCGAGAATGAAGAATAAATTCAAAATTAACAAGATGAATAAATGGAGTTGTCCATATAACGTAAGGAAAAAGTATGTTTATATGATGATCAACATAACATAGATTCACTGAACTTTTTGCAATTACCTGGTAGTTTTCAGACAGCACGACTATTTTTTTTAAATATATAAATATGAATTAGGCAATACTTAATGTGTCAGTGAACCCTCAATGATAAAGGATAATGATAACCAACCTGTTTGACACGTATAAAACGTGAGTGTTTATTTGTCTTTTTCTTCATGTTTTACAAGGTTTGTGGAGAAAATTGAACTATTTTTGAATCCTACAGTCCGAGAGCAACCCAAAAAACTGGGTACTTTGAAATACCCAAACAATTGGGTACTTTTACATATTACGTCATCGCATAAGCCTACACATTTGACTAGCCCACACTAAACGTATGGGGTTTCTCATTTTCCGCTCCGAATTGTACAAAATTTCACAGGATATCCTGACATTTTGTAGACGGATAGTAAATAGTGAAATTCATCGTCGCCTTTTTGAGAAAATCAACAAATCTCTTATGAGCAATGTGTTTGCAATGTCTCCCAAATTTCAGGATACCTTGTAAAATATTGGACAATCCGGAGCGGAAAATGAGAAACCCATACGATTAGTGTGGGCTAGTAAAATGTGTAGGCTCATGCGATGACGTTATACATAAAAGTACCCAATTTTTGTGTATCTCAAAGTATCCAGTTTTTTGGGTTGTTTCCGGACTGTCCTATTCAACCATTCTCCCAGCACAGCGTTTTGTACGGACAAGTTTGAAAGTAAGATCAAGTTGTTTCATCTTTTACCGTTACTTTACATTAAATATGATAAATACAATACCTAATGGGATGACATTAATGTTTTCACCTTCTCTTACTTATTTTGTAATAATATCATTGTTTTGCCTGTTTATGGTGCGTTTTGTGATTGGTTCCTAAAATGGTAAACAAACAATTTAGAAAATCATAATATTCTTGTTAATTGACAAAGATATGACTGGTCTCCTCAACACGGTCTTGGTGTAGAATTGTCATGTTACCGTCATATCTAAAAGTAAATTCATAATAACTGGAAAATAACAGAAGCTCAGATAAAATTTATTTAAAATGTCACAAAAAGGAAATAATTAAAGGAAAGTATCGTCCCATAAAAAATTCGCCGGACCGAACCTAGGGCCCACATGTTTTATCGATAACATCACTGATTTCTCGCAATTATTAGGAAATTGAAAACCGGAAGTGACGTTACTTGCACGTCGGCGCTCACTTCTGAATTTATTTAAGGGACGATACCTTTCCTTGAAAATCAAATGTAGCTGAATTTTTTTAAAAGCGTTCGGGTTGCACCTATCGCATATTGGATACAAGCTCAGTTGTTATGGATATGCAGTGTGTTAGTCGTGTCCACTCAACCTGAGTTCGAGTCACTTTCGCTTGAATCTAAATTCGAGACCCTCGTGTTTGAACTGAATCCGACTTCAGACTCTTTTCCTTGTAGTAGAGTCAACCCCTAACGAGTACGAATTCATGATGTCCGGTCGGGTCTGGTTGTAGGGGATATGGTAGCGTAGCGTAAGTGTTTTGCAATTGGCTTTGGAACGCGAATATATTTTTTCGATTATATAAAGCAAAAGTAACCGCTATGCAGTTGATGGACACAATGGGGAGATGTTTTGCTATAGATTAAATTATTTGGAACCAAAATATTAGCTACGTTTAGAGGGATTCAACGACTTATAGGTATCCTTTAGTGATACAAATTGCATTCTTACATGGTTTGCTGCCGACGTTTAATTACCATATCGTCGCAAGAAAGTTAAGTTGTCTTTTTTTGGTCAGATTGAGTTGTTTATTAGAAAATGTTCTAAAACTAAATAAGGTTCTTTCTAAAAATTGCCCTTATGAATAAATCACATATAAAATAAAATACTGCAACAATGTGTTATAATATCAAAGAAATACATTAAAAATCAATAACTTAAAATGCGATTACCTCATTACGGCGTTTTTGGACATAAGACAATGTTACTTCCTTGCGACGATATGTTGATTAAATCATATTTTGGGCTAGGGGAAAATTGCAACTCTTTCTAAGGACTGCAACCAAAACCTCACAAGAAATTTGTAATACATAAATATCTGAAATGATACATGCTACGAATTGGTATGCAGTTCCAATTGATCTTTTCAATCAAATGACTAGCATATTCCTTACGTTTGGCGCTTTGTTTGTCCATGCTCAATCATTTCTAATGTTGTCCTAAGCAAAGTTTGATGTACCACGTCAAGTTTCATGATATTGCTGCTACTTAACACAACGGAAACACTTGGAAGGATATCAAACTGCGGCGCTGTGTTTTACGGTTGACTGCTGAGAATGCAGACACGCTCATGCCACATACTAGAGTCTGTCATATTTATATATATCATCTCATAACCCGAAAGGTGCACCATTTATATATTGGCAACGTAAAGTTTGAAACAGGAAATATAAAAGGAATTTGTATTCATCTTTATATATTCAGAGTTTCATACCCAAGACAGCCAAACAAATTTATAAAAAAATGATCACAAACATACATATTGTGAAGAACATTCTTTCATGAAAATCATTCTGAAAATTTGCAGAGAACACGTGTCTGGTAGAGCCTGTACATGTGATGTAATATGTTATATATATTTTGCAAGTAGCTACGTTAAACGAGCTCCAAGCTTTAAATTTGTCAATTCAAAAGAAATACTACCAAAAAATATTTGATTATGTTACTTCACGTTTCGTCTCTCAAATGTACGAAAATGCATAATTTGTTGCAATATTTATGAAAGCCAATTATTTTTGTTGACAGTTTTCAAAATATGTTACATTCGCTCATTACTTCACATTAGTTGTTTTCGAAGAGAAAACACTTGGCAATTTAAAATGTCTATTTGATAACTTGTGATGCGTAAATGGTGTCACTCACGGCTTGTGTTTTGTTGTAGATTCATATGATTTGACTAATTATTTTTGTAAGTCAGCATTGAAGATGCCCCAGAAGACATAATTTACTCGATAGTGTATTACCCATCGAGTTTACTTTTACGATGAAGGTGCTTTGGATTGCGTGTAGTAAAAGAAAATTGGAAATGACTTTTATAAAGGTTTTATTAAAGATATTCTACTCATCATTCCGAAAGACAAATTGCCGCAGTCTACAGTTTTAATGATGTGTTTTTGAAGCTTGTATAAGAAGATAATCACCGAATTTTCGAATGCAACGTATGATGTCGTAAAGCTTTGTGATTTGTATCAGATCTGATCATTTTAAGCAATAATCATGAAGTCAATCTGGTTTTCAAGAGTTTTACTTGAAAATTCATTTCAGATAAAAAAAAATCAAAACTTTCATTCAACGACGGAGTGATATCATTTACGAATGAAAATTTCAAAAGTTGGTAAAAATCTATGTGAAAACGTTTGTCAAAATAAAGGCAACTACTGCATTTTTCTCTTTTTCCTGTATTTCAATTGTTCACATCTTTTTCAGGTGCATATGACGAAGATTGTGTCCTTCGTATTATGTTACACATGCATGCGATTTGAAAAGTTTTGATGAAGAATTGCTCCAGACTTGAACTGAAAGCCTTCGGACCCACCCTTAACTTCAAAGCATTAGTGAAATGACACCTGACTTCAACGTACTTGTTGCGATTTAATTGGTTTGGCTTGTACTTGAAATTCATGAATTTGTGACCATTAAACTTCGACACGTCTTTTATTTCGGATAGAAACAATAACGCACTCAACGATGTCTTAATTTGTTAATTGCTTTCGACATGCCACTTCTTGCGAGATGGTGTTCTCCATCTGCAAATCCACTCTACCTGCACTATTTGATCATTCGAAAACCAGAGTTTCAATTAAGCTCTGTAGAAAGGGAACACAAAAGAAATTATACGTACAACATTCAAGGCAAAACATGTAAAGGAAATTGTGTTCAAATGGAAAAACTCATTATTCAAACTAGAAGAAACGCTGTGAATAAATTTAATGTAAAATGAAACACCTTGCATCATTTCCGATTACCCACATGGGACTTGACAAAAGGTAATTAATACACAAAGAGAGGAGATCAAATACGTGATTAAACCTGCCCTGGCATCTTGTGATGTGTACTAACATTTGCATAACCGCTAAAGTTACCCAGTATACAAACCAGCCAAGGGAAACTTCCGTCGTGAATGTATTGTTGTTGGACGAATTGCTAATAGCTTTTGAATAGAAGTAAATGACGCCTATGGTATTTAGAATGACAATCGTTTAGTATTTAGATATTTTTCTAAATTACAATTTATCGCCACGCGAAAGACGTTCGATGATTAGCTTTTTTTTTTAAGATTATTAAAATCAAGAAAGCAGTTGAGAGTAGCCTAAAACTATTCACTTGATCCGATATCCGGATATTTCGTGACCTGAGGTCCTCAGACCGCATGTTACCGCGTGCATGGATGAAGTAAAAACAAAGCTGTGCTTGTTATATGCCATGCGTACGCAGAAATAAATACATGCGGACTTGCCCTTCGTGTAACGCACAGAACTTTGTTTTCACTCCAGCAAATGACGCCATCTGCCGGAAGTGACGTGGCACCAACCAATACAATATCACAAGTACTTTTTTCAGAATAATGCGGAAGAGAACTACAACACACAGGGTTAACAACCGATGAATTGACGAATATGTGTAGACAGCAAAAAGAGATGAAATTTATTATAGGGTAGTTCTTTATCAGATTTTGTGCAAAAGTGGTCAGATTAAAGCATTAATGCAAACTATTAGCAACTCTCTCACCTTAAGACGTCGAGATTTCTCATTTCAAATCGAAAATATTTGATGCATTTTGGTTAAAAATAATTTCAGACTTATTTTCCCTGGACACTGCCTGAATACTTACAGGTCATTGTCATCATCACTATCACTGAAGGACTCCTCAGAGTCGGTAGCATAATCTTCATCAGTATCTTCATCTTAAATAAAGCTTCACTTCAATATTTACCTCACTTCGGTGGGCTGAAACTTCTTGCAATTTTTTCAACAACTTGCTTTGAACATGAAGACACTGGTTCTTCACTGATATCATAATGATGGTATACGTAACATGCAACAAGCAAATGAAAAATGTGAAATTCAAACAATTGGTTACAGTGGCTGCACAAACCACTAGCAGGACTATAAATCTATAGCTCGCCCATAAATGTTCAGTAAAAGGTTACTGTCATTGCGTTCAGATTAAGAACACCGTACTATTCTCCCTGCGCAATTCTTTTGAACAATTTGCGACAATGCGCTATTTTCCCGTGCAATTCTTTTGTATAATTTGCGACAATAACTTGAAGTGACTTAAAGGATTAGTTCAGTGAGAGAAGTTGAACACACAATTTGACGGGGTCGTCGCCTGCGTATTCGGTTATGACAGTACAAATGCTATCACGAAACGCTTAATACGACCGGACGAGAACACAGGTACGACGTACGGACAGACATAACATCGACAACCAAGTCAATGTCCACGGCCTTTGATAACCAGTTATGGTGCACTGGCGATTAGTTCAGTGGTCAAGCATGTCCATGTTATTGTTCAAAAATCTTATTCCGTTAAGGAGATATTTAAGTTTTAAGCTCTGTCCTAATTGTGTAGAAATTATGGGTGTAGTAAGTCTACTATGGAAAGTTGGCTACTTCCTCACATTCTTAGAAATTGTTAATGTATTTTAAAGAAAGTTTCTTTACATACTTTTCTTACATTTTTTAATATTTTAATTATTTTTTCTCAAACTTTTTTAGGGGTATATTATAAATTAACGTACTAGATTTAGCTTTAATACTTTTTTTAACATACTCTCATGATTCTTAAGCCACAAAATCGCAAAACAAAATATGATAGAATACATAAATACTTTGGGAATCTGAGGTTACGACATCACATCACAACTTGTCTGATTTCAGTCGTTTTTACACAAATGACATCAAACTTTAAACTTAGATATCTCCTTAATGGAATAAGATTTTCTAATGCTTTCTTCACTATTTTGTTTCTTTTGAAGTCCTCTTTTATTTAAGATATACCCCTGAATCCTTTAACGATAAAAAATTGACTGTTTGCCTAAGGCATTTCAACATGTCATTCAGATTAACCATCCGTTGTCATCATCATCAATGACCAAAATATAAGAAGGTAACAAAAAGTAATTACGTAAAGCATCATTACTACAGATACAACAGTACAAAGGTTATACCCTAAATAATTACAAAACCACATTTCAAAGTAAAAACATTTTGAATTGTTCAAGTACCTATCGTCGTTTACAAACTAACAATTCAACCACTGTATTCTCTTTGTTTTTAATCAACTGCCCTGGGTATATTATATTGCCAAATATCACTCAATTTCTGCGTTAAATGCAACACTTAAAAGTTAAGTAGAAGTAAATGAATAAAATGTAATTTTGGACAAAAGACGCTCACAAAGGCGTCATGTTTAATTGTCAAAGTATTTAGATGTTATCACTTAATCTTATCACTTCCTTCGCTGTTGTTCCACATTGCTATAACTTGTTTTGGTTTATTTCGTAACATTCCATCACATAAGTGGGAAAGAAACAGAACTATAAATAACAAAGAAAAGATCAAAACAGATGCCTTCAATATCTCACATATTAAACCCTTAAATAGAACATTTAATCGAATATGTTATAAATTTGTCATAAAATTTCCGTCACCTCCTCATCGTAAAAATTCTTCCTATTCTTTCATTTCAAATGTTGTCAAGTCTTCAATCTTTTCTCCCAAAATAAGTGTGAAGCTTTGATTTATGTTGAAAGTGTTTACAATTAAATGTATTCAGTGTAGAGGTAAAGTTTAAAAGTAAGTCTTAAATCATGCATCAAAAGTGCATAAATACATGTTTAAGGTGTTATATTTGTGAAAGTGATTCAAATTGTCTGACATCTTACATAAATAATGTTATTTCATGAAAATAAGGCACGAATCCTTGTTTTTTGCATTTGGCTAGAACATTATTGTTATCTTTATTAAGTTGATATTTTTCAACAACAAAAAACATTAGTTTATACTTTGACAGGATAGCAGGAGGAAAATACGGCACGAATTCTTCTTAACTCTGTTGACTGGAGAAGTTAGGAGATACATGCATTGTCAAACTTCAAAGAAAACAGATTTGTTTCATAAATATCATCCATACTAATTTTCATAAAAAATCAGAGCTGGATACAACTCGTCCTATATCCTTTATGAGACCTCCAGCACCCCCTAAAATGATTGAATTGTGCAAAGCAATCACTGAGATACATGTTATGTTTAGCAATGAAACTAAAAGGTGTGTGATTTATATATATATATATATATATATATATATATATATATATATATATATATATATATATATATATATATATATATATATATATATATATATATATATATATATATATATATATATATATATATATATGTATATATATATATATATATATATATATATATATATATATATATATATATATATATATATATATATATATATATATATATATATATATATATATATATATATATATATATATATATATATATATATATATATATATATATATATATATATATATATATATATATATATATATATATCATTATTAATATTGTTTTGATTATTTTGATTAGATAAATTTCTTTTAAACTTGATACAGATTTTGGTAGAATGTTGCCAGGCGCGTAGCCAGGACAAAATGTCAGGGGTGGGGTTGGGAAGCCAGGGATGATGTGATAACGTCTTTTATGAGCACATTTTCACGATTAGTGAAATATATTGAAACAAGTGTGTATGGTATTATAAGCGGGAAGCAGAGATAAAGGTCCTCCTGAAATGTTTTCTCTAGTTTTCTCTAGTTATTAACAAAATATTAAAGAAAATTTTGTAAAGTCACTGAAAATTTTAGTAAAATTTGGCAATATTTCCTGAAAATTTATGAAAATGTAAAACAATAAAGTACAATTGCGTCAAAAATAAAGGAAATCTTCCGAAAATTTAAGAAGATGGTACCAGAATGAAAAAATAATTCTCAAAAATTAAAGAAAATTTACCTGAAATTGAAAGCAAATTGCTTCAAAATTAATTAAATTTTCCAAAATTTGTAGGAAATTGAAAATTAAACAATATTTACAGAAAATCGAAAGAAAATTGCCTAAAAATGAAGACAATTTTCCAAACATCATCATTGAAGGAATTTTAACAAAAAATGAAAAAGATTTACAAAAAATCGAAGAAAAATTGCCCTAAAATAAATGAAAATGTCCAACAATTGCAGAAAACTGCACGAAAATTCACGAAATTGCCCAAAATTGAAAGACATTTCCCAAACATTGAAGGAAATTTACCGACAATTGATGAAAAATTAGCGTAAATCGAAGGAAAATGACCCCAAAATGAAAGAAATATTCCAAAAATTGCACGAGAATGAAGGAAAATTCCCAAAGAAAGATATTTCCTAAACATTGAATGAATTTTTGAAATTTGAAGAAGATTTACGTAAACCGTGACTAAAAATAATCTCATGGTAAAAAAAGTATCATCGAAAAATCTCACGCGGCAATGCCCCTCTCTCTCTGGCTCTGCCACTGAATGTTGCAAGGAGGAAGATATTTGCAGTAGATACAAATACTAATGTTAGAAACGTTTTAGAAATTACATGCTGTAGGTTATCGCAGATATTTTGCATTTGTTTAATAATATACTGACTTACTGACATTCTCGTATAATCCATTTATTTCAAAATCTATCTTTAGGTCATCATCTGATCATTATGTTATGTGCAATTTTTAACATAATTAAAGGATTATTTTAGTGGTCAGGTAAGTTTATCTTATGTGAAAGACGACTTAAAAAGAAACAAAATGGTGACGAAACTGTTCAAAAATCTTACTCCATTAAGGAGATATTCAAGTTGAAAGGTCTCTCTTATTTTTGTACAAATGACTGGTGTAGTAAGTCTACTATGGAAGGTTGACGTCCTTATCCTCACATTCTTAATAATTGTTAATGTATTTTAAAGAAAATTTAACTGTTTTCCTAATTCAATTATTTTTCCTAGAACTTTCTTCAGGTGGTAAATCATAATTATCCTTACAAGATTATTTTTTTACTACTTTCCTGACATATCAAATGGTTTTCACGCCACAAAATCGAAGAACAAAACATAATAGAATACATTCACATTTTGGGGAATCTGAGGCAATGACATCACAACTAGTCTGACCTCAGTCATTTCTACACAAATGATACCAAACTTCAAACTTAAATATCTCCTTAATGGAGTAAAAGGTTACTGTCATTGCGTTCAGATTAAGAACACCGTACTATTCTCCCTGCGCAATTCTTTTGAACAATTTGCGACAATGCGCTATTTTCCCGTGCAATTCTTTTGTATAATTTGCGACAATAACTTGAAGTGACTTAAAGGATTAGTTCAGTGAGAGAGAGTTGAACACACAATTACAATGACGGGGTCGTCGCCTGCGTATTCGGTTATGACAGTACAAATGCTATCACGAAACGCTTAATACGACCCGGACGAGAACACAGGTACGACGTACGGACAGACATAACATCGACAACCAAGTCAATGTCCACGGCCTTTGATAACCAGTTATGGTGCACTGGCGATTAGTTCAGTGGTCAAGCATGTCCATTTTATTGTTCAAAAATCTTATTCTTTTAAGGAGATATTCAAGTTTTAAGCTCTGTCTTAACTGTGTAGAAATTATTGGTGTAGTAAGTCTACTATGGAAAGTTGGCTACTTCCTCACATTCTTAGAAATTGTTAATGTATTTTAAATGAAGTTTCTTTACATACTTTTCTTACATTTTTTAATATTTTAATTATTTTTCCTCAAACTTTTTTCAGGGGGTATATTATAAATTAACTTACTAGATTTAGCTTTAATACTTTTTTAACATACTCTCATGATTCTTAAGCCACAAAATCGCAAAACAAAATATGATAGAATACATAAATACTTTGGGAATCTGAGGTTACGACATCACAACTTGTCTGATTTCAGTCGTTTCTACACAAATGACATCAAACTTAAAACTTAGATATCTCCTTAATGGAATAAGATTTTCTAATGCATTCTTCACTATTTTGTTTCTTTTGAAATCCTCTTTTATTTAAGATATACCCCTGAATCCTTTAAAGATAAAAAAAATGACTGTTAGCCTAAGGCATTTCAACATGTCATTCAGATTAACCATCCGTTGTCATCATCATCAATGACCAAAATATAAGAAGGTTACAAAAAGTAATTACGTAAAACATCATTACTACAGATACAACAGTACAAAGGTTATACCCTAAATAATTACAAAACCACATTTCAAAGTAAAATCATTTTGAATTTTTCAAGTACCTATCGTCGTTTACAAACTAACAATTCAACCACTGTATTCTCTTTGTTTTTAATCAACTGCCCTGGGTATATTATATTGCCAAATATCACTCAATTTCTGCGTTAAATGCAACACTTAAAAGTTAAGTAGAAGTAAATGAATAAAATGTAATTTTGGACAAAAGACGCTCACAAAGGCGTCATGTTTAATTGTCAAAGTATTTAGATGTTATCACTTGATCCTATCACTTCCTTCGCTGTTGTTCCACATTGCTATAACTTGTTTTGGTTTATTTCGTAACATTCCATCACATAAGTGGGAGAGAAACAGAACTATAAATAACAAAGAAAAGATCAAAACAGATGCCTTCAATATCTCACATATTAAACCCTTAAATAGAACATTTAATCGAATGTGCTATAAATTTGTCATACAATTTCCGTCACCTCCTCATCGTAAAAATTCTTCCTATTCTTTCATTTCAAATGTTGTCAAGTCTTCAATCTTTTCTCCCAAAATAAGTGTGAAGCTTTGATTTATGTTGAAAGTGTTTACAATTAAATGTATTCAGTGTAGAGGTAAAGTTTAAAAGTAAGTCTTAAATCATGCATCAAAAGTGCATAAATACATGTTTAAGGTGTTATATTTGTGAAAGTGATTCAAATTGTCTGACATCTTACATAAATAATGTTATTTCATGAAAATAAGGCACGAATCCTTGTTTTTTGCATTTGGCTAGAACATTATTGTTATCTTTATTAAGTTGATATTTTTCAACAACAAAAAACATTAGTTTATACTTTGACAGGATAGCAGGAGGAAAATACGGCACGAATTCTTCTTAACTCTGTTGACTGGAGAAGTTAGGAGATACATGCATTGTCAAACTTCAAAGAAAACAGATTTGTTTCATAAATATCATCCATACTAATTTTCATAAAAATCAGAGCTGGATACAACTCGTCCTATATCCTTTATGAGACCTCCAGCACCCCTAAAATGATTGAATTGTGCAAAGCAATCACTGAGATACATGTTATGTTTAGCAATGAAACTAAGAGGTGTGATTTATATATATATATATATATATATATATATATATATATATATATATATATATATATATATATATATATATATATATATATATATATATATATATATATATATATATATATATATATATATATATATATATATATATATATATATATATATATATATATATATATATATATATATATATATATATATATATATATATATATATATATATATATATATATATATATATATATATATATATATATATATATATATATATATATATATATATCATTATTAATATTGTTTTGATTATTTTGATTAGATAAATTTCTTTTAAACTTGAAACAGATTTTGGTAGAATGTTGCCAGGCGCGTAGCCAGGATAAAATGTCAGGGGTGGGGTTGGGGGAAGCCAGGGATGATGTGATAACGTCTTTTATGAGCACATTTTTCACGATTAGTGAAATATATTGAAACAAGTGTGTATGGTATTATAAGCGGGAAGCAGAGATAAAGGTCCTCCCGAAATGTTTTCTCTAGTTTTCTCTAGTTATTAACAAAATATTAAAGAAAATTTTGGTAAAGTCACTGAAAATTTTAGTAAAATTTGGCAATATTTCCCGAAAATTTATGAAAATGTAAAAACAATAAAGTACAATTGCGTCAAAAATAAAGGAAATCTTCCGAAAATTTAAGAAGATGGTACCAGAATGAAAAAAATAATTCTCAAAAATTAAAGAAAATTTACCTGAAATTGAAAGCAAATTGCTTCAAAATTAATTAAATTTTCCGAAATTTGTAGGAAATTGACCCAAAATTAAACAATATTTACAGAAAATCGAAAGAAAAGTGCCCAAAATGAAGACAATTTTCCAAACATCATCATTGAAGGAATTTTAACAAAAAATGAAAAAGATTTACAAAAAATCGAAGAAAAATTGCCCCCCCAAAAATGAAAATGTCCAACAATTGCAGAAAACTGCCCGAGAATTCACGAAATCGCCCAAAATTGAAAAACATTTTCCAAACATTGAAGGAAATTTACCGACAATTGATGAAAAATAAGCGTAAATCGAAGATGACCCCAAAATGAAAGAAATATTCCAAAAATTGCACGAGAATGAAGGAAAATTCCCGAAGAAAGAGATTTCCTAAACATTGAATGAATTTTCCCGAAATTTGAAGAACATTTACGTAAACCGTGACTAAGAATAATCTCATGGGAAAAAAAGTATCATCGAAAAATCTCACGCGGGCGATGCCCCTCTCTCTCTGGCTCTGCCACTGAATGTTGCAAGGAGGAAGATATTTGCAGTAGATACAAATACTAATGTTAGAAACGTTTTAGAAATTACATGCTGTAGGTTACCGCAGATATTTTGCATTTGTTTAATAATATACTGACTTATTGACATTCTCGTATAATCCATTTATTTCAAAATCTATCTTTAGGTCATCATCTGATCATTATGTTATGTGCAATTTTAACATAATTAAAGGATTATTTTAGTGGTCAGGTAAGTTTATCTTATGTGAAAGACGACTTAAAAAGAAACAAAATGGTGACGAAACTGTTCAAAAATCTTACTCCATTAAGGAGATATTCAAGTTGAAAGGTCTCTCTTATTTTTGTACAAATGACTGGTGTAGTAAGTCTACTATGGAAGGTTGACGTCCTTATCCTCACATTCTTAATAATTGTTAATGTATTTTAAAGAAAATTTAACTGTTTTCCTAATTCAATTATTTTTCCTAGAACTTTCTTCAGGTGGTAAATCATAATTATCCTTACAAGATTATTTTTTTACTACTTTCCTGACATATCAAATGGTTTTCACGCCACAAAATCGAAGAACAAAACATAATAGAATACATTCACATTTTGGGGAATCTGAGGCAATGACATCACAACTAGTCTGACCTCAGTCATTTCTACACAAATGATACCAAACTTCAAACTTAAATATCTCCTTAATGGAATAAGAGTTTTGAATGTTTTTTTGCCATCTTGGCCGTTTCTTTTGGAGTCGTCTTTCATATAAAACAGACCCCTTGCTTGACCTCTGAACTAATCCTTTAATATCTCCTTCACGGAATAAGATTTTTGAATGCTTTCTTCACTATTTTGTTTCTTTTGAAGTCCTCTTTCATGTAAGATAGACTTGCTTGACCCCTGAACTAATCCTTTAATATCTCCTTAACGGAATAAGATTTTTTAATGCTTTCTTTATTGTTTTTTTTTCTTTTGAAGTCCTCTTTCATATAAGATAGATTTGCTTGACCCCTGATTTAATCCTTTAATATCTCCTTAACAGAATAAGATTTTTGAACGCTTTCTTCGCCATTTTGTTTCTTTTGAACTCCTCTTTCATAAGATGTACTTGTTTGATCACTGGACTAAATAATTTAAGGATTATGATGTGAACTTCATGGGACAAGTCTGGAATAAATCGATGACTTCACTTCCTTTCATCTGGTATTACTGTATTACCTAGCGTACCAGTCAAAGTTACACTGCGCTAAGTATCAATTATTACCTGCACTATTTGCATGCGTTCAAAAGTTTGTTGAGTGTCGAGTCAATTCAAGGTAATCCTAAAAATTTGAAGAAAAAAAATTAAAAGACAATTTGTTTTTATTCTGTCGTGTTATAGAAATATTGTACCATAGGTATTTTGTACCCACTAAGTGCAAATTTAACGGATCTTTTATGTTTATTTCGGAGAATTAACAAATTGGTCGATTTTCATGCTTTCAAGATTTGTCAGTATTTAGGTGCATTGCCATGAAACACTCTACTTTTTGAACTTGTTCGAAGACTCTTAGTTGTCAGAACCAATCAGAAGCTGAAAAACTTGCAAACCTTTAACACCTTCTTTCTTTGATCGTGTTTCGTAATAACAAAGTAGTCTACGTTACCTTCTTTCAATTTCTTTTTTCTTTTTGAAGAGTTTACAGTGCTTGATGTATTTCCTTCTTTTTCGTTTTATTTGAAAAGAAGAAACCCATGTAAAGTGTGAGATAAAAGAAAATGTTCGGAAAATGCACAATTTATGAGTTATATTTACGGAGATTATTTCTATGTATTATTACTCTCAGTTCTGCAGTTGTATGGTGAGTCATCATAGTTTACTTGTCAAAATTCTAAAAAATCATATAGTTTGTAATGTGTACACGAACAACATAGAATGTAAAATTTTATTGTATTTTGAATTGTAAAAGAGATGTTTGATGATGATTTATATTGGAATAATATCAATTATGACCTACAAGGTATGGCATCAAAAATACCAATAAGTCTCAAAAATGGACTAAAACTAAGAAATAAATTGACATAAATTGACAGTATATGGTATGTTTACACAAACTTCGCAGCGAGCATACTTTTGCATTAAAATATTGCCAAAGTGATTCTTACTTACCTCAAAACCGCACAAACTAAGAAGATCTGAGTAAATATTTTAATGTGTTATGGTGGATTTTTCGGGAAAAATCCGCTGTGGCGAAACGATAGGAAAATTTCCATGATGTGATTCATACATTTACCTGTACACGGGAAAATATAAATACACTATATGAGCCATTGTGAATCGAATACTACAAGTATGTGTGTGTGTGTGTAAGTGTGGAGGGAGGAGAGAAGGGGGTGTAATGGGTAAACCATTACGATGAGTATATGATGAGACATTCTGAGGTGCACCGTACCTGGCAGTCACAAACATGAAGTGGGAAGCTGTTAGTCCCAGTGGTGTCTAGCATTCCCAACCAATTACTGATTGTCTTGTCATGATTTGAGTCTATGTTTTGACCAAAAACTTGAAATTATATTGCTAAATTGTTGTAATCTTCATGTTAACACAAAAATGACCTATAAAATCGAATGATGTATAAGAAGACTATACAATATATCAATTTACACAAATGACAACTATGAATCGAACCCATCACCAGTGCTTTCAGAACTTTGATTCATTTTCCATCACCACCTCCCCCCCCCCGCCCCCCCCGCCCCCCCGCCCCCCGCCCCACCCCCCCTCTTTCTCCCCGAAAACTACAAACATTTTCAGGTCAATTATATCTAATAAGTATTGTGTTTCGATGACTCCCACCTCGTAGCAACTATACTCTCTGCCTCAATATATACAATGTTAATTTTGAATTCTGGTAGAAAGAATTTATGAATAATTCTGGTAGAAAGAATTTATAAATAGATCAAAATATTAGCACTCCTGTCAGACCCAATCAATTACCGAAGCATTCTCGTTTCTACGTTTTGCCTTCCAAAGTGTCTTAGTAGCAATTTGTACTTTCAAAGTTTGAAATTTCATTTAGCTTCACATCAGGGAGTCCTTTAGATTTATTTTCAAAACTGTCAAAATTGGCCTCCGGGCTAAACATGGTTCAACCTGGAATACCTTGAACTTCGGTGATAAGAACAATATCGAAAGAGGTACTAATTTACACAGACTGGCTGAGACGATGTGTTTGGAGAGCACTTGGCCGCTTGGTATCATATCTATTAACTAGAACACTGAACACAATTGGATCACTTTATACATGCTGTAAAATTCACACAATTTTGAACTCGTTGGAAGTGGCCATGTAGAAATTAGGTGGTGTTGTTAGCGAATAAACCATCTACATTGCTGATCTTCTGTAAAATCTTCTGTATAAAGTGCCAGTGAAAATTTAAATATAACCAGGCGTGTAATTATATATAGATTGATGTAGTTCTTCCTTTTTTTTAGTTCCAAGTTCGACAAAGAACCACTTCATGTAGCGTTGTCAAATGCACGGTGAAACTGCATGATAAGGATATCATCATTCATCATCTGCTTATTAACATCAATAACCTAAATCAGCTTCACGTAGGATAACGCCATGTATTCCTACATGAACGAAATAAACGAAGTTGTCTATTAGAAGTTCCATAGGTAGAAGGTATCTACTTTTCCAAAAACAACAAAGTTTCCTAAATGTAAAAATATTTATGTAGAAATACAACAAAAATTTGTGGTAATAAATCTAATCTTTTTTTAAGAACACTGTATCAAAACAGACATTAAGAAAGAATTTCACTATTCTGTTTAAAACAACTTATTCGACTTCCAAAAGAAACGATGAATGCTGTTTTACCAATGACGTAATTTCATCTTCGATTTTGTATTATTTTTAGATTTCACTATATTGTAGTGATCATAACTGAAACATTAGATTAGTTGGGCTTCAGGAGGAAGTACTACTTCCTCTAGTGCCCTAATATAACCAAAAAACAATGGTATTTTGTTCACGTATTTTAATTTAAGATCAACTTGCTTATATGATTTTTTATATGGTTTGGAGATATAAAATATTTCAGTATTCAAAACATGATGTAATTTTTTTCAAATAGAGTAATTTTATAGGTATATGCGGTGTATATGCGGTGTATAAAGAAATTATTTATCTGGTAAAATTGCTGTACATTCCATTGCCAAAGGGCCAGTGTAATAGAGTTTATAAAGGTGACATGTCTTCTGCAGAATAGATAATCCCTATACCAGTTGTTTGTTATTCGTCCAAATTACTTTCGCTTTGCGCATATGTAGAAGTTGTGTTGGCGCTTGTCTACGATGCAGCTGTTTTCGCATTGTAAAGTAATCAGTTATTACAAGTGGATAAGAAGTATTTGACGAACTAATTTGACTTCTGTTTTCTTTTTAGTGATCTTTTCTTTTGTGATGGATCTTCGGGATAAATACCTTGAGTTCGATCTTTGAGGTGCTATTAGTGAAAAACAGAAAATATGGAGGCAACTATCAAGTATACAGAGGAGCTAAATGAGGGTAATGTTTTGCTTTGTTTCTGGAATTTTGGATATTGTAATTTTTACTTTTTGATTGTAAGGAATATTCTTCTAGTTATCTTTTCAGAGAAATGCATTTGAGGCAAATTTTCTGAACTATGAATAATTATTTTTTAATATCAGAAATGTATCGTAATATTATTGCCGCTAATATTTATGTGACAGTTTTTCACGAGAAAACGCATTGTTGAAATAGCCTATAAACATCTGAATTTCTCGATAATAATGTATGTTTTCAGTGCAGTAATACCCACGGTACAGTATCGTTTGTTGTGGTTATCTAACGGGTTAAACGGGTAATTATGATACTCGAAGTGTCGGATCGCCGTCACTTGTGTGACAATATCAATTCAGTTACTTGTCAAATCAGTTACTTGTCAAATCTGTTACTTGTCAAATCAGTTACTTGTCAAATCAGTTACTTGTCAAATCAGTTACTTGTCAAATCAGTTGCTTGTCAAATCAGTTACTTGTCAAATCTGTAAATTTGTAAACTTTCATATTTGTGAAGCGGTTAAGTTTGCTCTTCATTGTTTACGGTGTGGCCCGAGGTCAGTAGTTTTGATAAGACACCTAGGAGCAAACTAGTAACATTGTTATTACACCGGCGATATTTATTCCCGGATGATGAGCTATCAGTCAACGCAGGATGCTTGCTGCAAAGTTAATATATTGATTGAGTACTCAATATAGCTTTTAATAGTTCATACAAATGTATAGTCGTACCAGGAATTTATTTAGATGATAGATTCGTGGTCGGACCAGGGAGATTAATAGCATTTCCTTGGTCGGACAGACAGTCAGATATATTCATGTATCTGGACAAGATATTAGAATTATTTTAGCTGTATGTCAGATTGTTCCATTCAAAAGGTTAATGTGAATGACTAGTACATATTGAGACCTACCATGAGTTGACTCCATGGATCTACTCAGACAGTCATTAATTTTAAGAATAACTAAGTTATCCCATAATTTCAGTGATTCTAGAAAAGACTAGAACAAAAGATTATCAAATATGTTACAGCCTTCTTGTTATTGAAAGCTATTACCAATAATGAACAATGTTCGTTTCTGCACGCTAGGGTAGCATCAATTTACGATCCACGAATATAAATTATTGTGTGGATAAAAATGTGTAGCTTTACGTTACTAGATGTGTATCCATAGAAATATCAAAGAAATCGAGAATAAATTAAACCACTGATATTATTATTATTATTATTATTATGTAGAAATAGCGCTTAATGAGAACAAAACTAAGCGCTTTACATTATTGGTTAAAAAGGTGTTTTCAAGGTTTGATATGATGGAAATAACAAATGAATTAATACAAATAAACTAGCATTTTATCATAACAAAACCTAATGCATGTTACTGACAAGTAATCAACGAAGGTTTTTAAATAGAGAGATGGATTTACAAATTGAAATTACCAACAAGAAATTAGAATGTGTAGACAGTGTCAGACGTTTAGGTGTGATAATAGACAAAAATTCCTTTTTCATGAGCATGTGTCTTCTGTATTCAAAAAACTTGCCTGAGAAAGGTAGGTTTATTTGAGCAAGCTAGAAGCTCATAGAAACCAACCACTTATCCATGGTTTACAATGCCTTTATATTGCCACACAATACATTTTTGTAGTACAGTGTGGGCCGACAAACACAAAGAGGATACTGATAAGATATTTTCAATTTAAAGACGACGCGCAAGAATTGTAGCGGTGCTGAATGAGATACCCTGTCATCTGAAATAATAAATAAAATTACAGTGGGTATCAATACCCGAACAGTTCTTTATTAACAACTGCGTCATGATGTACAAGACTCTGAATGATATTTCACCGGCATACATAATTTACAAAAATTGAAGCATCCATTCACATTACACACGTCAAGCTAACCACAACCACATCAAGTTTCCGATACAAAATTGTCGGTTTTCCTGCCAATTTCGCTTTATTTTGCCATTAATGTTTTTACTTTTTTTACTTACTATACACTTTCTACTCTTATTTTTAACCATGTTCTTAATTCTTATGCCATTTTGTATTTACCTGTTTACATATTTTATACTCTTTAATTTTGATTGTTTGAAGTCTTATCCATGTTATTGATTCTGATACCATTTTGTTAATTTTTATGTTGTAACCGAGAGGCCCAAAGTAGACCAACTTAATGTTGATTGGGCCACCCTAGTAAAATTTGCATGAATAAATTAATAAATAAATATCCATACAAGACTTACGATGGCCCTTATCCGCGGCTGGAAAGGAAATTTTGGCTGTTTTTGCATCATTTGATTATATGTATTGATATTTTACTATAAAATGTCTCGTGAAACCGCATGAGATTGACTATTTTGCTTTTCACATGTTTGACGTTCATGCATTATACATAAGTAAGAAAAGACGATTTGTTTAAAACTCTGAAATAATTCCAAAAATATGGCGAAACACCAGGAGATATTCTTTACAAAATCCAATCCTTATCCTACGTCACAAATGATAACGGCTGGTGTAAACATTCTCCCGTGTACGGATGGTGGCACAACATTTTTCGTCAACAGTCATACCGTTAGTCAACATGTATCTTTTCAGCACTTCCACACAATCGTTTTTTGCGAAGGTGCAGTAGGTTTTGAGGGTATCTCTTGGTGGAAGTATTGCGATTCATTCAACCTCATTTACAGTAGCCCTGACGCCGTATTTCTCCCATCAAATACCAATAAAATAGAGCTCTGCTCTATTTATATTGCAAAATGTGTATCCTTGTTGATGACAGGCTGACATATAGGTCTTCTCACTGACATATTCTACAGACATTTGGGGTAATAAATCACTTTTTGCCCACTGCTGCGAATATAAATATTTTTATGTTCTTGGTAACAGTATACTGTTCTTAAGAACATATTGTGATCTTGCCAAAGATCAAGTCACGTGACTATATTCTTTGGCCAGGCATATCTCGAGTTTGTTATCGGTAATACAGTCGAATTTGATGTACGATAATAGCATTTATTGTGTTCTTGGGAACAGAGTTCCTGAGAACATATTGTGATCCTAACAAGGATCCAGTCACGAGACTTCATTTTTTTTTGGTCAAACGTATCTCGAGTTTGCTATCAGTGTTACAGTCGAATCTGATTTACGATAATAGCATTTATTTGAGGACGTGGATAACATTTTGTGAGAGTATTTGAACGTCGAATTACAAAAATATTGTTGTAAAATCACATTAAACGACTTGAATACCATTTTCAACGTGCCGTGCGCGATATCCAGGGCAGTGCAAAATTGGTATAGTACACGGTCATGACGGTACGTGGTACCGCTAGCGTGCACGACTGGTGCAGTAGAACGAACTACCAGTCTGCTCAGGTACTGCGGCTACAGCAATTTCGCGATAGACGAAATTGCATAAACTTACGAACGTGTTCAAACTACCTACGCCTAACACTAAACTACAATGAGTTCAAACTACCTACGCCTAACACTAAACTACAATGAGTTCAAACTACCTACGCCTACGCCTAACACTAAACTACAATTTACAACGGGTGAAGAAACAAATGAGATAAACATCATAAATTAAAAGTATTGTGGCTTAGAAATAAAGTTTTCAAATGTTTCTCAAAAGAATATATAGCGGGAGAGGCTATTGTTTCATCCTTTATTCGAATTTGGTTTGTAAAACGTTAGAAAGTGCTGTAAATAGTTACTAAAATATAACATACAAAATCACTTGAACTACAATATATGATGTAAGGGTGTCCCCTCCCTCCCCTCCCCATTTATCACAAAAGTGCATGGACCCCAACATCGGAGGGTGCAGGAGGCTTTAGCTTCTCAATATAATTTTCAAAGCAATGGTTTTAAATAGGTCTTATTTGTGTTAATTATTCAAAAAAATAATTACATCGGTCTTGCCCCCTCCCTCTTCCTCCCCCAATATGTGACGGGCCCTGGATTTGTGTTAAAGGAACTTGCGGTTCGTAAGTACGTTGGCACAGAAATTAAAATCCCTATCATAGTGACTTCATATTAAGCCTCCATTTGTCTTGAATTGTTGAATACTCCCATAATGTAAACCACATCGACATTGAGAGAAAACCCTCGCATTTCCATGGTATCAGGCCCAAGAACACAGTGGTTACGATTTTCGTAACTACATGCTCTAGGTTTAGGAAGTGGATGACATTTTTGAGAGTATTTTAACGTCGGAACACAAAATGTTATTGTAAAATCAAATCAAACGACTCGACAGTGCGACTACCATTTTCAACGTGCCGTCTGCAATATCTGGATATCCAGACCAGTGCAAAATTCTGTTTTGATCCCAGGGCAGGTACGGTATAAGGTACGGGGTACCGCTATAGCGTGCTTGGCTAGTTCAGTACCCGTACAGTAAAATGCAACTACTACAGTCAGCTCAGACAGGTGTAATGCGGCTACAGCAATTTCGCAATAGACGAAGACAAAGTTTACCAAAATAAAGTTAGCTAGAATTTACAACGGGTGAAGAAAAAAATAGATAAACAACATAAATTAAAAGTATAGCGGCATCGAAATAAAGATTTCAAATGTTTTTTAAAGGAATATTTATACTGATTTAAATTCAAGCGGCGGGGAGAGAATTGTATCATCCTTCTATTTGAATTTGGTCTGTAAAACGTGAGTAACAGAGTAAGTACAGTAAATAGTTACTAAAATATCAGATACAAAATCACTGCAATTTATGATTATTCTACTGCAAATGTAAAGGGGTTTCTTTAAAGCCCTAGCACCCCTTTCTCCGCATTTATCACAAAACCTTTGTTAAAGAAACTTGCGGTACGTAAGTTGGCACATAAATTAAAATCCCTATTGTAGTGACTTCATATTAAGCTTCCATTTGCCTTGAATGCTCCCATAATGTGAACCACATTGGCATTGTGAGAAAACCCTCGCGTTCCCCTGGTATCACGCCTAAGAACACAGTGGTTACGATTTTCGTAACCACACTTTCTAGTTTAAGTCTGAAATCCTGAAAATATGTTATCACCAAAGTGAATGATTTACCCACAACTCCACATGCTTGATGGTCATGTTTTGAACGCCGCTTGTTTATGCAGTATCCAACAAAAAAACGATTCCTTAACTTTACAATAAAAAATACCATGAAATATTTTACAAGGAAACTCAAATTCGCATCCTGCGACACAAATTCATATCAAATAGTTAACACGACTGGTGCAGACAGTCTGCTGTGAGATATTGAAGTCATACCTTCATTAATTAGTGTAAATGTTTATTTTTGAAAAGTAATATCACAATCTTAACAATTTTTACCACAGTTTCTGAAAAATCAAAAAACTTACAAAGTCTCAGAATACTTTTCAGTAAAATGATGCATCTTTTGATAAATCTGGGCATAGGATGTCACAAAATAGTTGAATTTCAGTCATTTTGTCACAAAGTGAAGAATACATTTTCCATCATTTTGTCCCTATTACTGATTTGCCGATGGGAGTCTAATATCGGAAATATGAAAGCTGTATATTTCTGGTCGTGTTTGTACATATTAAGACAATTCCCCGGCATGGGATTGCATGTCATATTAAGACAATTCCCCGGCATGGGATTGCATGTCATATTAAGACAATTCCCCGGCATGGGATTGCATGCATGTCATATTAAGACAATTCCCCGGCATGGGATTGCATGTCATATTAAGACAATTCCCCGGCATGGGATTGCATGTCATATTAAGACAATTCCCCGGCATGGGATTGCATGTCATATTAAGACAATTCCCCGGCATGGGATTGCATGTCATATTAAGACAATTCCCCGGCATGGGATTGCATGTCATATTAAGACAATTCCCCGGCATGGGATTGCATGTCATATTAAGACAATTCCCCGGCATGGGATTGCATGTCATATTAAGACAATTCCCGGCATGGGATTGCATGTCATATTAAGACAATTCCCCGGCATGGGATTGCATGTCATATTAAGACAATTCCCCGGCATGGGATTGCATGTCATATTAAGACAATTCCCCGGCATGGGATTGCATGTCATATTAAGACAATTCCCCGGCATGGGATTGCATGTCATATTAAGACAATTCCCCGGCATGGGATTGCATGTCATATTAAGACAATTCCCCGGCATGGGATTGCATGTCATATTAAGACAATTCCCGGCATGGGATTGCATGTCATATTAAGACAATTCCCCGGCATGGGATTGCATGTCATATTAAGACAATTCCCCGGCATGGGATTGCATGTCATATTAAGACAATTCCCCGGCATGGGATTGCATGTCATATTAAGACAATTCCCGGCATGGGGCATAAGGGATTGCATGTCATATTAAGACAATTCCCGGCATGGGATTGCATGTCATATTAAGACAATTCCCCGGCATGGGATTGCATGTCATATTAAGACAATTCCCCGGCATGGATTGCATGTCATATAAGACAATTGCATGGGTCATATTAAGACAATTCCCCGGCATGGGATTGCATGTCATATTAAGACAATTCCCCGGCATGGGATTGCATGTCATATTAAGACAATTCCCCGGCATGGGATTGCATGTCTTTGCCGCAGAAGTAAAGCGCAATACCCTCCATGTATCGTGGCCCTACATACTCAGCGAATATCAGCACGAGCGCTTGCATAGATTGAGCCTGCGAGAGGCTCGGCAGTGTGTGGTACCACTCCACTTCCATTGTGGAACCATAAGGTGAGACTCAGGGATAACATTTCGGGAATCCACATCTTAATCAGGCAGTGAGCACAATAAACCACACACATATTTAAAGTAGTTATGGTTATTCAAATACTTTCAAGCAACAAGTGGGATGAGATGTTTTTCATGCTTTCTGAAGGAGTCTGTCATAAATCCAACGTATCATTTAGATACTCATAATACTATTATATATTTATTATACGTAATCATGTATGTTATACTATGGGTAAATTTCCTCAATTGTATCCTTGACATTCTGTAGATTTGTGATTTTATGTATATATTACAAATTGTTGTAACCAAACCATCAATAACAAAACTTTTGTTTCCTGCATTTGAAGAGTTTCACTTCATTCCAAGGTATAATAAAATTTCTTTATTGCAATGTGCTGATTTTAAACAGTACTCTTTTAAAACAGTACTCTTGTTTCGTGGTTGTGTACAAATTCAGCTTAGAATAAATGCTTATGTAAAACGTCCACTTATAGATATGCTTGCGACAGTTCTGTTACAAGATCAAACAACAAATAAAATGAAATTTAATATAACTAGAGAGAGAGAGAGAGAGACAACAAAAGTTAAGTAACACTTAAAGGAATATTAGACCGAAAAGTGAGGACGTATTTTTAGGGGTCCCTAAAAATCAAATGCTTATCTACCACGCAACGGCATAGCAAATTTCTGGTTGATATGAATAATCAAGTAATTTTTAACCTCACGTCATCTGTGGGCTATGGAAAATGATGTTTTTCGATCTGTTGTGGATAATATATCAATGAAATTCTCAAAAACGAGCGCCTCACTTTTTAATTTAGTGCTCCTTTAATACACTTACTACAGATCATAAAATATCTGAATCAATTTCTTTAGAATACATTAACAATTGGAAAGAATGTGAAGAGGAAGGCGCCAACCATTAATGCTAGACTTACTGCACCAGTCATTTCTACACAGATCAGACAGATCTTTAAACTATTATCTTCTTAACGGAATAAGATTTGTGAATACTTTCTTCATCACTTATTTATCTGAAAGTCTTCTTTCATATTACAGTATTATAAGATAAACTTGTTTGACCACTATCAGCCCCCACTAATACCTGCAAACTCGAGCTCCTGTTAATGGTTTACTTTTAGGCAATGACATCATATCACAACATCCGAAAATGAAATATGGAGACTGTTGGATAAATAGAAGGAATTATGTAGTGTACCCCAAAGCGGCACTTACCTCTTGTCAAGTGCATGACAATATAAATTGGTTTGTGAACTTAACAGCATTGGGGGTATAAGAGGCTCCAAAGACTTGGGTAAAAATTCGATTGCGTACAGATAACCAATATTTGCTTATTTCCAACACAATGCAGATTTAATTCATACTTTCCAATTCGAAATCATTTTAATGGTTTCTCTGTAAACTACCATGATGTGGAAGCTTTTGAATGAACAATAAAAACAGTTTTATATTGAGCCTCAAAGCTTCACTCAACACATGTCAAGCAACTATGTGATTTGTGAATCGGCTGTCTAGGGAATATGAAAGCTTGACAAACATTTTTGAAGGGGAAACTGTCTGCATGCACAGATAAATGTTTCTATTAACTTGTAAGCGATGTAGTTAATATAGTTCGTCTAGGACTAATCTACTAACGCATCTATACATGCATCACGCTTAGTGTATTATCATTGGTAATGGGTAGTGCATCTTTCAATCTGAAAACCACACTCTAAAATATGGTACATTAACCAAAACAAAACAATAAAAACAAGTACCATTTCATAATAGGAATATTAGGTCTTTCGGTAAAAAATGGATATCATTACAATTCCTAGTTCAGTGCAGGTGGTAAATCCTTGTAACTGTAATACATTATGTTTTTGTACTTCCCTGACATTTCCCAATGCTTAAAAAACACGATATCTGAGGAAAAACTCCAATAACATACAAAACAATCAGGAAAGAGAGGATATGATGTTACAACATATCTGATTTATGGGATTTCCTTTCTACACAAACAGAACTGTAAACTTGAATATCTCTTTCACGGAATACGCTTTTTGAAAGCTTCTTTCACAATTCAAAAACAAATGTAATTTCCGCCTTTTTCATGCATTACCTTTAGAACTAATAGCTGACTCCAATTTAATTGACTCTGATTCAAATGTGAAATTGCCAAACACTGTCTTCTTTGCAGCAAAGTATTGCAGTTCCACGAATTAGGCTAAGATATTTTAATGACA
>JAIGNY010002678.1:810000-825000 GCA_020152595.1 Chiridota heheva
CGTACTTCAATTTAATGGTTCACTAGATTTGGTATCACAAGATTCACTCCTCCTTTCTTCAGATATTAATAAATGCAGAAATAGATATATCTATTAGGATCTTGGACTCCCTTTTCAACTGATTTTTCCTTTTACACAGCTGTTTGTCAAAATAGGATAAAGATATAATATATATACAACCCAACTGGGAAATCAGTGGCAAAGGGAAATCACTTTAGATATTTATTCCAGGACGTAATGACTCTGACAGGACATTAACCTAAAAGTCGTGTAAAACATACATGCTCCAAGGTATTCTAAGAGGCCCTTCTAATGAGGGCATTTGATGCTCCACATTGAATTACTAAATCAGTAAATCAATATATCTAACTGAACGAATGTAAATTGGTGAATTATTTCGTTAACATGATTGAACTGTTGAGAAATTTGAGGAAAAGCGTCCAATTGGTAACACCATCCCAAATTAGAAGCATTTACCAGTTAACAGATATATTTGAAGGAGTCATTTTTGTACTCAATATCACAATACCTCAAAACCCCTACCTGCATACAGAAGTTCATAACTTGATTTCTTAAGCTTCAAATTGCAGTGAAGTTCTTCCGAGCGGGTTAAGTTTCAACTCCTACAAACAAGAAGAATTGTAATAAAGTTTATTTGAAACTAGGTCATTTTTGGTCAGATCTATGAGAGTGTCATTCGTCTTTCTCCATTCTTTTTATGTTGTCAGTGTTTAATTGTTACTATTTAAAGAAAGTTTATTTTATGGATTAATTAAGATACTACTTTGCTTTAATAGTGTAACTTTGTATTTTACAGCCCATATCATGCAGGCAAAAACAAAATGATTAATGTATATGCGAAGCAATAAAAAAGTTCATAAAAACATAAAACGACATACGTCATAAATTGTATCGTCCTTGCTAATGGTATTTGAACAGGTAACAACAACATGGTTTTAAATGGCTTGAAATATACTCAAACTCATAAAATAGAAAAAATTCCCTTTCAAAATTGGTTGAAAATGTACCATATTAAAGCATTTTGATACCGAATTAGCATAAACTGCGTAACATCACAACGAGAACGCCGTGGGAATTGCTGATTGTTTTTCAAGCATTTCCCAAAATTGTGTGAGAGAAAGCAGTTCGGTATAATGCAAAGGAAATGAAATTTTAATATAACCTTGACCCATGCTTAGCAGTAATTGCAATTTGATTATCTGTGGTGTTTGAAATTTAGGAGAGAGGTGTAAAGAATTACATTAATGATTTTGAGCTGTGTTCTTGTTTCTTGTCCATACATCATAACTTTAGCACTTGCTGAAAAATTCCTCAAAATTTGATTTGCCATCACTTAAAATCATAAATGCTTAATCACTTGAAGACTTATCTGCTTAGAATTGTATGATCCTTCATCTGAATAAAACCCTTAACGTATTCCTTTAATGTGAAGGTATCGTCCCATAGATAAATTTAGGAGTGAAAGCCGCCGAGCTGTTAACGTCACTTCCGGTTTTAAATTTTCCTTATTGATTGCGAGGAATTTGTGGTGTTATTGATAACAAGTAAGCCCCTATCTACGGTACGGCGAAAGTGTGATCGATAACATCACATATTTCTCGCGATCAATAGGGAAAATTGAAAACCGGAAGTGACGTTACCAGCACGGCGACGTTCACTTCTGAATATATCTATGGGACGATACCTTTCCTTTAAATGGAAGTTGACACTGGTGGCATCACACTATTTAATAAGCTTTCTACGCCAATCTCTGTTCTTTGATTTCATTGATTTTCCTGTAGCATATGAATTTAGTTGTTTGGTTAGAGGAATATTCCTTTCAAGATAAGTTGATGTATTGATCGTGCATTTCCTTATGTTTAGATTTTTCAGAAGGTATCAATACCACTACCTGTGTTGACGAATGGGACTCCGTTAACTACGTTTACTGGGATAGCACAGAGCCGGATCAGATGCAAATTGTAGATTGTCATTATACACCAGGAGGTAAGAATTTAATTGTTATATATTTATAACATTAAATATAATGTTATATCATTATATGTCATATTACTATGTTATTATATATATGAATTATTATAAATCATATTATATAATCATTTAATCATCAATAAGATTTCGTTAACAAGGACTGATGCCACCGAGATCATTGCGAGACACTAACGACGTAGTAGCCAGGGTTGGTATCGTGTCAGGTACAAAAAGCCAAATACACCATTTGACAGTTCATTTTGAGTTGCGAGTAAACAAATAATTTTCCCTATTGACTGTAACGATCACAAATTTTGAAAGTCGCTTTAATTAAAATTCTGTCGCTTCTATTTTTCTTTTCTTAATATCTTATGTAATTTTGAGTATTCTAAGTAACATAAGTCATCGGGAAAAATTCAAGTCGTCCTAACACAGAAAGTGCAATTTTGGGCTGATTTTATAACCTTAGGCCATGTACAATGTGCGTGTTTCTAAACAACGCGCAACAATACTACGTGTGTACCAAGAGCGGACTTTGCTGTGCGCTTGTTGTATGTTTGCTTGCTGTGCGCTCTTCTGGTTTGCTTACTCACAACTTTCAGGTAAAACGAAATTGTGCGCATGAGCAGACTGGAACTGGGAACTCGTCTATTAAGCTTTCAAAAAGCCAAACTGTAATCAAGTCGAAACAATACTCACCAGTGGCTTTTTTGAGAGGGGAAAATGTATTGAAGACCACGAAAATGTTACTATGATTTCAAGGGAACACATGCAAAATATCACGTGGCCCGAACGTCATCAAAAAAGTATTTCTTACTTTCTTTTTATTCTCTACCAGCCTTGCAGAAAAGGTCAGAATTAAACCTAATAAGATATTTTACAGCCAAGGTCTCCAAAAATGAACAAAAATGTCCACTTATCAATTTAGTATCAATATTTGTGGCCAAATAAATCTCAAAAAATCCATTATCTCAAATTAGACTTCTAAAAAGCTAATATATCATGGCATGGTAGCAACCAGTGTGCAAAGGCACTACCAGAGAGCGTGACGTCATTCCCCCTATACTACGTATAAGCCGAAGGCCGAGAGACGAAACTTACCATACATAACAGTGTAGGGAAAACGTGATGCGTTTATTGTAGCCATTTTTATTCCAGCGTGTTTTTTTCGTACAAGCTTTGAAAAGCACTGTATACATTTAAATGAATGATTGATTTCGTAAAACTTAGTATACGAGTCCAAAATTGTATACTACTTAATTTTATTTTGCATTAATTTTCTGGATAAATTCATCATTTAATTCCCTTTATGTTTTAGCTCATTTTAAGGTGTATTTGTTCGTGACTAGTACGCGCATTGCGGGAAAAAGCAATGCGTATGTAACAAGTTCTGCCTAAAAATTACTTGGATTGATAACGAAATATACGTAAAATATTTTATTTTGGCTTATTTAATAAATAAGTTCCAACGAAACACTTCAATTTGATCAGAAATTAGTGCGCAAAATAGTACTGACCAATAATTTATACAATTTTGATGATTGGAAATTTTGTTGTTTTTGCACAGACGTTAACATTAGTATTACGGCTCTGACATTAGTCATCAGTCGCAGTGGAACCTGATTGACGTCGGTTATTTTACTATAATTGATCAAATGGCTAAAATAAAGGTTTTTAACCTTAGCTGTTTAATTAGCTGTAGGCCGTATCTGGATACGTCTAACCAGGAAATTAACTTATGCAACAAGCCCATAGTCTAACGCTACTAGGCATATGATGAGTAGCATAGTCTGATAGTGGGCCCGAAGTTAATGCAGCTAAAGCATTTTTTTTTTCTGTAGGAATATTTTTTTATTCATGATTTTTTTTCTTGTATACTACGACTGTTCGCTCAATCTTAAAACCATTAAAGCCGTTCACATTTCAATCTGAGCAGTGAGCAAATATATTCGACCTATTATTTATCTCACTTTCTGTCGCGAAAAAGCTTTATCTCTTGATAATCACTGCACTGCATGTCCTAGTACTCTTAGTTCTAAGCGCTAAGATTTTATACTCAAATTTTCAAGAGGTCAAAATTTCAAGCACCACTTCAATGAATTATGAAAGATATTTAAGTAACAAAGGATTTACTAAAGAAAACGTCAAGGTCGTCCTGGCCTGTAGTAGGCCTTTATCACAAAATTTGCATAAAGTATGCAAATTGGGGCCTGAGATTTAAACAATATTTAATCGATCTAATGAAATGTTTTGTAATCATGATGGTTCATATTTTAAAGCAATTTAGCTATTTTGTTTATATACAACCATACACCTTTAAGCTGCTAATGAGGTAAAGAGATACAAATTGAATTATGCCCAGTAAAACAGTATATTCCTTTTCAAATACTGACATACTAAAATATGGTGGTCAAACCTGACAACTAATTGTCACTATTATACATATATATATATGTGTATATATATATTATATATATATATATATATATATATATATATATATATATATATATATATATATATATATATATATATATATATATATATATATATATATATATATCTAAAATATTATCAGAACTCAAAGTCTACATGCAAAACCCTGTTTATAAATAAGCATGTCAATATATACATGACACACATATTCATTACATAGGCATTATAATTTTACCCTTTAGTAAATATATTCAGTCATATACGAGATGTATGTAAAGATCTCATGATGATTTCTTGCAGAGATTAGACCATCCTTTGTTGCCTACCTACCGATGCACATTGTTAAAACAAGATGGGTTACTCCACACGAACAATTTTTCAAGCCTGGCCTTTTTTCTGCAAAAAACAGACATGATTGCCAAAATACATACTAATTTAAACTAAAATACATTTATTTAAAAAAAAAAATCATGCACAACAAATGCACTATGTTGTGGCTTATACGTGTTACCCCTAATTCATTTCATGTCAAGTTTATACTTAACGTTTGTTTTAATAACAGTGACCTTCAACATTTTTTTAAAAAGTTTGTTGTAACTCTCAATGTAGGCAACAACTTTGAAAAATTGTTATTATTGTACAGTATACAGTTAATGAAACTACATACCGTCAGTTTTATTCCAAATAAACACACCTATTGGCAGTCTCTAAGTCACATATTGTAGTATCCCTATGACCCATTGGATTGAGATTGAAATACTGTACACAACATTACAACTTATCATCCCATATGGAACAATGTAAAATTAACCTTCCTAAATTTTACAGGTTTTTTAACAATAATGCAGAAATAAAAAAATAAAAAATGGGCTAATATATTTAAAGGTACACAAATATTTGTGAAATTGTAAATGAAATCAAAATTAAAACACGTAAAGCATTGTGTTTAAGCTAAGCTTGTCAGCTGATTTGCAATAAGGTTGTTATATTGAATCAATTGTTTTGAAGTTCAACTACAATATCAAGCAGATTTGATAGGCCTACCATTAAAAATAAAATTAATTGAGAAACATCTAGGCCGAGGTTGATGTCATAATGATATAGAAAAAAGTATCAGTATCAAAGCGTATATCAGCTTGTTGGCAAAAATCATTCTGTCACCATTGACACTCATTTTGCATCTTGACCGGTAACGTTTGGTGCCATATGGAAACAAAGTTACACTTATTTCTTCATAATCTTGCATATATCATAATGATATAAATCAGGGATTTGCTATTTTCTACTGGCAGCTCGCTCCCTGTATAAATGAATTATTATTTTACATGAAGTGTAAATTATTCACTTAAAACATGTTTCAATAGCTGTAGGCCTAGCGCAGTTTTCTGTTAACAAGTTAAACTAAAGTTACTGAAATAATCATATTCACCGAATTAACCTATGTCAACCTGAAGAAATATTAATTAAAGGTTTTCTGATTTAAGTGCTGCTCATCTTTCAATGTGTCAAATACTTTCACTATTTGTTTTTGAACATCTTTTTGAAAAGAAGTATAAAATAGCTGTTAATTTTTAATGTAAAACACTAAAAAATATTTTTAATTTAAGAGTTGGCTCAATGGCAACCAATGAACAGGTTTAGCTTTAAAACAATGTATCTATACTTAGCTAAGAAAGCTAGGCTTAATAAAAGTCATTTGATATATCATAATAATAGTTTAACAAAAATTTAAACAAGTGAAATATGTGTTAATAATATTTGTTTACAATGAAAAAGAAACATTGCTGTGAGTTGTATTTACAGGGTGCCTGACAATAACTTGCATATAACCATGACATTTAAACTTAAATTGTAATAACTTGTCATTGCACGCTGAGGTAATTATTTCTTAATAGCAAATTTATTAAGAACTATACACTCTCTTTTAGTAATTGTAAGGCAAAATACTTAGCAAATGATTTATGAAGTGAACTAAATTGTGGCATTTCTCATACGTAAAATCAGCAAACTTTGTGAAGTGAAGCTGATGAAATATAGTAACTGCAGTATTACCTTAATGCTAATGTCTCTTTTTCTATTTGTTTAATTTTTTTACATTCCTTGTTAAACCATACAACCAAAAATTGATTAACATTCTTCAAACGTACGCCAGAACCCATGTACGCTGAGCATAAACATATCTACCTTATGGTGAAATCATGCCAACGTCTGAAAGTTATGCCAATCTTAATTCTAAATTATCTCGTAGAACTGGAACAACGCAAGTGGTAGGCCTTAAGTTAGTGACAAAATGTTTCAACGTTAATTGTGTAATGTATGACTTTTGTTCTTAATGATAATAGTTCCCGTCCTCCGTAAAAAAAAAAAAATTAAAAGAAACTTGGCTGGTTTTCATGTTTGCCCAACGCCATTTAATCTAGGTCTAAACGGAAGCGTTAAAACAGCAATTTTCAGTGGAATGAAAAATATATATATTTTCAAAACTCGCTCTCTATCGTATCTTGTCGTTTTCTCTGCCCGGCCCAGCCGGTACGCTATCACTTAGTTACTCGGCCCGTTATGCTGCACTGTCCACCGACATCGCATAGATGAACATGCTGGAACAAGTATGGCGTCCGTAAATGCACCACGATTTTTTGTACAGAGGTTTCGGCTCTTGACCTTCGGCCTATACGTAATATAGAACGAATGATGTCACGCTCTCTGGCATTACCTAAATGTAACTGACCACTAGATTATTTGTTGTAAATGATACCGGTTACATCGATATCTCATAGTGAATGACAATAAATGGTACCCTGTGAAATATAACTAAATAATGCACTGCCTCAAACTATAAAAGAAATCTAAATTCATCTCCATATTATTCCTTTTTTAAAGTATACTAAAAATCTGAAATTATGCATGAGACATATGTTGTGACTGAAGTGAACAACGATCTTAATTGTTTTTTGTTTTTGTTTTTTTGTGCTTATAGAAAATATTTCAAGATACTGTGATGACAATGGAGAGTGGGCCATCCCTGTTTCGAATTGCAACGACGATATCTATTTGGCAAAAGTACAGGTATATAAATATATATATATATATATATATATATATATATATATATATATATATATATATGTATGTATATATATATATGTATGTATATATATATATATATATATATATATATATATATATATATATATATATATATATATATATATATATATATATATATATATATATATATATATATATATATATATATATATATATATATATATATATATATATATATATATATATATATACATATCATTTTTATTTTTCCATTTAAAGATTGAGCCCATAGTGCACGGATGTTCTCGGATTGCTATTAGCAGATCGAGCACCATCAAAAGTAATTCAACTCCTCAGCTATCGCATGTATTATGTGACTTATTTCAACTTCTATGAAACCGTGTAGCCGTAATGTGGATTTGTCAGTTAATGCAAAATTAATCGAAAATTACTTTTTCATTAACCTACAATTAATGAAAAACTAATGGTAAATAACAGAGGCCATTACAAATACCATGAACGTTTCACTTTCCTTTACGATCATGCGACATGTGTTGAAATGTGATTTTACTTGCAATTAAGGTTGCATGTTCAAAATATTGAACAAGCACTTGGACAGTTGGAAAAGCAAGTAATATATTTTCTGTACTTGGTGTACAATTCTCTTGAAAATGAAGCATGCGTTTGAAACAAACGGCTGTCATTCTTCTAGAAGAACACATTCGCTCTTGTATGATAGAGAAGTAAAAGAATTTGAAAGGCGAACATGTTTGGTGGGCAAAATAAAAAAATCAATTTCATTTCTCCCATAAGTGAAAATATACACGTATTTACTTTATATTCTTAAATTCTCTTACATTTATGATATGTTAAAAGCTTCGGAAAGTAATTTTTCCAAAGTCGTGTAATCCATATTACTTGAAGTAAGCAATACTACAGATTTGAAGAAACGGATGATCAAAACATGATACTGTTTTATGTTATTTAAACGAACAGGATATTGTCGAGGAAAAAATCAGACATATAAATTAGATCATTAACGTAATGTGTAGAATGAAATCAGTTTTTCAATACTAAATAATCCTCTGATACCTAAAATGGACAAATAATTGAAAAAAGAAAAATTCAAGATAATCAAAATTGGTGCCATTTTCTTTATTCTAATAAGTAAAAAGGTAATTGCATTTTACAAAAAATATATTCTTATAATTTCTTTTATTATGATGTAGGCGTAGATGCACGGTCAAAATACTCTCTGCGATTCGGGATATTGCCTAAAATAAAGACCCAACAGTTTCTTAAATTATATTTTTTTGTGACGTGGAGAAGGCTATTTCGATTACATAACGTTGAAGCCTTATGCAATGTTGTATTTCATATTTGATATATATCTCTCCATACATATATTTGCCCAAATAATCAACTATTGTAACATTTGAACAAGACAGCAGCATGAGCATACTTGCAGGCGTTTACCAGTTTACAGATTCCTTAAAAATACGACTATTTTCAAATAACCGTTTATTCTTTTTTTTCTTATGATTTTGAACCCACTTGATTCGGATCCATATCCACAAAGCATACATTTTGTTTTGTTTATATTTCTTAACCAAAAGTATAAATTCTGATCCCTTCCCACAACGCATAAATTGTTTTAGTTGATTGTTTGTCCGAAAGTATCAATTGAATTTACCTGAATTTCGAGATTCGTTTTTGCGTCAAAAGGCCTGTGAAAGGTAGTTCTTATTTTCGTAACAATCTAGTGAGATAACATCTCACTCAGTATGCACTACATCAGAAAGCACGCATGCAATACAGTATAGCATCCATGTAATGGCTATAGCGTGTATACGGTCACATGTTTATCTGACTAATTACAAGTTCTAACCTGTCTGTAAGGGACACACTACTTCTTTAAACAGCGTAGAAGTATACATTCTCCATACTTATTTCATCTTCACTAGATGTACCTCTATTAATTCTGCCGTATATCTTTGTTACAGTTCTACCTTACAGTTGTACAAAGATATAGAATTCAAATGGTCATTGGATATTTTCTCTCTTGGACAAGTCTACTTGTGGCGCTCATCATTTTTCTTAGCTTTCGGTGAGTAGGCATATTATGTTTTGCCTTTACTGTTTTGCTTAGGGTTTCGTGTAACAAGTTGTGCGTAGAACGGTTGCAGCGAGAATAAAAAACGGACCAAGCATTTTCAAGAACAATCCTGTTATAAAATCAAAACAATTTTAAAAGCATTATTTCATGCTTTAGATCAACTCTAACCTATACTGTTTTCGTTCCCATACTACATCACAGCATAATACATCACCAATTAGACAAATTGAAGGTTAACGGCTATAAACAAACATAATTCCTTACAGTCATGGCGAGGGTCTAAAATATAGAACAGAAAGGTTCCTTATATTATGATCTTTTAATGACACGGAAAGCGCAGTATTGTTATCTTTCCCGTGATCTTTCGCAGCGTTAAACACCTAGGAAGCATAAGAAAAAATATATTTCCGCTGGAAGTTTGCAAACTCAGTTATTAATATCTGTTTTCATATAACTGCATACTGTCTGCATCCTTTTCAAATTTATACACACTGTTTTTGAGATGTAAAGAGAATAAAACACTTCACTCTTGGAGCCAAACAAAATCATACAATACATACATACAATTCATTACTTGTATTTCTGTAAAATGTTATTGCAAATGTTATGTGACCAAAACGGCTTCAGGACTTCTTTAAAATTATTGGTATACAGGTTCATGGAAACATGACCTCTCTCGGCGAAAGGTTTTTAAATAGTCAAATTTGCTTAGCACATAGTCAATATGCCATGTTATTTTCATGTATGGTTTAAATTGCGATTTATCCATGTAAGTCTGTGACTGGAAAATGATCCCTACACTTTTACACAAATTAATTGATCCATTACTGGATGATTCGCGTTAATTGTTGATTATTGGGTAACGCCTTTATTCTTCATTCTTTTCTACAGTTCTCTCAATTGTAATCGAACAAAAATTCACAAGCATTACTTTGCTGCCTTTCTCCTCCGACTAACGATGGATCTTATAAATGGGATTGATCGATTGGTGTATTCAATACAGGACAACAATCGGTTTATCAACGGCCAAGTAACATTTCTGAATAGAAGCACACTGGATGAAACGGTACTGCAAATTATTCATTTTGTTTATCATTGTCGTCATCTTTTATATTTTATTCTTTCATTTTAGTCTTTGAAAATGAAGAGAATTTGTTTCCTCTCTGCGGTCCATTTGAGTAAAAGCTAGGATCCCAAAGCTATTTGTCAGAATCAGCTTTTCTTTTTCAAACAATTGTAGCAGCGAATCATAAAGCGATACATTTACAATTGCAATAAAAAATGCAGGGTACAATTAAAAATGTCCATTGCTGAACAGTCAGTGCATATTAGTACAGATCATTCATATGTTCCTTCGACGTATCTGTATACTTTAAGACTATCTGTCGAATGCTGTTTGAAATATATTAAGACCCATTTAACAACGAAGAAGATGTTTGATGTGTGAAATATTGAGTTTACTCAACTTTGAATGTCTGATGTATTCCTATATTAAGCACATCAAGGTTTACTTTAGGTGTGGTAAAGGATCGTTGATTTTCCATAATCGACTTTTTAAGCGCGATGCAGCTAAGAAGGCACTTTATCTGTTTATGATTTCTTTGGCAGACACAAAGACAGACAGAAAAACAATAGCTAAGTTTAAAAGGGTCGGAGTTCTCCAGTTTTATCTGGTAACGTAATGCATGGATGAAACTTAAGCTTAGGTTTACGTTCTGGTTCTGCAAAACAATTAGCAATGCAAACAACGTCAGCACTGATAACATTTATAAATTTCGAAGTAGAAGGTTCTTCAAATTGAAGTTTATTTTTCCTATCTAGGAGCAACTCGTGGCTTATTTGCGGCTTATTGTACACTATTTTTTTTTAATTTTCGTCCAATTGAAACATTGGGAGCAAACGTATCTTGACAATAAGATACATTTAGCATCTCCTCTTACATTAAGCATCCACCTTCGAAAATGAAAAAATAGTTGATTTACATTTATATTCCATGATGTTTGTTATATTATTCAAATCATGGAACGGAAAATTAACAAAGTGAACCTCCAGACAACCAAATCACCAAAAGGTACGAAATAAACAAGCTCCTCCCTTGCCAGATCCTTTATTTTGGGGCAAAATTTACAAAATGATGGAATTTATGTTAGACAGTTGGCACGAAGACGTTCATAGTGGCGGTGTATGCCCGATTTCAACATTTCATAAACTGTAACGTTGAGTCAATCAACGTTGGCTCAATTTGTGTATTTCAAGCGTTGTCTACAGCACGTTGATACAGCATTAGTTCAACGTTAGCATTCCAACCTAGCCTACTCAATAGAGTGTCAACGTTTGACAACATATGACAACCTTTGACAACGTTGATCCGCTGTAGTGTACTAACTGGGTTCCCTCCGGGAGGAAGGGGGCACTTCCATATGTGAGGTATATATACATGTGCCGCCCGAGCAGTTGCCTCCCCCGGTCCCCCTCCCGATTCCCTGGTCCCCCTCCTGGCCCTCGGTCCCCCCCTCCCGGTCCCCTCCCGATCCCCTGGTCCCCCTCCCGGTCCCCCTCTCGGTCCCCCTCCCGGTACCCCGGTCCCCCTCCTGGTCCCCCTCCCGGTCCCCCCTTTCGGTCCCCGGAAATGTTTAGTAATTAACCAAACAATCAACAAATATAGGAACATTCTTTTTTTCTGCTGTGTTCGATCTTACTCTGCGTTAGTAATTAATTCTTTATATGTAAAATTTTAATTGATGGCTATTTTTTACTATTTTTCTTTTCGATTCCAATATGTCCATGAAACACCACATTTCTAAAATAACGAGTTCTGCTGCATTTCATTTGAGAAGTATTTACAAATTACGTAAATATCTAAACGACAGGGCAACTGAACAAACTGTATATTTTTTCATCACTTCAGGGTTGGATATGGGCAATTCCTTACTTCTTCCACAAAAACATAATTGATTCATAGACTCCAATTAATCCAAAACTCTGCTGCACGTATTGTAACTCGTTCTCATTGCATTGTCATATCTACCCTAAAACTATTACACCGGCTTCCTATACAATATCGCACAATGTATAAAATTCTCCTTACTGTTTATAAATCACTAAAAGGACAAAGTCCAAAGTATATTTCCGACGTATCATGTTATTATGTCCCCTCTCGTAATCTAAGGTCCAGTTCTCAACTTATTATGTAATTATGTCCCCTCTTGTAATCTACGGTCCAGCTCTCAACTTATTATGTTATGATGTCCCCTTTCGTAATCTACGGTCCAGTTCTCAACTTATTATGTAATTATGTCCCCTCTCGTAATCTAAGGTCCAGTTCTCAACTTATTATGTTATTATGTCCCCTCTCGTAATCTAAGGCCCAGCTCTCAACTTATTATGTAATTATGTCACCTCTTGTAATCTAAGGTCCAGCTCTCAACTTATTATGTAATTATGTCACCTCTCGTAATCTAAGGTCCAGCTCTCAACCTATTATGTAATTATGCCCCCTCTCGTAATCTAAGGTCCAGCTCTCAACTTATTATGTAATTATGTCACCTCTCGTAATCTAAGGTCCAGCTCTCAACCTATTATGTAATTATGCCCCCTCTCGTAATCTAAGGTCCAGCTCTCAACTTATTATGTAATTATGTCACCTCTCGTAATCTAAGGTCCATTTCTCAACTTATTATGTAATTATGTCCCCTCTCGTAATCTAAAGTCCAGCTCTCAACTTATTATGTAATTATGTCCCCTTTCGTAATCTAAGGTCCAGCTCTCAACTTATTATGTAATTATGTCCCCTCTCGTAATCTAAGGTCCAGTTCTCAACTTATTATGTAATTATGTCCCCTCTCGTAATCTAAGGTCCAGCTCTCAACTTAATATGTAATTATGTCCCCTCTCGTAATCTAAGGTCCAGCTCTCAACTTACTATGTAATTATGTCCCCTCTCGTAATCTAAGGTCTACTTCTCAACTTATTATGTAATTATGTCCCCTCTCGTAATCTAAGGTCCAGCTCTCAACTTATTATGTAATTATGTCACCTCTCGTAATCTAAGGTCCAGCTCTCAACTTATTATGTAATTATGTCACCTCTCGTAATCTAAGGTCCAGCTCTCAACTTATTATGTTATTATGTCCCCTCTCGTAATCTAAGGTCCAGCTCTCAACTTATTATGTAATCATGTCCCCTCTTGTAATCTAAGGTCCAGCTCACAACCTATTATGTAATTATGTCCCCTCTTGTAATTTAAGGTCCAGCTCTCAACTCACTATGTAATTATGTCCCCTCTCGTAATTTAAAATCCAGCTCTCAACTCATTATGTAATTATGTCCCCTCTCGTGATCTAAGGTCCAGCTTTCAACTTATTATGTAATTATGTCACCTCTCGTAATCTAAGGTCCAGCTCTCAACTTATTATGTAATTATGTCCCCTCTCGTAATCTAAAGCCCAGTTCTCAACTTATTATGTAATTATGTCGTCTCTCGTAATCTAAGGTCCAGCTCTCAATTCATTATGTAATTATGTCCCCTCTCGTATTCTAAGGTCCAGCTCTTAATTTATTATGTAATTTTCCCCCCCTTGTAATCTAAGGTCCAGCTCTCAACTTATTATGTAATTATGTCCCCTCTCGTAATCTAAGGTCCAGCTCTCAACTTATTATGTAATTATGTCCCCTCTCGTAATCTAAGGTCCACTTCTCAACTTATTATGTAATTATGTCACCTCTCGTAATCTAAAGTCCAGCTCTCAACTTATTATGTAATTATGTCCCCTCTTGTAATCTAAGGTCCAGCTCTCAACTTATTATGTAATTATGTCCCCTCTCGTAATCTAAGGTCCAGCTCTCAACTTATTATGTAATTATGTCCCCTCTCGTAATCTAAGGTCCAGTTCTCAACTGATTATGTAATTATGTCCCCTCTTGTAATCTAAGGTCCAGCTCTCAAGTTATTATGTAATTATGTCCCCGCTCGTAACCTAAGGTCCAGCTCTCAACTTATTATGTAATTATGTCACCTCTCGTAATCTAAGGTCCAGCTCTCAACTTATTACGTAAGTATATCCCCGCTCGTAACCTAAGGTCCAGCTCTCAACTTATTATGTAATTATGTCACCTCTCGTAATCTAAGGTCCAGCTCTCAATTTATTACGTAAGTATGTCACCCCTCGTAATCTAAGGTCCAGCTCTCAACTTTTTATGTAATTATGTCCCCTCTCGTAATCTAAGGTCCAGTTCTCAACTTATTATGTAATTATGTCCCCTCTTGTAATCTAAGGTCCAGCTCTCAACTTATTATGTAATTATGTCCCCTCTCGTAATCTAAGGTCCAGCTCTCAACTTATTATGTAATTATGTCCCCTCTCGTAATCTAAGGTCCAGTTCTCAACTGATTATGTAATTATGTCCCC
>JAIGNY010002678.1:827500-892500 GCA_020152595.1 Chiridota heheva
CAAGGAGTAATGAAGGCTGAACTCAGCCCAAGAAAGCATTGCAACAAAAAATCATTCTAGAGGGTTTTCTGTAGCAATGCAATACGTCAAAGGGAAATATTTTATTTAATGCAATGAATTTGAATTCTTAAAATAGTCTAAATCTTAATTCCTTTGCAGAATATCTAACGACTATGAAAGTTGAACATTAATCAATCTAATTCTCACGATATTTTAGTTAGATGTAAAATATATAAATTTTTCGTTTTATTTCTGATAAAAAAGAAGATGAAGAAAGAAAAACGTATGTTATTACGGATTACGGATTGTATGTTATTACGGATTACGTTGTGAATATTGTTTTCAAGAAAACAAATTTTGTGATGTACAAATGGTAAACCAGCTCAAAAACTGAATGCGATTTCTGCATATACATTTCTTTGCGGATTTTCGATCTTTGAAAAAGATAAAGTGTCTTTTTCACTTAAATATGTTTTATGTTAATCTTTTTTCTGATACAGCTTCTCTGTATGGATATCAGATTATTAAGATATATTCGATTTTCATATTATGAAATAAGCTGTAAGTTAGACATGTTAACTAATTTTCGTGTAAAGTTTCTTGCTCCTGCCATCATAAAACCTTTAAGTCATTCCATGGTTTATGGTAAACAAATGCAGAGAAATTTAGCGTACTACGACTAAACATGCAGGTTCATTATCATCAAATGCTACAAGCGTCACTTAGCACGTATTCAGTCAATAGAAGGATTTCATCACGTGACTCTAAGTGAACTGGACTCCCTTTTGCAGGACAGCGGCGTCGTTGTGTTTCACCCGTCTTCACACAGCTCAGTCACATCACACGTACAGCAAACATACTACATGCTAACCTACCAGTGCCAGTTCAGCGAATTTTAATAATTGCAGTTTTGCTTTCGATTTTACTTCGTATTTTTCTTAAGTTTGATGTATTCAGCGGTATACGAAGGGTTACGTTAATGTAAACGCCAGCTGATTGTTCATTATACTCAGACAAATCCTACATACCTGATATAAAGTGCTTGCTGCAAAGTATAGTGTGACCCGTAGGTTGAAAGCAGTTGAATCGTACAGCAGAAACCCACTTCGAACGTCGATCAGGATCAGATGAAAATCGAGAAAAAAGTATTATTTTTTTAAATCCCCGCACACATCTATTAGTGCAACCAAGGGCACAGCAAGATTCCGGCATAATCATCTTACAAAAATAATCTTATATGACAACATGCAAACGTATGTAGGTATAATTAAGTGTACAGAAGAATACAGTGCCCGACAAAATGGCGATGTAAACAAAATCATGTGACCGTATGATGTCAGCTAAAAATACCCTTGTTGAGATGTCATGGCGTCATGTGGCTGCCATGACGTCATATTGCTGCCATATGACGTTACGCCGATTTGCAGCTGCAATTAAATATCTTAAAATTTTCGTTTTGTCTAATCAAACAGGTTGTCCTGCATTCTTCATCGCATCATGGGCCACGACCATGTATATCACCTTAGAAGATTCGTGAGTTTTTTTGTATATATAATGAGCAATGCCATAATGATTATATTCAACTTATTAAAACCTATTTCCTTGATGTTAATTAGTTTGTTCTATGGAATGTTCACAAAACAAAAAGTCACGTAGAGGTACGTTAATATGTTTTACGCATTGATTGACATAAAACCATCAATATAGCATACGTTTTATTGAACCAACGTTCAAAGGACTAAAGCACACGATGGATGCATCTTGCCTCTCAGTAGACTGGTAGATTCTCAATCCCACTTATACAAATTGAATGATTTACGTCACTTTGGAGAGGAATATTCCGTGTTTCTTTAAAGGGCGTGTAGAGGTAATTTGACTGTGGAATTTTAAGCATCTTTGTCTGTCCTTTTTTGAATTATTTGTAAATAAATAAGTAAGATGCCTATATATATATATACACACACACACACACATATATATATATATATATATATATATATATGAATATGTATATATATATAATAAATATTATATATATATATATATATATATATATATATATATATATATATATATATATGAATATATATCTAAATAAATATATATATAAATATATATACATATATATAAATATATACATATATATAAATATATATATATATATATATATGTATATGAATATATATATATATATATATATATATATATATATGTATATGAATATATATATATATATATAATAAATATATATGTATATATATAAATATATATCTAAATAAATATATATATAAATATATATACATATATATAAATATATATACATATATATATATATATATATATATATATATATATATATATATATATATATATATATATATATATATATATATATATATATATATATATATATATATATATATATATATATATATATATATATATATATATATATATATATATATATATATATATATATATATTACGCTTCTTCACTTTTCAACAGGTGTTGGGGATCGTTCTCGGATAGTCCATTTTATCGAGGGCTGATAGAAGTACCGAGAAACATTCTTCTTCTGGTACGTAATTCAGTATTTCAACACCTTCTACAAATATTGAACAGTTACTTTTTCGAGATTCTCTTACTTTACAAATTAATGTTCCGCAATCAGTGTATTATTTCAAACACATGATGATACGTGTTGGAGCATCAGAGGAGATACGAATATTTAATTTGATCAATTTCACAAAAAAGAACACATGGAAGCATGGCAAAGATTCACAAGGAGTTGAACAAGTATATACAGAATTACAGATGTTGATAACCAATATGTGCAATTCAATATGTAATACTAAACTTCTTATTCAGTGCTGGCAGCCATTGCTTTTCGTAGTATCTGGAACGATTTCATCAATTTAACGTACTTTCTTAGAATTAAAGTGGAATGATATTTTTTTTATTCGAATACATATTTATAACCCGTATAAGAATGATATGGGAGTGTGCAAAAAAGTACTCTAAGAATCTTTTTTTACTTTTTAATACTTATTTACTATTAGGAGTAATGAATTTGACATGGGTTAAGGGATTTATGTAGTGGCTCTACTCATTTCATACAGTCATACATGGAAATGAAAATTGTCATTAACTTATTCAAACATCAATGATTGTGTGCTTGAAAAACATCAACTTTTTTAATCAAATTTAATTGATTGTTACCAGAATTTGGTCGTTCAAAACCATTGAGTAAGTTAGAAAATACCAGGCAGAGAACGTAACCGTGACTTGTCTAATATTTAAAGAACTGTTGAAAAATATGAGTACTCAGGAAGATTAGATTAATACCTTCTCTACAAGTGGAGTAGATACTGCTCTTACAATTTTAATAGAAATTATTCTTAAGATACCCCGTTTAATAATGTTGACTATTGATATATGATTTCTTTTCTTTTTTTCATGTTAAGTTTGTGTCGTAACATATTTGTTAATTATGTTTTCATGGGGGTTTCTGCCTCGATAAGCCTTTCTGGCTTGAGCAGATAACCCCCTCACTATCCCTTGCAAATTGTCACAAATGTATGTAAAGCTTAATTATTATTTTCTTAAGTGTATTTGCAAGAGAGTGAAAATAAAGTTACAATCAATCAATCAATTAATAGAAAATTGTTTAGCTAATTAATGGGAACTGCATTAAAATTATATATTCTGAAAATTGTCTTGGGGACAATTTGTATTACTTATTTCCTTTTTTCCTCAGATAAACGTCATATTCCTGGTCCATATTGTTTACGTTTTAGTAACAAAACTACGGGAGAGTAACTCCGGCGAGACACAGCTTATCAGGTTAAATCATTTGTAATACGGAGCTAGTATACTTACAACCCTTGGTTTTAGCATATTCATATCGCAGTTTAAAGCATTTTGCGAGAATCTTATTGTGTATCTTCCAGCCAGCCGATGCTGCAATCAAGGTTATTCGAGGACCCCTTCAGAACGGAAACAATGGGAGAGAACACCCATGCCCTTCACCACACGAGGGGGCGGGAAGGGGGAAGTAGGGGACAGGGTAAGAAGTGTCCCAATTCCATGGGTGGAAGGTGGCAGCATGTGCGCTTCGTGGATACATTCCTATTTTCAAAGCGTTATTCAATGCGATGAACTAAATACTTAAGTTGATGCTCTAAAACCGCTTTATGTTATCAATTATGCATGGTTGCTTATGTCATTAAAGTTGACATTGCTATTCGTTTTTGCTCGGCCACTTCCACGCGCATCATGTACATTTATGCAACCGATTGATTCTCATCATGACTAATATGACGTGAGTTGTGACGTATCATTAAGTGCACCACTTGATTTTGGCCCTCATTCAGGGTACCGTGAGTTTACTTGAAAACTTAATATTGTTTTTTAAATGACCTGTTTCTTTGTGCTAGTTGGTAGTAATCCTATAGCATTGTAAACTCAAGCTAAACTCAGTCGTACCGAGCAAAAGGAAGTTAATTGCTAAGCGTATGTGACAAAAATGTAATTCCATGTAGGTTAATCTTTTCATCGTGTCTGTGATTTGAAACGCTCTCCTACAGTACTAGAAATAAGTTTTTAAAATTTCAAACAATTTTTGGTTTGTTGGTCTTATCATCTAAAGATTTTAGCTTGCGTGAAATGTCAGGACGTGTTAGGAAAAATATGCTGATTTCGACCATGACCGACTTTGCCATCTTGTTTTCTTTTTCAAAGAAAAAAATCTCAACCTTCTATTGATTGTTTCTACCATAAGTGTCGGTGAACTTCTACGCAAAATTGTTGAACAAAAATCCATTTGAAACGTGGCTATGGTGGATATCGATATTACTGATTTGTTTAAAAATAATTAGAGTATAGACAGTCCAATTCAACAAAACGTATACCTTAATTCAATCAACCATAAAGTACACTTAACAGGAACATAATTAACACTCTGTTCTTAAACCAATGTTTTACACTTTGTTGAAATGAAATACACAACGACTTTGTAGAATGTTATTGTTTGATATCACGTTTAACATCGTTTACAGTAAAACCTTTAACTTGAATCAAACATATTTTCACTACTTTATTCATTTTCATATTCTGTAGCGTGTAAAATGATCATGTTTACTTAGTTACTTACTTCATCGGTGCTTATATAGCACAGAATCCCAAGGTTCTCTGCACTTTACAGAACAAAACAAAACTCCATACACAAATAATCCAACAATTAAGGGTAAAAACATGAAAATAAAAGAGATGAACACAAGACAGTTACTATGCATAATGGAAGTGTTTTTCGAAGTAAAAAATCTGCAGGTGTTGCAATATTCCCTTAAAGTCAACTGACAATCATAGCTTTTCCCTCTTTTGATTTAATTTTTAGGAAAGCCGTAAAAGCATTGATGGTGTTGGTTCCACTTTTAGGGATAGCAAACCTTACGTGGATTCTCAGCGAGCCGACAGAAGAGAGTAGTCCTATATTAATCGTAATTTTTTACCATGGAATAAGTTTCATTGACGCATTTCAGGGATTTTTGGCAGCCATATTCTTCTGCTTTGTTAACAGAGAGGTAAATTACAGCATGTGATGTTTCATATTTCGTTCATAAACTTTGAGTAAATCGTATTTCCTACGACTTCCGAATTGAGAGTAGTCAAAGAAATCAATCAATCTCTTTCCAGTTCGTAGCAATTATTTTCATGAGTGAGGATCAGTTGACTGTAATCTGATTTTTAGAAAACATGATTTTAAAGGCTTTTATATCCAAACTGATTTATTTACTGTCCGATACAAATATATCCCCCTTTCCTAAACAATAAATGACTCGTGTTCACGGAAAAGTTGCAAAATGGTCATTTGAACCAATATCAATGGGAACTTTTCATATTGTCATGTCTTTTTTTATTTTTAATTAGTTACCGTATTCCATTTCCATGTGATAAGAAGAAGATTTCAATGTACATGTGCATTGATATTGAATTATAATCACAATTGTATGCCACCATAATTAATCGATGTCATACCATATAATTAGTCCAAATTTAAGTTCTTTTCATAATTTGTTATCAATAGGTACGGATGTCTATCAAACGGAAATGGTCAACATGGATAAACTTCAAACCATCACTTCGGAGGCCCTCTGTCATAACTTCAACTTCAGACGTAAGGCTCATATATTATCTTCAGAAAAGGAGTCCCCCCAAAAATCTAGGTACTACTTTAAGAAAATGAAAATCCTAAAACTAAGATTTGCGCATGTTTAAGTCTCCAAGTTTTAAAATTTTGCTTTAGATGAGTATTGAAATCTCAGCAGATTTCATATTTTGAATTTCGAAAATAGCACGTTTTGTTTTTGACTTATGGCTGATAAAACTTTGATGGTTTTTTAATTTAAAGGAAACAAAGTCTGACGTAATCCTTATTTCATATGATAGAATTACAAATAACAAATCTTCTGATCAAGTCCCAAACCTCTCAAAGCAATCTAACACATCTTTTAGAATTATCAAAAAAAATAATTCTGCGACCAAATAGTTATACGGGAGCCGCCATTTGTATTTCGAAACATGCAGATTTTGTCATTAGCACAGTAGGATGTTGGAATGCTTTGTATTTCTTTATAATCCACCTCAATTTTTGTAGCTTATGAAAAATGGTTTTTCTATTGAAATGGTCTAGGACATGTTGCTCAAAACATGCTCTTAAAATATCATTTTGGTATAAAATTTGAATCACATTTATATAGAAATACTTCATTATCCTTATGTCCCTATTGGGGAAATTATGTTATCATGCACAATATTTCAAGACAGAATTGAACAAAATGGTAGCCCCCATGTGTCGATTTCAAACATGAATAACTTGAAATAGGAATAAGATTTTGACTTGTTGCTTGTGGTAGTTGGTTAAGCTTTTAATCCTCTATCAACTGAAATAATGATTGTATCAGACTTTATGTCTTCTTTAAGTTCAAGTTGAAGTTAATATCATTTAAATGGTGCATTACTAATACAAAACTTATTTTAATGCGCCTAACATTCGTGCAAACATAAATGACAAATAATTGTGCATAAAAATAGCAATATTATGGACAATGCCAAAAAAAAAAAGCTTACAGAAACAAATTAGATACATAATTGAAGTAACAGCTGAAAAGATAAGTATTGAATATATGTAAGTGTTATTAAAGAAAACAATTGTTAGTGTGTTAGTAAACCATGTTAGTATCTTATTGTGTTTTGGAGTCCCCAGTGTTCTAAAAGTGATCGTGCATTGTACAGTGTAGATGTTATAAATGCATATCCGAGATCATTTTTAATGTATTTTTTTGAAAATAGATTAGATAGAATAGATCTTTCTAATTAGAAACATTTTTGTTTACTAATTAAGATGGGTTATTACACGCACTTTACAAGGACATGCCTTGCCCATCTGTCTATGTATATTACTCTCTTAACTTAACTGAAAGAAAATACATTTTGATTATCTTGGATCTGCAATTATGACACCACACTTTACACTACAAGGTCACTTTTCTACATACGTTTCACATCTTTCACATGGAGTAACCCTAGACGCAATAACATATCAAGTTGACATGGTTCTTCAACAGTAAAATACCATTAAAATTCACATGGATATTCCTATAATGTAGTAAACTATTCCATAGCATTGATCCTTGTACATTAGGACAACGCCGGTTTACCAAACGAATATCTAACTTCTTGAACTTTAAAACAGAAATGTTTTTTTCGGATCTAAGGGGTTATCTATTATTTGTAGCAGTGTAGTGGTTGAACGTCTTTGACAAATGAACTGAGGCAACGCAAGTGCGAAAATCAAACAGAAGCACTAGAATATTAAATTGATTTATGTAGAAAACAGGTAGCCAGTGCAAGTCTTTCAAAAGCCCAAATGACGTACTGAGACAATGGCTGGTATTCTTAATGTTTGACTGTTTGATATATGACTGGATGTGTGGTTCCAAATCTTTTTCTAATTCTTTAGATTTCTTTCCTATACTTCAGTCGCTGAAAATGAAAGTCGAATGGTGCTAAAAGTTAAGTTGAGTGTATGGTGAACATTCATAAACCTTATTTGTTTGTATACAATTTATACAAAGAAATACAAAAATAAACATATACACAAACAAATGCTAAAACAAATTCAAAAAATAAGTTCGCCCTATAATGCATCAATGTGCATTATGATGTCTGTCATTCCAAAATACTGTAACGTGGTCATTTTGAAATGACCACTCGCTATTATCAGGGTTTGTAATAATTCTTTTCAAAACACTTACAAAGTATTATAAATCGAATGTATCTTCTTCAGTCTTTCGCCTATTTCTATCGAGTACTTTATCAAAATACAAAACATTGATATAGACTTTAATTTAAGTATAATATATGTTGAAATGGAGTTTATTATTCCATGCGTGAAGCATACTTAGCATTCCTTAAGATGGTAATTACCTTTGAAATCAAGACTAAGTGAAGTGTTTTAAAAAAGGATGAAAAGAGAGATATTTCGTCCCCATTTTTAAAGCTTTTTTCCCCTGTATTACAGGTAAGCACCCGAAGCAACTCGCGCCTAGCCAGACCTGGGAGTGCAACATTTGAGTCACTTAGCTTTCAAATTTGATGCAAAAAATTACAAACTTATAGTGAAGAGTCTGGTGCGGAATGTATTGAACAAAATATGTATCAGTTCAATCATTCAAGTTGGAGGAAGAAATGCTAACGTCAACAGCCACTTTTCAACGTATCTCCAATTAGTCCCATTGAAGAGAAGTTTTGGATCTCAAATCAGTCGTACTAAAGAAAAATACCGCAAAACAAATCAGTCCCAACTAAGATAATTCACAGATCTCAAATCAGTCCCATTAAAAAGAAATGATGGATAGCAAGTCAGTCTCACTGAAGAGAATCGACGGATCATAATCAGTCGTACTAAAGAGAATTTTAAATGACTGGGTTTTAGGTATGTTTATAATGTATTGTATTTCAAATGAAAAATGAGGAAGAAGTTGATTTAGTATCGATTCTATTGACAGCGTTTTACATTATACATCATTTAAACAGAATTGAAATGAAACAACTTTCGCTATTCACTGCTTTCATTTATTCTCCGTTTATATAACTGAATTAATCCCAGTAAATAAACTTATGTTAGCAGAGTTAATGGATTTCAGAACAGTACAAATGAATATTTGGACGCAAGACCATGTCACATATTGTAATTACAACAGCTTGGATTTTATGCCAATTTCAGAACATGTATATGTTTGGAAATGTTACTGTGCCTGTGGAAGTCTTTTGCCTAGTTCACATAACATTTCATTTGAAAAAGAAAACATTTATCCATCAGTGCAGCCACAAGCCCTTTAGATTTGTATTATGTGAGCGGCTTCAAAAATAACAATAAAACTACACGCCCTTTTTACGCAGTTTGAAATACTAAAAAAATCTAATTTCGTAAAACATCGCTGTCTTACAAGGAAATTATAGCCTTGTACAGTCCGGGAGCGACCCAGAAAATCGTCGCCTTTTTTTACGCCTTCGTTCTTTTTATTTGATTGTTATTTCTTATAAAGAAAAGGCGACGGTGAATTTCAAAAGGCAGCGATCAAAAGTTTTGAATGTTCATATCCTACCAATAGTTAAAATTTCACAGTATCCAATAGAAATTTGAACAATCCGGAGCAAAAAATGTAAACACTTATAAGCTTTTAGTGCATGTGCAAACAACGTCGTGAGACATGCCTTTAAAAAGACCGTATTTTTGTGGGTATTTTAAAGTACCCTATTTTCTGTGCCGCTCCCGGACTGTTGTAGGATATCAATATTTTCCTTACGATTACGAACCAACAAAAGATTTAGCAATGGTAAAATATACTTGCCTAAATTACACATTAACCAAACACAGGAGTACTGGATGAACAGGATAAAGCTTGTACATCTATACAATATCTATAGCTTAACACATTCTTTACATGTGATATGGTAATCCATTTTTTGTTATCTAATCGACACTTTGCATAATTTTCAAGTAGACATTTTGTTATGATATTTCATTCTTGGATATGAAAATTAAAAGCGTAATTTTAATCAAAGAATCAAACCCTTTCTCATTCTGTTAAAGAATATATTAAACGGTATAATAATTTTCGTTATAATAGCTTTCAAATTAAATGTATCCAAAGGTAATGAAATCGGCTCTTAAGAATACAGGCTTGGAATAATCTAATGTTACGTTTGTACAATCATCTTCACAGATTAACATAATCACAAATATCAAAGAACTTCTCGAACTTTTCTTGATAAATAAAAGTGACTCAAAACATTTATAAAGGGTTTCGCTATCCGAAAAAACTCTTCGACTATTATCGTTTTACATTAAGATTAAAGTTTCAGATAGGTAACATATTGTCAATTTGTTCTTCAATGTATAAATACCGTAAGTCTTTCATACGGCCCACTAAATTCGAGGTTAGATATATATATATTTCTCAGATGTACTTGGTGAACCAATTTTTAAGAACTTGAGACCAGACTGAAATTGGTTAGGATGCAAAAAAGTACATTGTCAATATGGGAATTAATAGTATAAAGCAGTAAGTTCATATTTAAAGACCGCACACATGTATATTTCAGGAGATTGTCATACTTGTTTTCTTCTTTTTATTTTTTTGATCCCTAAAATATATGAGATAATGATATTTTGTCGCTGCAATGACTATTTACCCGTCGAGTTGAACTTCATAAGACAAATTTCGCGTTAACAAAGACATCGCGTGAACTTTACTGCAAATTTATATCAATACATCAAACCTATGTAGACATTTTCTTATCGCAAACCACAACCTTTGTCCAAAGACAATTCAAGACAGTGTACCATTAAAGCCAATATAGGTAAAGAAAGGTATCAATTACTACAATGAATAAAAGGGTTGTCAGGAAGCTGTGTACCACTGTTTTTCCACAATGTGCGAGGGTTCGATATCCGCCTGGTGTCGTGGGTTTATCTCCGGATACTCCGACCTACCTCCCACTTGGCATTGACTTGCTTAAAAATCGCTAGCACCGACATAGCCAGTCACCGACATAGTCGACAAGAAGCACCATGTGGACCATGTAACTAGCCACCATTACCTTTACAACGAATAATGTAGCTTAATAAAATTCAAAGTTTTCAAGAAATATATCTAAATATCCACAAAACGTTCTGAAATATGTATTATTTAATGCAACGTTAAATTCGATAATGAACTATTTTGGCATTGCTGCCATAATTGACCAGAGTCAATAATAGAATACAGTCTGTATCGAATCGAAAAAATCTTAGAAATAGTCAATATAGATAGGAATGAAACTCAAAGCGAAATAGCTCCACCTTTAAGAACGCTTAAGTTGCGAAATGATGCTTTATGGGGGGAAAGGGCAGAGTTACATTATTGTAAGTAGAAAAAAGTTGCCCTTGAAGTAAATCAATTAGCTTAGCATAACATAGCAAGGTTTAACGTCTCGAAAGCATCCAGTGCTGGACATTATATCAAGACGGCCACGGCCTTTGATAACCAGTTGTGAACTCACTAGTTGCAGACCCACCGGGATTGCCTTAAAGAAAGTGCTTGTGCCTTTTCTCGGCACTATTGGTTTTTATTGTTTACCTTTAGTAAACTATCGTATACTTTTATGTAAAGGAAAGTTTTATGTAAAATGATAGTTTCCATTTTACTTTTGTACATTTTTGTGTTATCGTAAATATGTGTAATTTGATCAAATATGTTTATATATGTCCAATACACAAATAACAGTATTCCATTATTGCTTTTGATCCTGAGATGAAACAACATGTTAGTTATTATATGACGTTTGGATCATTAGAATTGAGTCCACAATGTGCACATTTGAATTTAAATTTTAGGTTCCGTTTTGTAAATTTGTAAAGTATGAATGGGTAAACCTTTTTATTCGACTTTATAAATCATTTGCTTTTCACCCATTGTCAACATTAGGCGGAGAGAAGCCATTTTTGATGAGGATACTTTTGCTCTTTCAGTCTTTACCATAGTCCAAATCAGAATCCTACTGACCGACTGCTCAATGACAGAATTTGGAAACTAAATCGCATCACACATTTTGAGCTATTTGAAAATATCTAAATCTCATATCATTGCTGCCATTACTCGAAAAACAAATATGCTACTGTGAAGTACTTAGTTTGATACGTCAAATAACAAAGCGGAGACTGATCAAGTATATCTATGTCTTGTTGCTGACATTTATTTAACTGTTCAACACAATATAAGAAAACATAAACCGGGCGTGGTACATTGCCGGCCGTACAAAATAAAACAGGAATGTAAAAGGATATGATACAACTGAATGCCAAAGTAACTCTCCACGATAAACTCCAACTACCGCTCACACGAGAAGCTATAACCAAAGAGCTTCTACACAGAACTACCGCTCACACGAGAAGCTGTGTAGAAGCTCTCTGCTATAACAAAGAGAAAATATTCGAAGACTTTTAACTTGGATAAAGACAATTAAAGTAATTCGAGCCGGTTGCGTAATATACTTCACAACTGATGATACAAGTGATCTCATTGTTACATCACTCCGTATCTTTCAAAATGAAACGACCTCGTTTCAATATAAAATTAAATTCCTGAAGTGGGAGAAATGTGTATCTGGCTTAAGAGCAATATAATACTTGTTTGGAAACATTCATTCACCTGCAAGTATGTGATATGTAACAATTCCCAATCGCTTATTTAGGTAATAACATTGTTTCAGACATATGATATTAATCAAGTAGTATGTATTATCTGTATCTATCGATAATTCTTCTTTCCCACAAAGTGTAGTGTAATAAAGTAGGCTACAAGACATTCCACTGGAAGTCAGATTCCTTCCAATACATTTACAGATAAATTGCGTTTACAAAACAGACTTCCGTACGGTTGAGTACCAACTTTTTCTCTTTAACATTCGTAGTCAATTATATTTAAAACCTAAATTTCCAAAATAACACATACACTTAAATGTACACGAAAAAAAAAGATATTTTCAAAATATACCAAATCTTGGAAAACTTAACATTCTAATTCAAGATCAATTCTACCAAATACATTACTGGATCTCCATACCGATTGGGAGGTCTACTTATGTGACCACTCGTGGTCCTATAATCATTTTGACCCACTACAGGAGGCGATTCCGAGGGTCTATCCTGAGCTTCCTCTCTTCTTTGAAGGTCGTCCTGCTGCACTTCTTGTATTCTATCTGGCAATGAACCAGACAGTGCAGAAAATTGATGTCAATTCCTAGTTGGTGAATTTGCAAGGTGATTTCTACGACAATCGAAACGTTGTTGATTTTGGCAGTTATTTCCCTCACGTGATGGGAAAACATTTTTATTCTATTGTGATGAATGACTTTGCTCTTGCTAAGTGAATTGGAAAGATCGGTCACTTTGTAAATTACTGATGGGTCTTTTCCTGTTTGACTATCATGGATATTTTGAATTTCCTTAAAGGGGCCTTTCCATTTGGGGACGGTAAGTTTTCCCTCTGATGAGCGGGGTCATTCACAAGAACTAAATCTCCCATTCTAAATGGGATTACCCTTGCTGTTTTATCATAATGTGCTTTTTGTGTCGCCCGTGCACGATCATTTAACTCTTTGACAAACTTAAACGCTTGTTCCAATCTATCTTGAACAATTGATAGGTAGTCATATCTTGACAATGGTGTAACAAAGTTTGATTCTACAGAAAACATTGATGATGGGGTTCGTAGTTCCCTTCCATGAATCAAAAAATGAGGGGAAAACCCAGTTACTAAGTTAACATTTGAATTATAAACAAAATGTAATGCGCTAAGATGCTCATCCCATTTACTTTCTTGAGATGTGAGATATTTACACATTTGGTCTTTCAAAGTTCTATTGAAACGTTCTGTGATACCATTTCCTTGGGAGTGATATGCGTTGTTTTTGATTTCTTTATTTTCAACCCTGTACATATTTCTTTCATGAGCTTACCTCCAAATTGGGCTCCCTGATCAGTGTGAAAAACACAAAGAACACCATGCCTTTGATAAAATCATCACAAAAGCATTTAGCCACAGTTTCGGCCGTTTGGTTTGGTATTGCATATAAATTTACATACTTGCTCAAATAATCGATGATCACTAAGACATAACGATTTCCCTTTGAGGTCAGGGGTAATTCTGTTATATCAGAAATATGACTATTATAATTTATGCCCCTATTTTGTTTCCAAGTTTTTAACAGTTTCTTCAATTTGTTTAAAAGAAGTTGCATTCACACTTATGCTAGAAGCTGAATTAGGTTGTAAAAATGGCTGTGAACATGATACACAAATATCATCAGAACACTTTTGTTTGCACTCATGTGAGATACCGAAAATATAACCACTAAAATCTACATAAGAATAGTTTGAATGCACATTAAATGCACTAGCCAACGTAGGTGGGGGTATCTTGCTAGCCTCGTACACTCTATTTATACGAGCAGCTAAATCTAATGCATCTTCCATTGAAGCAACTACCGATTCATCAAATGTTAATTATTTGTAACTAACCAAACCTGCCACAAATCGACGAAAATGTTAATGGCGTTAGGGCCATAATTTGGAAATGCTTCGTTAACAAGTCTAGTTATTTGTGCTCCATACTCTTCTAATGGTTCATTTGGATATCGATGGCGAGCATAAACTATTGTTTGAAAAAAATGCCTTTGACCAAATACCTTTTTCAGTTTTGCTGAAGCTGTTAAATAATTTGTCTTGTGGGACGAATCCAGACTATCCCAATTACTAAAAGCTGTTCTACCTAACCTGGCCGGTCAAATTGAAGCCAGTTTAGCATTTCCATCTCGGTCATTTGGGTCTATTCCAGCTGCTCCTTTTAATCTGCGACACCATTGGAGAAGATCATCTCGACCGTCGCCCATTAGATAATTAGGCAATTCGATTTTGTAGGGTAAAGCCATGATACTTCTATAACTCTATGTTCTCAGGATTGGACTTGCGTTTAATTGAAAAATCATGCAAATCTTCAACGATTTTACTTGACAAATTTGAATACGACTATCTAGGCCTAAATATATAACGTATCAGTAAATATTGTAAGAACGTATGAAACATTTGATATCAAACGTTGTGACAAATCATCAAAGTTTACAAGAAAATTACCTGGAAGTTCTCAAAATGTAGTTATTCCACAGTTTAATTGCTTTCGTTGGTCTTCCCTAATTAATGTTACAAAGTTATGTTGCCTCTGTTGGTTCTTCAACAATTCAATGTTTCATTGTTGTTCTTTATTAAAAAAAGCAGCACCACTATCTGTTGACTGGTCTCACTATAAATTAATATTCCAAAGCTTGCTCACTGTGCTTGATCTTTGTTCAAGGTGATTGATTTTCCAGGAAATGTGTATATAATGCACCCTTTAACGAGAAGTAAATCCCGGATAAACTAGCTAATAATGATAAAGGTACAGCTCTATTGGAAATTCCGAATTACATTAAAAATATTAGGTTTTTATTTTAAATCAATCGATCCCAAAACTGCAAAATGATGACGTCATCGTAGTTTGGAATGACGCTGTCAACAAGTTAAAAAAGATACCTCGTCTTCCGATAAGTAATGATATCGACATTTAAGAGAGGAACTGGAATTGCAGTGAAATAGTAAGCGGTATATGACTTGTACTCTGCTGAGGCTCTTGGTGTATCATTCAACAAGGAGGGGGAGGGTTGATTGTCGTTTCAGTTGTAAGTTTTCAGGATATCATTAACGTTCGGATGAGAATTTGGATTCGCTCTCTCATTTTTGTTTCTGGAACGGAACTAACTGTGTTAACATGGAGGTAGGGATGCTGTTTATCACAGACTGTTGGATTTTGCGAATATCAAAATTTCAAAATTTATATACCTGAGCTTCGTTTCGTAGTCCCGTCTGATTTGTCTCTTCACCTTTAACTTAGTGTTCCCTCCTCATTGGGTCGAAAGTTTAAAATAGACTAAAGATTTGTTTAAGCAAATTAATCCTTTGAGCGGACAATTAGTGCTACCAATTGGTGCTACACCGGTGCTACCAATGTGACGTCTTTAGTTTGATACGGCAAATAATAAAGCGGAGACTGATCAAGTATATCTATGTCTTATTGCTGACATTTATTTAAGTGTTCAACACAATATAAGAAACATAAACCGGGCGTGATACATGGCCGGCCGTACAAAATAAAACAGGAACGTAAAAGGATATGATACAACTGAGTGCTAAAGTAACTCTCCCCGATAAACTCAAAGCTACCACTCACATGAGAAGCTATAACAAAGGGAAAATATTCGAAGACTTTTAACTTGGATGAAGACAATAAAAGTATTTCCAGCCGGTTGCGTAATATACTTCACAACTGAGGATACACGTAAATCTCATTATTACACTACTTCAAAATTTGAAAACTTTATTTTCATAATCTAACAGTTCGGGAGATCAATTACTCTAAGCTTTACATGATCCCTTACTAGTAAAGACCAAAACACTATGGGAACCATATTGAACTGGGTACCCATGATACAACATTCTGATTGTACTTGTTTAGTGTAAACATTTCGAAGCTCGTAGGTTTTATAGGCTTTGGTAACAAACAAAATATGAATATTCAAGTGAATGAGTTAAACAAGAAAAAAACGAAACTCGTGACTCTATGATGGGTTTAATGTATATATATATATATATATATATATATATATATATATATATATATATATATATATATATATATATATATATATATATATATATATATATATATATATATATATATATATATATATATATATATATATATATATATATATATATATATATATTTATATATATATATATATATATATATATATATATATATATATATATATATATATATATATATATATATATATATATATATATATATATATATATATATATATATATATATATATATATATATATATATTTTGTATATATATATATATATATATTTATATCTCGAAAATTCCGTCTCGGAAACCGTTCGGAAATGTAGCACATGTGGTATAGCACGGAATGAGGTTATAGACATAAATAAGTAGGAAATATTGTCCATCCTTAAAAGTAAGGGATCTCACGGACTTATACGGCTAGTCGAAAGATGTAATTAAACGGATTTTATATAAGTGTATAAATACCTTAAGTAAAGTAGATTTTATCGTTTTTACCATTGTTCCTCGTTCAAAGACATTTTTCATTAGAAACTGTCAAGAATGTATTATATTATTGTTAAGATTTTGTACATTTTTTAAGGTAACAATTAGAAAGAAAAACAATTAAATACCTTTCTAAAATACCTATAGCCTGTCAAAGAAGTGGGCGCTATTGATAAATATGCTATTGTGGCTTTATAGCTTAGATCAGCAAATAAAGATACAGTAATTATTATAAGCATTTTTCACACCCACCTACCATCTTCTCCTCTTTCCATTTGATTACCTTTCAATCTGCTAATTGAAATTTCGAGTAAGTAATATATGTATATATTTTACTAAATTATAATTACCCTTGCTAGATTATAATTGACTATTTTCTTGACATATCTATGGATTTTAAACTACAGCGTGAAGGGAAAACATTATAGAATACAGTCTTTGAGGAATCTCAGTATGTGACATCACAACTAGTCTGATTTCAGGAATCTCAGTATGTAACATCACAACTAGTCTGGTTTCAGTCATTCTACACAAATTGTATCAAACATTAAACTTAACCGGAGTAAGATTTTTGAATGCTTTCTTCACTATTTTGTTTCTTCGTAGGTCCTCTCACATTCTACATGGATTTGCTTCACACCTGAGCTAACCATTTAAATATTAAAGTAGCGGATTTACATGTTGACCTTTCCCAATAAGTCATCGAGTCATCACTTGAATCTAGCAACCATGACATTAACAATAGAGGGATTTCATCACGTGTCACTAACTCAACTGGGAGCCATTTTGCAGGGGAGAGCTATGCGCGTTTTTTCCGCGTCTGATCTTCACACAGCTCAGTCACATCACACGTAAGACAAACAGACTCGATCTAAAACACGCGCTAGCATACGCTGGTGATGAAAACACGCGCTGGGCATTCAACACACGTGCTAGGCATATAAACACACTCTGGTTAAAATTAACTGGCCAGGTGAATTAACTATTTGTTATAAAAAATGTTATATATTTTTTTTTTAATTCATCTAAGTACTTCAAGTAATCTTAATCAGTGGATTCTAAACACGTCTAATAGTTAGTGCAACCAACGGCACAGCAACATTCCAACATACTACTTACAACATGCAAACGTATGTAAGTGTATAGCAAAAGGCAGTCTGACCTACAAAATGGCGATGTAAACAAAGCCATGTGACCACATGACGTCATCTGAAACATCCTTATACGTATATCTATCTATCTGTAAAGTTTTTGACCTTTGTCCGACAATACAGTATCATCTTCATGAATTTATGCACAGAAGCTGTTAATTGTATTGTATTATATTCGTCTACGTGATTATCATGTTGTTCTTGCACTAATCATATTTTACTCCACTCCTTCGTACCGAAATGTTTATACGGACAAATTGCATGTCTTTGTCACTATATTGTAAACTTGCTTTCGCGTGAGAATAAGATGTTTGAATGTAAATACTGAATATTATAAAAGATACTGAATATTATTTTTAAACTATTTTGCCTTCTTGTTTTCTTTGTTTCAAAGCAAATATTCTTCTATTAGCAAAAATTGTCGATCCGAGCAACGTTCCACTAATGGCAAAAAGGTAGTCTGTTAAGCCTTGATGATTTTAACATTTCATTTGATCATAAAAATACCGAAACTCTAATGCAGACGAAGGCAATGCAAGTTGTAAGCTTAACTAGTTGTTTGCGACAGTTTAAATTAGAGTCAGTATACATCTTGAATTTTCCCCATGAATAGACAAAATATAGAAAAATAGAAATCCATTTGATTTTGTACCAGAGACAGCATTAGTTGTTCTGCTCCTTAAACTTTCAAACTTGACATGATTAACCAGGTCGGGTCAGATTTTTTCTTTATTTTCTTTATTCTAAAAATAGTTGTTGACAAAATAAGCAATGGATGAAAAATTAAGATAAAGTGGTCTCACTATTTTACAGTAAGTTTTGTTATGACTGGAACAAATTTTTAAGGAGAAGGACAAGTCATGGACACAATTGAATATAATTTGTTTTTGTGTGTTTTACAATTTCCATTGATATGATATTTCATCGTCATGTTGTCATCCATTGTAATGAAATAAAAAGTTCCCGTGACGGATTCAGCGACGGCATTTCCTTTTTTGTTGTTAAATAGAAAGAAGTAACTTTTCTGTTTCACAGTATGTGAAAGATGTGATATTTGGCATGCGGTAATTTTAAATGTAAATTAGCGTTCCAGATGGTTTAGAACTGTCGCAATTTCAGGATCATTATTTGTAACTAGAAAGAAATTAAGTAGGCCCTGCGAATTCAGCGAGGCTTGATCTTTGTTTTTGTTGAAACGAAAGCTAGTTCTCACAATTTCTGAATGAAGTGATAATAGCTACATGAAGGCATGCCCTGAAATGTGATTTCTGAACAACATACTTAGGCAAATATAATATAATATCATAAACAAATTCCACATCAAACAGATGCTTTTAATAAACAGCTGTTTATATATAGTGTGCCCAATATTCCCTATTTTTGATAACACGCAATGTGTACATTCGTAATTTGAATGCTACCCCAGCAATTTGATTTGAGCTTGGGTATACAAGATGAGTAAAAAGATTAACAAACGTCTGTAATTAGTTTGCAACAAATTCCTGTATACATATGAAATGCTGAAATTGTCTGCTTGCTTTTAGAAAAGTATCATTAATTTGTATTAAAATTCAGTCTGTCTTCACATGTGAAAATAAGAATATTCAAGCAAAGGCAAATTGGATGGCGGTAGTTAATTTTATTTCGCTTTCCATTAAAAGTTTCAATTTTATCATCAAGTACATATTTTGCGAAACAAAATAGGAGTAGTCTTGTGTATACAAATCTCTTATGTTGAGTTACTGTTTCATTTATTTGTCAATAACCTTGGAAACCGCTTGTACGTAGATGTCTAGAAGTCTTACCAAAGTAACTTTAATGAAATTCTATTTCTATTTAAATCTAAAAAAGTCATCAGCAAATGTCGGATAATGAAAATCAATTTATAATGATTTCAACATTTATTATATTCGAAGGAATCTATATAGAGACAGTTTTAAGCCTTTTTATTTACAATGAGGAGATTAATCGCCCATTATAATGGAAAGAAAGATTTATCTTATCTTTTCAAACACGTATATGGACAGCCTCCGAGTGACAAATTACGTATTTTATTTAATTGAGTCATTAGCTTCGTGATCAACTTATTCTAAACTCACTAGTGAAATCCTCAGCGAATGTTCAAGGTGTTGAAACCCTTGTTACGTTAAACATCCTGATGTTTCTTATTGTTGCAAAGAGAAAGGATGGAAAAGCATCATTGTCAATCCCTTTGGATTCATCACAATTAGCTTAAAGTCAATACTAGCTATCTACGACTTGAAGCAAGACACTCTATAAGTGGCAGTAAATGCCCATTTGGGTGACATTTCAATTAAAAATACGCATAATTGACGCACGGTAAAATCTACAAACATAGAAGTCGTACCAGCAAATGTTTCAGTCGCTAACTGTAGGTTTGGGGCACTCTGGAAACGTCAGACCTGAATCTCCAATGGTGTTGTTTTTTATTTGCTACTTGAATGAACTGTTTCCTGTGAAGATAAAGAAATAGTTTCAGACTTTTGGAGACCAATTGTACATAATGATAGTGGTCACTAGGGATTGGAGAGGGAATATTGTGGAAAGGTAAAGGTGTTGTTTCGTTTAATTACAATATATTTTTAGAACTTCAAGTTATTATTGAATATAATTTAAAAAAGTTTACCCCCAAAATAATATATGTATTACACATCATAAAGACTACAATCCTTTAAAGGTATATGGACAACACAACAAATTGTCTCGCTTACTTCCGTTTAGAAAGAACATGCAGTTCTAATAGCGGGTTGTTTTATTTTGAGAAAAAAATTTGCTTCGAGAAATGAAAAAGCAAAGTTTGAGGATTTTCGACACATAGAATTTGTGATCTGTGAACGGGAGGATAGTTTGAAATTCCAAAGTGATTCTCTCCATGAAGTCTTCCAAAATAATAAGATTAGCTATTCTTCCTACATAAAGGGTATGACAAGATCTGAACTATTATTAGAATCACCTGTTTGTTTTTGTGAACATAAAATATTGTATCTTTCTCTTTATTAAAACTTGCGAAAGTTCATAATTCATGCTATGCTGGTATTGTAGATCATTATGTATCATAATTTCCCTTTATCTATAAATATGTTATCATTTTCCCAGTTCAAAGGGAATACTTATCAGATCTGAAAATATGAGATATAAAAGATTAATGTTCCAGAGAAAAATGTTCAGGCAACGTTCACGATGTTTAATTGAATATTAATCAGCCTTGTAGAAATAAAATCCATCTCCATAATATCTGCAGTGGCGTCGAAATAATACGTACATCATGAATTGATCAGACTCTTTACGCAATTTATTCGTAATGGTTTTCTTAAACATATGTTTTCTTCCAATTATCTAAAGATGATTCTGATGGGCAAACGACTCCCAGGATAGTAGTTATTTCCAATATGATAAATACTATATTCATACTATATTTCTGATTAATGGTATTCTCGAACATTGACATTTTTCTGAGCAGACTTGGATTTCATGTGAGCTTTACTTTTTAAATCTCTGAGACATAAACCTAAGATAAAGATATTCAAAGGTATACGTATAAACAGATAAAACCGACAATATTTAATTCAAAATCTTGAAATGATACGTTATTTTTTCAATTATAATACTTTAACAGCTTAAAGAAACATGCCTCTACATGCCTCTATCTTGCAAGGCACATTCGTGCGCTCAGTCAGTTATATGACATGCTGTATGTTGCGTTTTCTTTATGCCCATATATGTACATAGTGGCTGGTTATCTCAAACTGATGATACAAGTGTGTTTGTAAGCACTTCCATCATTTAATATTCATTCACTATTAGAGCCACTAAAATTCAGTGGCTCATTGAAATCCAGGATTGTTCCTGTGCACAAGGGTGAAGCCTGACCTTCAGACCTTATCAAGGTGGTAACAACTTACTATTCTTAATCATAAACGTTTCTTCCGAAGTCTATCAGTACCTATCATACATCAAAATATCTATGATATTTTCCCGTTCTCAGTACCATTTTTTGTATTCATTCACCATGTTTGTTACAGACGACAGTAACAGCAGGTCATGGTGTATATTTTCCCCGCAATTAAACCAACTTCCTCTGCAGTAAGCTCAAATGTGAGGCGGCAGCATTCAAATATTTCGTTTTCCTGGCAATTTATTCAATCAAAAAGCGGTGAAATGATATAATGGAACAGAACGACTAAGACGTGAACTAAGTTTCCCATCACTTAAAAAGAGCTTTTGGTGAATTAGGTGGTAACACATTACTATTATAATTTGAATTAATCATAGGTACGTAGAGATCAAATAAAAAAAATAAAAAAATGTATTTCTTTGAGGGATCTTCTCGCATACCATTGAAATGAAATATATCATTCATTAGTGAAAATTGGTAGATTAATTAAACACACAACATTTGACAGACCAAGCACACTGCTAGAATCATCTGTGGTTTATTGTTTTAAATTAGTATTAGTAGCTGAAAATTAAACCCATGCAAGTCAGTTTCCTTTTTTGATATTGTGAATAATATAACAAGTTTGCACTATGTCTGTACTGACCTAATGAATACTATTTTATGAAAAATAATCGAAAAATAATCATTGTAACGGACTTAAACTATTATTTTTCAGTATATACATATTTATCTAGCTATTTGCTTATACGTAGCAGGGAGTAAACGTAAGAAAAAATTAATTAAACGAGGAAAGTAAAAACGTCTGCTTAAAGGGACGCTTTTGTTTGAAAATAACCTCAATGATGTCATACATTTCAGGAGTAATCGTTACTGACGTCATCAATTTGTTTCCAGATAGCTTCTACTCTCTGTAGAAAATATAGTAAATGCGGAATAAAACTAAAAACGATCATTATTACCATAAATACTGTCTAAGGGTACATTGAGAATTGAATCAGAGAAATGTTAACCATTTAAAAGGGACTAAATTAACGTTGACATATTATCTTATTTAAAAACGTTTTATAAATATCCTAGAAATATTTGTATGCTGTACATATTTATTGTTGACGGCGATAACGCTCCTTTAACTCTTTAACCGACAACCACACTGAATGTGAAACTCTTTTTTGGTAGATCAACACTTTTGAAAATTGAGCAGCGAAGAACCTTGTCATTGATGAATGAATACTAACCGATGAATTAGGAATGGGCATCTCCGTTCCAATATTAATAAGTTAAAGATTTGCCGAATTTTTAAAGAGATCCTTGTCTTGTGCCTCCAGGATGACGCAAATGACAAAAATGTGATGTGTTAACGGTTTGTTTTACGTGCAAGTTTGATAGTTCAACTACCATTTATTTGTTTGTTTTGACTGCAATATTCTATGAGAATATGGCTCAAACAGTCCAATTTTGCTTAATCAAAATTTACCTTATATACTCCACTGTAAATATATGTTCATTGAGCATAATAAGATATTCGTATTTTAATTAGAGTTCGAATGGGCTTTCTTTTTTTTAAATTAGAAATGACCACAACAGTACACCGGCTATTGCCTTATGAGTTCGTTGGTGGTCGTCTTAGAACAACCATCGGCAACCACTTAATCAATTTTAATTAAATTTTAATTCAACAATTTGATATTGGTCAAATATTCATGAGAGGGAATCAAAATACGTATGAACAGTCATTCACCAACAACAATGTGCAATTTAGTTTCCGAATATTAATTATCTTTTTTCTTAAATAATGAAATGTTGTTCTAATTTGTGTTTGATCTGCTGAAAACATTGAGGAGCCATAAGCGTAAGAGAAACGATTTATAAATTCAATAATTAAATCCAATATTTATTCTAAAATTAGGTTTGTAATTAAGACAGATCGTGAAAACTAATATATTTTGTGATGATCACAAAATAACATTGGATTTTATAATAAACCTCTTGGTTTCATCTTGATTTGACCACAATTGCGTATGCAAAACAAAACTGTATACAAAGACTAGGCAGGGTCTATGTTTAATTATTCCAATTGGTTTACGGACATGTTATGTGATTTATCTTCTCTGAATAATCTCTCTACAATTTGTGTAGCTATTCACTTGGTTGATGCCACGTCACATCCGGGAGATGACGTCATTTTCTGGAGTGAAAACAAACCTTTGCGCGATATACATGTGGGAAAGCCAACATGCGTTTACTGTGTGCGGTACGTAAACAAACACAGCTGATCGCTTTGTTTTCGACTCTAATGCGGAGTGTATGCGCGCGGTTGCTATGCGGTCTGGTGACCTCAGGTCACATTTTCTGTTGAGTAAAAATCTGTCAGTTTGGATTCTGAATATATCCTGAACAGTTAAAAATACTAATGTAGAAGATAAAGAGTTTTATCATTTTTCTCCCCTATATACAAAATGCTCTAATGAGTATGGAATACACGCTCATTTTGAACAGCTTCTGCATGAGCCCCCATTTGAAAGGTATTCTCTTTCCATGTACCAAAAATGTTGGTAAGTCTTTGTATTGACAAAATGTTGATGTTCTTACTTTAAACTTAAACATGCTCATAGGCTTTTAGACGGAGTGCAATCTTGACAACGCATTTCCTAATTGATACACAGAACATTAAAGATACAAACATTGGCCCACTTTGATTTTCCTTGTTAAAACAAAAGAGCGATATAAGAAATGTGTGGTAAGATCTTCTCTCAATCTTGCATCAATCGATTAGCCCTGTCAAGAAAACACAAAGTTGATTGGCCTCATGACACTTAACCTAGATGTGCAACCACTGAGTCCCATCAAGGATCAGATGGACATATTAAACATTTCGTTTTTACCTACAATATTGAGGTAAATGGTGCGAAACGAGATACGAAGAACGGGCGTATTTAAAATCATTAACATTATAAGCCGAAAATAGAACATACAGCCTTCTTAGTATTGCTGCATTGCGCGTAGTTTTTTATAGATTAAAAAAAAGATTGTATCTGATCCACTTTATAAAACTAATTTCATCTATAAACTCGTGTACATGAATCGTGTTTCCACTCCGTACTGTGAATTTTTTATTTTCTGCCGATACATCTTGTGAAATGAAAACCTTCCGATTATAAACTGAAAAATATGAGCTTAATCCTTGTTTGATAAATGCGAACTTGTATGAATTCATACTTGTTTAATTGAATTAAATAATCAAATCTGATTAGATTAAATAATATAATCATCAAATAATTAAATACATTCGTTGCTAAAATTAATCTGCTGTTCGAGGTCAAATTGTCTGCAAAGAAGAAAAATCTTATATAATTTGTATGTAATCAGAACGAACTTTTCAAGTGTTCTCAACAGTCAACCTATCTGCCTATGGAAATGGATTGGCAACCGAAAACTGCTAAAGGTTTACAAAAACATGTGACCACACAAAACAGGATGTTAATGCAGTTCACAACTCAGGGATTCAGACATTAATCGCTATAAGCATTTACCTTTACACAACAGATGATTTTAAGCTCAAGAAATCCTCTCCAAAAAGTTTGAACACTAATGGTGATTTCAATCTAATTCTATTTATATCCAGAATAATATAATCCATATATACAGCTATCCAAAAAGCCAATAGTGCGATATGTGGATGCCCTTTTCAGGCATGGCCACCAATTTTATTGATTTCGTCTCATTCATTGATTGTAATTTCAACTCACTGGGGTCAGTTGTGTAAATCTTCCCCCCGTTCAAGCCTTCAGTTCCGAAAGAAAAATATGTACATCAGCGAAATTGTCTACGTTTTCCTCTGGTGGCGATAGCTCGAAGCCTTTTTGTAATACAAAGACTCTTTTTTTTATCTCTTGGGAAATATCAAACCCTCAACTTAAATTCTACATTTAAGAAAAGTAGAAGGCTTATTGCTGTATCACCTTTCAAACTTGGTTCATTTTTTTACTTTTTCTTACAAATAAAATTCTAATCGATTGTAAGAGGTGTTAAATCCATTGAACTGGACGGATATGAACAAAAATTCAGGAAGAAAATTTTCAGGTTAAACTAAGAGATGATATTGAATTTCTTCCATTCTTCTGCAAGTAAAAATTTATTTAAGTGTTAAAACAGATTTCCATGCTTTTAAAACATTATCGATGGAACATATTTAAAGAAGCCTTGGACGAAGAAAAAGGAGGTGTTGAATCTCCAGGATGTTGAGTACATGTATCTTCTATCCTTATATCGACTAGTAACATTCTCCCGCAGGGTGTCCTTTATTGAGGTGAAACAGGTCAAAGTTTCAATTCACAACCGTCAATTATTAAGATGTTTCGGCTTTGACTCGAATCATTAACCAATAATATCCAAATCGTGACAAATTTTAACAAAAAGCAAAAACAAAATAAACTTTAAATGAACACCTCTTGCTCATTTTAAAACTTTTTATAACTTTATCTAATCTAATAGGCATAATCTCGAAGTATACGTTACAAAATGCACATTTTTTGTTTTTTTTATGAAGCATCAATAAATATTTACTTTAGATATTTAAAATTGGCACCCACATGATTCACAAGTTTTCGGCATGTCATACAATTGCGTTGAAAATGTCGGTAGCTTAAATTACCTTTATATTAAATAATAATTAATGGTCCAATCCACGCTTTTATCTATTAACCTTATCTTCTTTGTTAGAGTGATTATAATAATAAGAGCAACATTTTATCCAAGATGCACATCCTTAATCAAGTATTAATGATACAAATGCGTATTACGCTGAAGAAAGGGATCTTGGTGGTGTCGTAAATCGCAATTGAAAGCCTTCTAAACAGTCTGCTTTAGTAACTGCCATGCAGGGCAAATAGGATACTGTTTCATTAGATTTGTCTACTTTCTTTCTTGTTAACTTGTTCTTTATCTTTTACAAACAGTCAGGCATCACATTGTGTATGAAATACAAGCTTGAGTCCATACGGAGCATCTTAAAAGAAGACCCACATTCTCGAAGTGAAGAAACTTTCTTATTATTCTAGGCTACCAATTCTTGGCTTGACCATGCTTGAGCTAAGAAGAGTGTGTGTAATAGTACTTGATTTGATTATGATGTTTGAACTGTTGTAAATTCTTGCATGTTCAGCTAACTTTCAAGTTACGCGTGATTAATGTTTGAAGTGGCCAAAGAGTTCTTTAGTTTTTTTTTCTTTCTGAAAAGGTTTATCCACGGGATTGGTATATAACTGACTGCTGGTATGCAAATGTATCCATGTGACTTAGTTACAAAACTACCTTACGATGATTAGAAGCAAATACCCAGGGAATAAATGACAATGAACTTGTATCGAAAATTGTTTCGTTTTACACTATGTATGTTTTCTACAAAGTGGGATATGTTATTAGATTATTATACTGAGTACTTTGCTTTCCGTTCAATCATATTATGAAATACACAGGTCCAAATGCTAAACTACATAAGAAACAATGTTTGGTTTGCATTTCTTATTAAATGATAATATTCGTAGTTAAAATGGTTCCGAGGTATTTGTCTGAGTCTTAGTCTATTGTATACAAAACCATACAAATACAAATACAGAAAAACCGAAAAAATGATTTGAAAAAGATAAGTACTTTTAATACGACGAAATATGTATAAATGACTTGGAATAGAAAAATTCGCCGATTACTAATATGTGTATTATTATTGATATCATACAGGACGAGATACCACTATATTTCACAGTGGAAAGACAACACTTGTTTTTACCGACCAGGCTCCCAAGCTTACATCTGAAGAAACTGTGAAGAGTGAAAACGTTATTTCATTAGGAGCCCCCGCTGCTATCATTTGAATGGAGTTGACTGCCATCGTATCCCCAAAAATGATAAAATATGATTATTATTATAAATCTATAAAGTAATGAAGGACGAAACACTAAACTAATATATTTTACTCATTGTAGATGTGAAGTCCGAAGCTCTTGAAACAATCAAAAACTACATCAGACGTCACAAACCAGACATAAGGCATCTTATTCCAAATTTCGTTCCCTACAGTCTTAGTTGTATCTTGTATTTAATGTCACCTTTTATCAGAATTCCGATTTCAGACTGAAAATCGACCGGCATAAGACTCTATAACATCAGAGAATTAAATGCATCCGAACATTATGAGGTATGTAGCCGGAGGAAGAGAGAAGGTTTTTGACGGTTCTAACTTCTTAAAAAACTCTTAGTTGACCGACCGGAAGTTAAAAAACTTTGCAAAACTTTAAATCCTTCTTTCTTTGATCGTGTTTCGAAATAACAAAGTAGTTTACGATACCTTCTTTCAATTGTTTTCTTTTGGAAGAGTTTTTTACAGTTCTTGATGTATTTCCTCTTTTTTTTCCGTTTTATTAAGAAAGAAGAAACCGATGTAAGGTGTGAGATAAAGGAACATTTCCTGGTTGTGAGAAGAATTTTTTTCGTGATAACAATGCTAAACCTCTTGCAGTCTAGCAAGGCGAAAAGATATGAAAATTGCCGTGACGTGGGACATAGACTAAAATGATATAGATTACTGTACGATGCTTGCACGTATGTGACTTTTTAAGAGAAGAAAACTTAGCTTAGATGTTTGTTCTAACCTTTTTTTTTAATTAGATAATTGTATGAATTGAAGCTTGTTTTTTGGTTGTGTAAATCTCTAACAGAAGGTAACAGCAATTCAAATTCAAATAGTCAAAACTAATCATTTTCAGTATTACCAGATCACTGTGAAAGTGTGTAGCTTAGGCCTACTCGCGTAAAGTTACGGTACTCCGTACACTATAGCCTACTGACAGTAACAGTACTTAATACTCATATAATTTACAGATTGACACTGACGTTACATTTGGGCATTATAAAAGACATACTTATTGACCCGAGGACAAGCTTAATCCAACTTAAGTTAGGGCTTACTTGTTGCTCATTGACACCGCTCTGTAGTGTTACTGGTTTTTGTGAAGCAGGTGCTTTTGCAAATCGAATAATGTTACAGTGAACATAGATTGTTTTATTTATATTTTTCATTTCTCTTTCATCATTTCTCTCATTTCACAATTAAGTGACTAACTCAAGTGTCAGAACTGTGAATGACTTGGAATTTATGAGTGTGGGTGTGGCAGTACAGTATGTGCAAAGTAACAACTCCCTGGTATGTGTGTCTTCGGGGAGTTTCCAAAACGTTGGAAAGGCAAAAAATATTAAACTGGAAGCCAAAACCCCTCAACCACACCCCTTTCCCTTCGACATAATTACCCGATTATATATGTGAAATTAGAAATTCCTTCCTTACTACCAACTATAAATGACAAGCGTGAAACGAACAAATCATCAGTGCTTTCCGCGCTTTGATTAATATACCTAGAATCGAGCAGAGTTCTTGGAGTACTTAACCAATTAAATATAAATCCGTTTGTTGAAATGAGAATCCCCATTAACAGACGGATCCAACAATTTTGAAGGGTTACCACTTTGGAAGTAACAAGCTAATTGTTGGTTGTATATATATATATATATATATATATATATATATATATATATATATATATATATATATATATATATATATATATATATATATATATATATATATATATATATATATATATATATATATATATATATATATATATATATATATATATATATATATATATATATATATATATATATATATATATATATATATATATATATATATATATATATATATATATATATATATATATATATATATATATATATATATATATATATATATATATATATATATGTATATATATTTATATATATATATACATATATATATATATATATATATATATATATATATATATATATATATATATATATATATATATATATATATATATATATATATATATATATATATATATATATATATATATATATATATATATATATATATATATATATATATATATATATATATATATATATATATATATCGAATATGTCTTATAAGAAGAGTAAAACAAGCTGTGGTAAACCAATAGTAAAATAACCACTACTTGAAATATATTAGATCGTTCATTTCAAAAGCAGAAAGCATGGAAATTCCATAAGTTTGAGCTTTGAGATACGACTTTTAATTTAATCGTAGGCGTCGTATGTTCCATGCCACCTATCACTATTTTGTAGTTGCACAAGTTTCATAAACTGCCAGAAGTTGCAATTTTCTTAGAAAACGAGCAGATAGTCAAAGAATATTTCATTGTGGTTTAATCCCTATATACTGTAATATATATATAAACTTCACCTAGTTTAGCGTTTACTATAAAAAAGATTCAAGACCAACAAGTAAACATTCAGAGTGATCAGACCACCTCGGTGACTCGCAAGGAACATCTCTTAACCTTTTCACCCTGTGCAGATCTTGCGCAAGACCTCAAGATGATTTAGCCTGAGCGATCAAACATAATTCAAACATTTTCGAAAATCCGATCGATGACGTTAAGTAAGCTTTCTTCAATATGTGTCATTGTACTGTTCGTGAAAACTAAACAGATATGAATTCATTACATTTTTTTTCAAAGTGGTAGAAAAAAGTAAAAACTATTAGCCAAATGAATATAACTTGGGAAATTATCAAATTTCCACCAGAGTAGCATATCACCAAATATTTCAAAGATGTAGTAACTGTATACCCACGGATTACATTCTGCAAGAGCAGAAGAGTTGCTATATTCATGAGCAATTTTTTGTATATGAGATTGCAGACGTCTTTCAGCATTTTATGTTCAAAGTTTTCAATAAAATTGTATAGAAAGTAATAAAATTAAACAGAAACTATGTAGGAAATATCATGTTATATGAAACGGAATATATTGCGATGTGCAATTTCAATCCTTCATATTTGTAATCCCCATGACATAAAGCGTACCTTTAAAAACATTCGAAATAATTGATTTGCGCCAAAACATGTTCTTCGCTTGATTTGATCCTTTTTTTTTCTTAAAGATTGTTTTCTTTTTACCCAATTCATTTTTGAAACACAAGTCACTGTATACAGCTCACATGATATGTAGCAAGAAATCATTAAAAAAATTCACGTCAAAAAAAGTGTTTCAAATGACCAATAAGAACTATTAGAAATATCTTGACGTCGAAAACCTCCTTCATTTTGGGTAAAATATCTTCTTTTATCTATTTCGAAAAGGTTCAACCCAGGGTGTATCAGGGTGTATTGGCTCGCCCTCGAAAGTGACATAAAAAACACAAGTATCATGGAACTTTTAAGACTGACAGAAACATGCGGGAATGTTTGTACTACACCATTATACCCATCGCTTCCCATAATATGTACCGCGTGTATGGAACCCCCCCCCCCCTTACCCTCAACCCCCATAATATTATCGGCAGTAAATCATTTCACATCGTGCGTTCAAAGAACACATAATTAACAGACAAGGTGGGAAAATATTACTATTTAGTCCTTCTATATGCTGACATGAATGATGAGGAAAGAAGGCGGAAGAATATTGGTCTAAAAGTTAATCCATTTTGGTCAATTCCGAATTTTCAAATTGAAATATTGCTATAATTACCCCTGATATAACAATTTTGTTGGTCGACGCTGCCGAAGCGTTGAAATTAAGGTTGGCCCCATTGTCTGATTGTCATAACGTCGCAATTAACATTGACGCAACACTTTAAGTACAACAAGACGCTAGCATGCATTAAAGTAGACATAAACTTCACATGATAGAAATAAAAATAACAAATTTTCTGACCAAGTCGCATATCCCAGCAATCTAACATATTTTTTGTAATTATTAAAAACTCTAATGCCACTACTATTCTAAAACAGGCAGAAAATGATGTCATCAGCCCCACATGATGTTCGGATGCTTTGTATTTCTTTATGATATCGTTTTCAAGCTTATGCAATATTGTTTTCCTTTTGTAAGGGCCAAGGATACTTTTGTGCACACATGGAATTATCAAAACATCACATTTGAAAAGAAATACATTATAATTCTTATGTCCTTGTTGGGGAAAGTATGTCATCATGCACAATATTAAACAGAATTGAACAAAATGGCAGCCTTTATGTGTCGACTTCAAACATGGATAACTTGAGATAGGTATAAGATTTTGGCTTGCTGATTTCGATAAATGGTCTAGATGATTATTTTCTTTCAAATGAAATAATGATTGTCTCTTTAATGCCATAATTTGGCAACATATGCCAACCTGTGGCCAACATTGACCCAGCGTATTATGCTATCTTGGCATATACCAATTGTCGGAGCGGACTGGAAAATTGGTGACCATGCCTTCTTCCCATAATATATCATCAATCTAATTCTTAGTTGTTATGTAACGGTATCACCTTTACCTAATGTTGTATTACACTTAGTCAATGAAAACTTTTCATAAAATCTACATTTCGCTTCAAGCAAATTAACTATAATGAATGATTAATTAATTTGATTACTTCCAAGGACACGCTGCAAGTAATAGCTGTCATTATTATTATTATTGTTATTATTATTATTATTATTATTATTATTATTATTATTATTATTATTATTATTATTATTATTATTATTATTATTATTATTATTATTATTATTATTATTATTATTATTATTATTATTATTATTATTATTATTATTATTATTATTATTATTATTATTATTATTATTATTATTATTATTATTATTATTATTATTATTATTATTATTATTATTATTATTATTATTATTATTATTATTTTTATTATTATTATTATTGTTATAATTATTATTATTATTATTATTGTTATTATTACTCGATTTAATTGATTTGCAACATTGTCATTTTGATAGGAAATGCACATCACAACCAGAAATATATGTAAAGAGCCTCATGTCAGAACTACTAGTTCTTTAAAAAAGTCGTCGTATCTGTTGAATTCATTTAAACACAATTTTCCGTATATACCTCTCAGTACCTTTTCCACTTTCTATGGTTTGTTTCGCATGTGTAAATACCTAAATAACTGTCATAGATGTCACTCGGCCAATTTTTCCCCCACAGATAAGGGTATCGGGAAGTGCCAAATATATCCCCTATAAATATGACAATGTTGCAGCATACAATAAACAAAGCAACGGTTACCCCACTTGAGAAACAACAATTTGATCAAGATGCTAACCATTATCTGACCCATTTACGCGTAAATATTTAACAAGAATGTGAGTCCCATTGTGATCCCATGCAGAGTTCCGATGATACCACAGAGCGCTGAGATTAATGTTGTATACAACCTGACAACCAGAAGGGAAAGTTTTGACCTTTGGCACTTCAACACTATATTTTTCCGTATGGTATACACAAAAACAAGTCTTACTATCAGTGTGAAGCACGTTATGTTATCTTTAACACTTAAAGTTATAAATAAGGATGAGAGAGACAAAGTTCTTTAGTCAAATAAACTTTGAAGTGTTGTCATGTATGGCGTTATTCTAAAAACAGAACGGAATAGTTTATATTCAGAGGGAAAACCCAACGAAGGAAAACATTTATAAATTATTTTCGAATTTATTTTCGGATATATAGGTTATTATGTTAAAAACGTAGTGTTATTCACTAAAACGATATTGTTAGCGAAGTGTTATCATTCCTAGAAATTGATCCAAATTTGCTTTAATATTTGAAACAACCGAGTTTTGATTAATGGATGTAATTTCTTTTTGTTAAAAAAAAAATGTAACATTTGCATTTGTCAGTACTTGAAATTGTGATGCATAATTTACTTTAAACCGAACTGTGAAAGCCTTATACAGTATTCAATGTACCCTGAGCTGAAATTATTCTGGAGTAGGCAAAGGTTCATCGCATTATGTAAAGTGCACAAGCCTGAACTAATCTTTACAGAATGTCATTTTTAGAATATACCATGGTATTTAATCTTGTTTTATCAACACGTTTCCTCACAGGCAAACGGTGATACTTTACAGGGTATAAATGTTTGACCCCACGGCTCGCATTGTTACAGTATACGAATTCGTGAAAGATAGACCACTAATATATACAAAAGACGAATATATACAAACTGTCTGAGATTTAAATTTCTCCTTTGCCATGGAAAAAAGGAACAATGGAAGTCAATTCCTAAAGCATTTTTTTAGTATGTAACAAAACGTTTATCCAAACGTATAATAAGTTGTCAAAAATGTAAATTACATTTCATCGGCTCCTAGTAACAAATGATTTGTTTCCTCGGTAATAAAGCTTAATGGATTACCTTTAAAGTACAACATTTGTGTTGACAAGCCCCCATTCAAGGAACAACACCTTACAGACATCTTAAAACCGTTGTTTCTTTTGTTTCGATAGAGTAGAACGAATATAGGATTGATGATTTGTTCTTGGAATGTTCTTGTTTAGAACATCACATCATATCTATATAAAATTATTCGACCAACAAATTAGTAGGAAACATACATTGCAAAAAATATTAGCGAAAACGGAATACATCGATTGATTTGCATAATACAGAGTGAGGACCGGAATATGGGTCTACTCGACGTACAGCTGATAATTTATGATGGACCCGCAAAGGAGAATTATGAAACATACGCCTTCAAAGCCGGGAGGCTGCGTTTGTGTACGAAAATATCAGCATATCATGTAACAAACATGAGGGGTCATTCTCCTGCCCATCTCTCTCACTCTAGTTGATGCCTTGTTAATGTTGTCTAGCTTCCTTCCTTTTCAGAAATACGTCTGTCGGTGTGTGATGTCCAGCTAAACATTATCTGCTCATTTTCATATACAATAATGCAATTGAATATTGGCCCACAGGCGAGGAGGTTAGACACAAACACGGATGCCACAGTCAAAGTCTACGAGAGCACTTGGGGCACGGGCGCTCCATACAAGTAGTCGTCAAAATTCGGGACTAACATTTAAAAGTACTGCCATTTTTTGTTCAAGTCAATGATGATCTAAAGAGAATGACGGCCAACTATAGGTAAACAATTTAAGTTGTGATGAATATATTGTTTAGCAAGATATTCCCTCTTCTTCTTTTATTAGATCTATCTTGTACCACGACTATAATTTAGAAAAAAACCGTTACTAACTTCGCACCATATTACTTCTGAATAGAAACTACCTTCATACATCATCGCAGAGGCACAAATTGCATTACCGAACTGCCGAGAAAAACTTTGTATTGAAGAGATTGGAAGCGTAATCTTCTTTTTGATTTACGTTATCAACCATAACATAGAGGACATCATAATTAGTTTACAAGTTAGAGCCAACAAGACAAATAGATGATGACACAACCATTGTCACGCGCATTAAAACCAATACTAAACTTTAAAGTTATGTGTCATTTAGTCGAATTAATTCAGACTAGATGGATCGTGGAATACACATCATGATCAATAAATTTCATAATGAGACATGTCTGTTTCTTGAAAACAAGAGCAATTAGACATACAGACGAATTTTGTAAGAATGCATTCAAACATGTTAATGATCTTCTATAAAGACTTATCACAGTTCGTATCATCTTTTTTTTTTTTTAAGTTTAGAGTCAATAGTTTTAAAGACTGTTTTTCCCAGGGTTAACCTGAGTTTATTTATTTTTTCTCTCATTTAATGTAAACAAACCTCACACGTTATACGTGCCTCCTCACCATGTGTTGCTGAAGGACGAGTCGTACAGATGTGGACTTGAATAAATTTCAGAATCTATTTACAGCACAGTCCCTGAAACTCACTACGATAAGTAGCACAGCTTCTCCGAACCAATAAGAGGTAATGAGATCTTCACGATATATTGGTTGGTGGAATAAGTTCTTCCTCATTCGCTAGTTGGGTGATCAATTGTCTACTTATCTTCTGTGAAGTAGAATTGCAAAAGGTTGTTCTGGTGTAGAATTGTTACAATATTTGTAGTAGTGAATACTTCTAATGTTAACTCAGCGAGTGTGGGTGTTTACTTAAATAATTTATGGAATAACGCGACATAGGGAGGAGAAAAATAACACTTTTGGATCTATATGAAAGTCAAACTGTAAGTATAATTTAGTTCATTGATTTGGCTTGGAATTTACTATAGGAATTAGGCTGCTAGGGTGAGGGAGCATTACCTTTGCTTCGGTAATTTTACGCCTTTTTGTGGTATTACGACATTTTAACCGCTTAAATGTAAGAGGTACAGCTCGAATAAATTATCTTCATTCGGATGATTGAAATATTTTTTTTTTTTAATTGTATGTCTTGTTAAAGTCTGGTTAGAAAGCTACAAATACGACATATAACACTTCTCAAATAGGCGACAGCTCCTTGGCCCGTTTCTTGACTAGGTCAAGCCATGATTGTTTACATCTTATAAGAACATTTTCAAACCGTTTTCTCTTCGTGTTCCTATTGTAATGAGGCCTACTTGATTACTAAATAGTTTTCTATTGCCAGTATTGGTAACGGATACAACTGTTTAAAAGGTCACATTCTCTGTAGCCAATTAAATGAGCAAATTATTTTACTCACAAATTGGTCAAGGTCATATAATTTTTTCTAGTCATGAAAATGTTGTCAGAAATAAACCAATAGTTCTTGAAATCAACGAGTGGCCTAAAATGGATGGAAGAGAGAAAACGGGAAAACCACCTATGGGGTCTGTGGTGCTATCATTTTTGTACCGGGGAGCTTTTTTTTTGTGTCTTGATCGAGGTCCATCTGTCCATGGACTTTTGACACACTCAACTGACAGAGACCGAGAATAGGGCATACAAACAGAAACATGATTATATTTAGCAATTAGTCAAGAGCAGATTTAAGGAGGAAGGGCGTGAATCCACTCAATAGCATATCTCTGATATTTTCTGTCAGTGTTTTCGTAATGTAGGGAGCAAGTCCATTTGGTATTCACATCTGGTATCTGGCTCCCCAATTATACTCCATAATGTCGAAGAAAATGGGAAATGTAGTTCACGGAATACGAAGCGAATAAATCATCATTCATATCCAGCTTTATGAAGAAAAAAAAATCAAAAGATTATTACAAACCCTACAATAACGTAAAACTATACTTTTTCCTGTAGGGAAGGAAAGTAACTTGAGATCTGAATCATGATTTACAATTTGACACACTATCTCCAATTTTCCGATAATTTTGAATATAATATTAACCTAAATTATCCTAGTTTTCTGAATTGTAATGATTCTAGTTTTCTACTTATTTGCGAACTATGGCCAATTCGTTTTAGAAAATACCCCCTCCTCCCTCCCCTCCTTCCTCCGACCTCGCAACACCCATACCTACAATCTTGGACAAAACTTTAGAAACAGCTGAGTGTCGCAATGAATTGAATGTTTAGTTGTAATTCTTGATTATTTCCTTTCTCGATTCTAAATCCCAACCCTTCCAATTTTGGATTTTCTTGGGTTTTAGCCTAATTAAAAAGGTTAACAATGGTCAACATTGTGGGATGCGGACGAAGGGAACGGTTAAGATATTAAGGAAGGGTAGGGACACTGGGGACATCAAGAACATTAAGCAAATGTCCTAAGAATAACAAATATTATGTAGAAATGATAGAATAACGATCGAAGAACCACTTAGAAACAATGCCATACGATGTATGGAGGTTGAATGATAAACGATAGTAAAGTATTACAAAAGCACTACAAATTTTCATGAATTGTTCTAACAAGTTTTGTCCAAGATTGATAATAGAAAATGGGCTATTGAGTACGATGGCGTTAATTTCATGATTGACTAGAATGAGGTTGTAGGAATAGATCAAATTTGATTACCTATATTATTTCCCAAATTAGTTTTTAAGATATATTGGTGTGTCTACATTAACGGAGGCAATGGAGGTTTAAATATATTGTGTTTTTCAACGGAAAATTTAAAGTGCACTTTTCAGGAATTACCCTGAAATCTTAAGCAGTAAAGTAAACAAATTTAAGTTTACCTAAAAATCATCTTAAGAAAAATAAGGTATGTGAAACCCATTCTTGCAATTGGGAGAAAGTTGTTCCATAACTTGATTCTTAATTAGTATGATTAAAGTCTGTAAGTTTCACTACCGAATGTAAGAAATAATTTTTAGTTGGAAAATGTTTTTCAACATTATGTGGTAATTTCATGTAGCTCACAGCTGGTCATTCATTCTGTGTATCATTTACTTGTTAGTACAGGTTTTGTTCTCGAGTTAAGGGGCCATTATTGTTGATAAATAATTCTAATTTGTATACAGCAGTTGGATGTTTAGATGATAACACATATTTAAGATCACGTATGGTAACATGATTGATGAAAGTTTAAGCGTAGTAATCTTCAGTCAAAAACAGAGATTTCGAATCTATCAATTTAATCCCTATGTTTCGAACCCACGTCACATTTGTTTTATTTCCAATGCGGGTAAAATGTTCTACACCTTTTGGACGTTCACCACTTACCTTACTGCTCCCTTCTACGTCTTGTGGAGATTGAGGCCTTGATCACACAAATCTAACTTCCTCTATTTTGGGCAACCTCTCTGACCTCGATTCAGCCACACCATTCCAGTAATTCCCTCTCCTTTTCGACTGTCCGTCTCCAGCTTGACGTCCATCAACGGAGCAAACAATCTTAGTGCAATTGTTGGGGCAAAACTTTGCACCCAGTCTGAGCATTCTTTACAAGTAGTCCAAACTGTGTTAAGGCTAATTTGATCAAGTTTGCTTGCGCCATGCTGCTTGTTAAGGAAAAGTTTTTCCGGTGTTCATCCTAATGGTCGTAAGGTAATCGCGTCCGTGTAAGATGTATACTTTCAGGTGTTAAGTTGATGGCGTACCGATTAGTGCTGGTCAGCATTAGCTATTACCGTCACAATGTACATGAGCTCACGTAAAAAATATAACAAACAACAAATTAGATAGTCTCAAACAATCACATAAAGAAAATAATGGACGGATAGGGGGATAAAAGAAAGGGTATTATTTTAGCTCGGTGAACATTTAATATTTATTGGCCACAGTAATTAATTGTTTAAGATAGTGGGTAATATGTGAGGATGATTGGGGTAGGCTCCTAAAATGCCCCAAGGATATTTTTTTCATATTTTCCTCCTAAGCTCTCTAAATGGATTTTCCTTGGACACATCTAGTGCACCCCTGGATCCGCCCCTGAAAATTAGATTAAGAAAAAACCACTTAAGGGCTCAATTTATTCTCCTCAATTTTTCACAGCTTATTACATGAAATCCAATAATGCGCCTATGCGTGTGAGGCTTAAACAGGTCCAAGAAATGCCATGAATGTATCAAATTCCACTTTTGGTATCGGACTTGGTACCGGACACCAGGAATTATGAGTCGGATTAGGTAGATTTGATTGCAACACTGATACATGTATAGTTAGCTTCCCTGTTACGCAAAAATTGTGCAATATGTTGTTTTAATTTACCTCATTGTTACACAGGAATTTTGCGCTCTTAAGTTATTTACTGCAGGGCTTTACAATCATCACGGCAGTCATGTGGTATCTACTTGATTCGAATGCTTTTCATTAACCACATAAGTACGTATAGGCCACCCTCGCGTTCATTGTCCCCAATAAATCATCATTGCTCACCATGTCATGTAGTCATATATCTGAGCACAACTAGGTGTCGTTTTCTTTGTAAGACTTTGTTTTATATCCTGCTGATACACTTATAAATCAAATCCTTTATATCCTGCTGATACACTTATAAATCAAATCCTTTATATCCTGCTGATACACTTATAAATCAAATCCTTTATATCCTGCTGATACACTTATAAATCAAATCCTTTATATCCTGCTGATACACTTATAAATCAAATTCTTTATATCCTGCTGATACACTTATAAATCAAATCCATGTTAGGTGTCATCTCTTAAATTAATTTGCCTCTTAAATTGAAAACTATAACATAGCAAGAATTATGCCGCCTTACTTCATATTTAGTTTCATTTCAAACGGGATAACTTCATCATTCAAACACACAAGAAACAATATATCATTTGATTCTTCTGATAGCGGGTACAGTTTAGATTTCCCTAAGCCCTCAATTAATGGAAGTATTGCCATCGCAATTTTAGTAAATTGTCATCTGTAAGTCCGTGATTCATGAACAAATTCATTATGATGAGACGGGTTCTACGCAGTACTATACAAAATAGAATAATGGCTGGCTAATCTGCGATAATGATCTGAATGTAACTAATACATATTTCAGGCAAGTAAATTAGATAATCTGCTGCGTAAATCTTTACAACAGGTAGAATAACGAGTCACGACATCGAAAGGAATTCGCCGCTGAAAATGATACCGAAAAGGGAAATGAGTGTTAACTTCAGGGGAAATGTCTCATTCTCACAATTTCATTATTAGTTACGGGTGTTTTTTGATTCAGAACATTGAAATGGGAACATTTATCGAGGTTATATATCAAGTTAGTATAAAATGTCTTAAGAGAAATCTAATATTTAGAAGACTTTAATTAAGACCCGTGGGATTTACTAATTCAGGAAACTAACGTATTCCTTCTTTTTCTATTAGTGACCTTGATATTTACAAAATTATACGTGTTCTAACTTTGAAATTCCCTGAAAGCTCAAGCTATGCTCGTAATCAATACATGTATTTCATTATGAATGTTGTTACGATAAAACAATGCCAGGAGTTATTTCCCTTAAGGTGTTAATCTAATTTGATGTTGACGAATTGGATTCGTTTTCTCTATATTGTTTATATTTCAACACCACATTCATGGAATACAAACGTCGCGATTTTACCCTTTTCAGTTTTGCAGTTCCCATAGGTGACAAGCTGATATATCGTTGCTGGCTAATAAATATAGGCTTCGAATTTAATTCAAACATCGCTTGAAACATTGAAAGAAATTTTACTCATTGCCGAATACAAAGCTAGTCATTCAATTTATGACAAAAACGAATTCTTGTTTAGTGGAGGCAGAGCAGAATATAATATCAAACTTTTTCAGTAATAAGTTTTAATGTATAAAATTGAGTATCAATGATGCTTTACATGTGATACTGGTGTTCGCAATATGTGCAGCAAATATAACGTGACTTTTCGCAAAGGGAACACATTTTCTATCGTTGCGTATAGTGGCCTCTCAAACATCACATATCAACTACACATAGGCATTCAGTTGTTTCCGTATGGAAGTTGCAAGGGCAGTTCTGGGTACAATGTTCTTCACTGATCTTTCCTAATAATCATCTCGTCAAGTATTGTATACAGCTGCATAGTATCTACATCATTTTACAACGATGTTCACACACGTTGGTATATCATATTGTTCTTCCGAGATGCATATGATAACAATTAATAGTCAAAGAAGTGGAAGAGAAAAGGGTTTCCGGTAATTGTTACGACCAATTCATCCCATGCAAATTTTGAGCTAAGCTATTCATAGAGTTTATCCAGAAGACAATGAGCACTTACAGTAGACGCCATGTTTTGTGTAATGATCTACATATAGTACAATTACTGATGATCACAATAATTCACTCGCACAATTGCATTTTCTATTTTATTCCTAATGTGCTTTTTAGTCTGTTGATTGAGTCATTTCATTTGTTCAACGAGTTTGTAAAACTGAGGGCCCCATTAAGGGACGAAATTTGACCCTGTTTTATTATATTGTTGTAAAGACGGTAAACATTTATGTATCAATTCAATATTTCTTCTTTTTTATTTTTGCATTTTTGCTCCCAATTGACAAGAAAAACATCGCATTCTTCATTCCGTTATCTTTTCATCATTTAAAAAAACGGTGCTATTAGGATATCTTTATCATATAAGAGTAAGACTTAGTACTACTAGGATCTACTCCCCGGTTATCCTTAACAAAGTTTCTCATATGTTGTGATGACTATTATTTAACAACCATCAAATACGGGGGTGGGGGGAAGGGGGGGGGGTATATTAAAGCTACTCTTAGAAGGCCTCTGACAATTATAAGTCGTTTGACCCTTGTATACTTGAATGACATCCACTTTATAAAATGTTGCAAATTACCTCATTCTTATGAACAGCAAAAAAAATTACAAAACACAAACGAGTTAACTCAGTTTCTCCAATATTGCTGCAAGGTTCTTCACCGAAATATCCTCCTCAGTTTACAAGGCTTTCAATGAAAAAGCACTTTCACACTTGCATTCCCTAAATTCAATAGGGTACACCCTTTATCTTTCTTTGCATACTTCTGCAGTTTCTTCCATCTGTCCTTCAGTACAACTCCATTAGAACCATTAACTTAATAATTGATATCCGCCACAATAATGCTGTTGTAATGTTTTACAAACAAGCTCAAAAGAATTCTGTCCCCAGCTTTCCTTTGAATAAATTGTGTGTTGCTTGTTTGTGTTGCTGGTGCCTTTACTGAGCATTTGTTCTTCATTACTCTATTTACCTTTTGCGGTTATTTTTTTTAAATTTTTAAATGGGCATTATAATTCTTAACTAACGTGATACACCAAAAGGAATCTGCCGACATGTTGCAAAGTTACTAATTTGACAACCTAAAGCAACATCACGCCTTGCCTTTTCTCACTCTGTAAGACGTTTCACTTGCTGGACAATGACTTTTATTATTCTGGTCAGGAACTCTTTACTCTCTTCAAAAGAAATTGAAAAGGATGTCGAACCAATCGTGTAATTTAATGAAAATTACAGAATAATTCTTTAGGAAACCTGCATCTATTTTAACGTCAGGACTGTTTGGAACTTTTTGTGGATAGAGAAAAAATATCGAAATCGAGCTTTGTACACTTTTCTTCTCGATATCAACATTTGCACACATGGTCGACGATAATCAGTCAATTTTTCAAACGGACTTAAACATTTTACAGTGGGATTTAATAGTTAACTCGCATTTCCTGCTTAACTGTTGAAGAGAAATTGGTATGTTGTTTGATGTTTGAAGATGCCATTAGCAACCACTCCGCCAGTGAGTTACTGGCGACGTTACGTTTGAACGATAAGTGTGAACAATATCATTTGAAACAGTTTCAATTTCTTTGGAATGTAATCTTCCCTGAAGAAGTTCAACACTATTTTGGGCGCATCTTGTTGTAAAATGTCATATGCATTCCTTTTTTGGTTCGCATGCAAAGCATTTATGTGAACCTATGTAATGGCGATTCCGTCCGTCCGGCCGTCCACAGACTGTCCTGAGATTTCCTCAGAAATGTTAGAGTTTTTTGAGAATTCCTCAGAATTTCCTAATAAAATGTTAAGAGAGAGAGAGAGTTGAACGCACAATTACAATGACGGGGTCGTCGCCTGCGTGTTCGGTTATGATAGTACAAATGCTATCACGAAACGCTTAATACGACCCGGACGAGAACACAGGTACGACGTACGGACAGACATAACATCGACAACCAAGTCAATGTCCACGGCCTTTGATAACCAGTTGTGGTGCACTGGCGAATAAAATGTTAAAGTTTTTCAGAGGTACTTAAGGTAGGATTAAAGACTAGTTTCTTAAAAAGTCTACAATACATCTGATATTTTCTTAGAAGATAACTGTAAAATGATATAATTTTCCAATATTCTTCAAAGATCCTCAAGTCTTTCTTGTAGCATTTGAGATTTGAAATCCTTAAAGTTTTTCAAAATATTTGGGCACCAAACAGTTATATCAGGCATGATTTTTTAAACTCTACCTTTATAATTGTGTTCATTTGCATAAAGTTACTACAGTATATAACCTGACCAGACTTTTTTATTTAGCATGCTTAGTCAGGGACTAGTGTGACAGGATGCGATTGCATATAAACATAGGGAGGGGTGCCATATGGGACATGGATGGGGCCATGAGGGACATATGATATAATATTTACCATGTTGTATACACCAAGGGCTATATCAGGCAGAATTATTTGACTCCACCTTTTTTTCTTATTCAACAACTCATTTGCATATAAGTTATTATATGAACTGACACTTTAATACATAGTATGCCCAATCAGGGACTGTAATAGCTAGGATGAGACTTCTTATGGAGCTTTTGGGACGTCATGTGAGACATAGGGTGGGATGACATGTGGGATGCCATGTGGGACATGGGGTGGGATACCATATGGGACATGGGGTGGAATGCCATGTGGAACAGGGTGGAATGCCACGTAGGATATGTGGTGGAATGCCATGCAGGGCATAGGGTGTATTGCCATGGGATGGAATGTCATGAAGGACCTGGGATGATATGGGATGTCATGTGGGACATGGCGTTCCACCCCATTTCAACAAGTCATTTGCATTTAAGTTATTATATGAACTGACACTTTCATACATAGTATGCTAAATCTAGGATGAGACTTCTTATGGAGCCTATGGGATGCCATGTGGGACATGGGGTGGGATGCCATGTGGAACAGGGTAGAATGCCATGTGGGACATGGTGGGATGCCACGAGTAACACAGAGTGTGACATAGGTTGTGATGCCATGTGTGACATAAGATAGGATGCCATGGGGTGGGATGCCATGTGGGTCATAGGGTGGGATGTCCTGTGGGACATATGATGGAATGCCATGTGGGACATGGGATGTCATGTGGGACATGGGGTGGGATGCCATGTGGGAGATATGGTGGAATGCCATGTGGGACATGGGATGGGATGTCGTGTGGGACATGAGGTAGGATGCCATGTGGGACATGGAGTGGGATGCCATGTGGGACATGGGGTGGGATGCCATGTGGGACATGGAGTAGGATGCCATGTGAGGCATGGGGTGGGATGTTATGTGGGACATGGGGTGGGATGCCATGTGGGACATAGGATGCCATGTGGGACTTAAGTGTGAGATGCCATTTTTATAATTGGCCGGATCATATGATATGGGTGTCAATTTGCATGGGCATGCAAACCATGACGGTATTTACCGTTCTAGTTACCATTTTCGATGCCATTATTTTGTCTATTAACGTGTGTTTGGAACGCCGATGGGTTTAAAGACGGCAACAGAAGTACTGGTACATCGATGTCTTTTAAAATAAATTAGTAAATACATATAATTAGATGGGATAATGCTATCAAAATATAAAATTTCGTATATTTAAGAAATATGAAGTCTCCTCCGATGAAAGTGTTTATGACATCAATCAATACTATAAGTGTCATTTAAAGTTAATGCCAGGTACTCATATTGTTCGTTTTTAATAATATTAGTATTCAATATCCATGTTTTATTTATCCACCTTTGGGTTACAAATATTTATTTGATTGCAAGGGTGCAACATATCACAAACATCAATATCTCCGATGTTCATACCTGTAGCACTAACATAATGTATTCAAACATAATATATGTATTTAGGCGACCTACTCATCCTAAGCATAAAATAAGTTCATTCAGAAGACAGTAACGATGAAAATACATTACCCATACATCATCCTTCTTGTTGGAAGGGAATGTTCTTATCTGATTGAGTATTTTCCCGCTCTGTTATCTGTTCGTTTTTTCTCAATCCCCGCTGACGCCACATTTCATAATCAGTAACTGTGGACATTTTTGCATCATTTGTCCAATTCTAAAATCTAACGTTTGTTGACTAATTTCATCTTGCATTTGAATCATAAATTGTCGACTTATTTTATTCATTACTGAGATCTGAAGTGCAAAACAAGTTCTAAATTGTTTTCAGTTTATCTCACGTTATTTTCACAGAAGTAGGGTCACAAGTTTTGTACTGCATCAGTCACCTTCAATATTCTGCTGTTTTAACCTAATATGTTGAACCCAGAACTCATCATATATATATTGGCTGTTTGATGACAGATCGTTTACCTGTTGTGGTTCCAAGAGATGGACTGAACTCTGAAGCTGCTTCTTCCTACTTTTATGAAACCTCTTTCACGAAGTGAATGTCTGTATACTAAGCGGCTTTAAGAAAAATTGTCTTTACTTTGGCACTTTGTAAATGTCATTGATTGATTGAGTGAACTTTGAACTTTCTTCGAGATACCGTGGTTCAAGGACATGCATTTGAATTGAATGAGTGCCGTCCATGTATTGTCATTCTGGTAGACGATCAATATCAACTAGAATCAAAAGGTTTTGTGATTCCGATGCTTTTTATCATACTGATCGATTTTGTATTAACTGTTATATCATTGCGTATTATGAAATATTCGACATTCATGACATAAATCATTCTTGAGATATCGTGTTTACACGCTATTTTCAGTAAAATCATACTATGTCCCGCCTACTACGCATATTATTGAAATTTAACGTTTTCATAAAGTGAACACGTACAAACTAGCTAACCTCATAATTCTACTAAATATGAAACAAAACATACATGTGATTGTTAAATTATGAGCATTTCAAGATGTATACATTAAGCCCGCCTACTAATTGATATGCATGCCATTATCACCAAAACAATAGGGCACATCTACAGATCATGGACTACCTATATACAAAATATGACATGAATCGAGTTCACCGTTCTTGAGATACAAGCTCTTTTCAACAAAATCATCTTAAGCCCCGCCCACTTTGCTTATTAATGAAAGTCAGTCCATTGACCTTGTTGGTTCTTTTCTAAAACGTGGTTAACCCCTAAAACTTATACTCCGTATGTTGAACAAAGTACGTGGCATCCCACGCTCCAAACCTTTGACATACAAAACCAAATCAGACAGAATACCCCTAGTCATCACACACAACACAGGAATCAAGCCCCTCCTCACGCACATCAAACGCGACTGGGACATACTCAAAATTGAGAACAATCTGAACACTCTTTTTGACTCTCCACCAGTAATGTCCAGACGTCAATCCCCGACCTACACAGCATGCTTATAACAAGTCAATTTTCGAACCCTTTGCCCCGACAAAACTCTTAAGACCTCCTGCGGGAAAAATAGGTGTCAAATTTGTAGACACATGATAAATGACAAATCCATTACCAATAACGGCAAAACCATATACCCAGGTCCATTCAATTGTGACAGCTCCAACATTATTTATCTTAACTTGCAACCTTTGCCCCTCCATTCATCAAATAGGACAAACAAAACCAAATTCCGGCTCCGTTTCAACAAGCATAAAACCAGCATAAGGCAAAAACAGTGTGGCTTTCCAGTATCCACTCATTTTAATTCCCCAGGACATAATCTCTCTCATCTCAGATTTTCAATACTAGGGGGAAACTTTCAGACGACTAACAAAAGAGACTAACGAAAGACTACTTAGTGAAACTGAACTGGGCACAAACTACTGGGCACAAACAAAACAGACGGACTAAACAAAGACATAGCTTTCTCTCCAACCTCATTTACTTTAAGTTACCTTTTAACCATTGATGTATTATACTGTACTTTATGTAGCTATCTTTTGGTCTCCATCTGACGAAGTGCTAAGTTGTACGAAATATCATGTTTCCTTTCAAAGTTGGCGTTTTTATGGCATTACCATTATTATTATATATATATATATATATATATATATATATATATATATATATATATATATATATATATATATATATATATATATATATATATATATATATATATATATATATATATATATATATATATATATATATATATATATATATATATAGTAACAATATATATATATATATATATATATATATATATATATATATATATATATATATATATATATATATATATATATATATATATATATATATATATATATATATATATATATATATATATATATATATATATATATATATATATATATATATACACATACATACATACATATATACATAATATCTCTCATTGTACGTTCAACAATATTCTCACGTGAATGTTTATTAAATTTCATCCTATTCAACGACCTCTGTAGCAGTGAGGTACCGCTTTAGCTCTCAATGTAGCGCCACGGTCGCGATCTCAGTGGGTCCCCAACCAGTATTCCACAACTGGTCAACAAACGGACAGTGGGCGTTTGAACATAAATATTTAGACGGAGGGGACTGTCGGGACGATATAGTGAAATCGTATAAACCAACCAACCAACACTTTCTTATACATAAAGCTTCATAACCAGAAAACAAATTATTTAGGGAAATATAACTTGCATTTATCCTACAAAAAAGGATGTTTTCTATGATTTATAGAGGAAGAATAAAATCAATTAAGAGTTAAAACCAATTAGATTATAATTACGTTTCTCTCCTTGACAGACAATCAAATTAGGAGGCAATAACTTGGTAATACTATACAGTTAACCAGCTGTCTTTTTATCCTTTGCCTCAATTTATCCACGAGTTCCTCAATTGATTGGGATTTTATATCACTATCGATTCTATAATTCAAGGTATCGCAAGGCAGAATATGTTTTTGTTAAAGTTATCCTTGTCTCCGGTACAACATGCGAAATAGATTCCATCATAAATTCATATTTAACTCTTTATTCAAGCAGGATAGCCTCTTTATGTATATGTTACCGCAATGCATTTCGTCATGAATTGTAGCAGTGGTAGTTCTTCGTTGAAGTTTTCGTAAATACAAAGGTGAAAGTTTTAAATCTATATGAATGATATGCACGATTGAATTCAATTACTAATATGAATTCTTATTTTATTGGAATTTAGAGAGGCAATATAAGTTACTTAATTGAATATCATTCCAAACCTTTATTCATTCTTTTAAGGAGATTCTATGCCGCAGATGATGGATAAAGAATGTATACTGTAAAAGGATGCAAACCGTCCAAAAAATAAAAGCTGTTGCATGTATCACAATATGTGAGCAGTCCGGTCCACGCTCCCGATTGAGAGATCTCCTGATTTGGAGATCGAGATATGCGCAGTGACCATAATTTAAACTGTTTAAATTTCAGACGTTGATTTATCTTGTTCGCTTTTCAAATTCTGTTATTCTAAAAAATTGTATAGTTTGAATACTACTGAGATGAATTTTGAAAGATTACTTCAAAATTTCCTGATGAAAGTCAAATTTGCGCTGGTGAAAATGGAGAAAATAATTTGATCGTTCTGTTGCACCAATAAAATTAGAATAACTCGCATGCATTTCCTACCTTTGGTTTAAACCTATTTTACCGTTATGTATTTCTTTAGAGAGATTTGAATTTGGAAAGATACATTGTAGGCTATGATGACAAAAAATCTCCCAATTGGGAGATCTACCGATCGGGAGCGTGGACCGTACCGGTAAATGCATAGAAAAAGATTACGTTGCGCTTAGAAGATATCGAAATTCAAAACACCTCTTTGACGATCCATATCTGTTATTCTAAATTCAATTAGCTTTTTCTAAATGATTAGATAGTTTTTCATCATTGAGACCGGATATAACATAAGCCTACACTTTATTTGAACATGTTTTAGAGATTTGTTTATGTACTAAATAGTTTGTGTTTTCGTTTGCATATAACTATCCACCAAATTGATCAACCCTTCTAGAATATGAATAAGATACTATTTTTTCCTATTTGTGCTTTCTCACGTGAAACGTATTATTTTTGACCAACCTTAATGTTATTTTAATGATAGATCAAGTTTTATGACGTTCTTGTTGTTTGTTTTTATAAGGTATGACAGACTACCACTCAAACAAACACCTCAGATTCCTAGGTCACGGTTATAACCTTGCTAACCTTGCTTTAAATTCCGATACTCCGAAAGCTGATAATGGGTAGATGTGTCTTTTAACTACTTATGTAAGAGTACGGGAATGGCACAAGCGGAATAAATCTTTAGAAGGGACATGGTTATTGACGTATACAGCATTTTCGTATACACACCATCTCGTATAACAAAATGTGAAAAGAAAAACTTTCTCTTTTAAACTTTATTCTGAAATAAAGAAATTTGCTGAACAAATAATGGTTGGCAAACATATTTCGAGTTTTCAGTTTAATCTATACATTTATCAAAATTCTTCACGAAGAATACTGATTGTATAATCAACGAGTTGCAAATTGCTATACACAAAGCTTTATAGTAAAACAATTGTACAGACAGATGGAATAGTACCTTCATGGTATAAATGATAATTCGTATTCTTGTGAACTTTTATCTACAACCAGAACCAAAAGGTTTTGTGGTTCCGATGCTTTTTCTTCTTCATGCTGATTGATTTTATCATGTCATTGCATATCATGAATTATTTGAACTATCGTGTTTAAAAGCTCTTTCAGCAAAATCATATTAAGTCCCGCCCACTATGCATATTAATGAAATTCAATGTTTTTATCAAATGAACACATACAAACTAACTCAAATCATAATATGAAACAAAACAGACATGTAATTGTTCAAATATGAGCATTTCAAGATTTTCACATTAAGCCCTGCCCACTAATTAACATGTATGACATCACCAAAAACAATAGGGCACTTCTACAAACCATGGACTAAATGTTTAATATATAGTCCATACAGCACTTCAAAATGTGTATATTAAGCCCCGCCTACTCATTAATATGCATGATATCACCACAACCAATGGGGCACAACTGCAGACCATGGGCTATCTCTATACCAAATACGACATGAATCCAATTTACTATTCTTGAGATACCCTGCTTACAAGCTCTTTTACCAAAATCACGTTAAGCCCCTCCCACTATGCGTATTAATGGATATGGTCATTGGCTTCACTGATAAACTTAAACATTTTAGAGCTCTAAACTCCTGTCCTCTTTATCTTTAAAATTACCCCTCTTGGGAAAATATACTACAAATTATTTGATTTTGAAGTTTCTGTCATAAGCCTCCTGCCATTCTTTGTCAGTTTACATACTCCCATTATCTGAGAACCCATTTATCATCTGTTCAATTTTCTATGAATATTTTTTTTCTGATCCTTTATAAAACTGTGGTTCATATTGGTCAAGGGGCCATTTATTGGTTAACATAATGGTTTTGTTTGTTAGTGCCTGATAAGTTCGTGATATCAATCACCTTCCCTTTTGTTACTCTATCTGTTTGACGATATTCATTGGTTAATAATGAGTGGGTTTTAGTTCTATGCACATGTTCATGATGTATAAACGTTGAATTTCATTAATATGCGTAGTGGGTTTTGTTGAAAACAGCTTCTAAACACTGTATCTCAAAAACGGTCAACTCATATTTGGTACACAGATAGCCCATGGTCTGTAGATGTGCCTTAATGTTTTTTTATTTTGTTTTTTGCCGCCGACGACGACGAGTGAACACACAATTACAATGACGGGGTCGTCACCTGCGTAATCGGTTATGATAGTAACAATGCTATCACGAAACGCTTAACACGACCCGGATGAGAAGACAGGTACGACGCACAGACAGACATAACATCGACAACCAAGTCAATGTCCTCGGCCTTTGATAACCAATTGTGGTATACTGGCGTGTCTACTCAACCCATGCTTGAACCCAGGGCCTCGTGGTCTGTAGACATGTATGATAACCGCTACACCACAGTTGGTAGACCGTTCTTTTTTTTGCGGTGATATCACGCGTATTAATAAGTGGGCGTGGCTTGAAGTGAAAATATTAAAAAAGTGATAAATGAGCAACTGTATATCCATTTTGCGTCATATTGGGCATGATAATTTTGTTGGTTATTGTGTACATGCTTACGTTATCAGCAGATGTCATTAATATGCATGGTGGGCATGGCTTAATGTGAAAGTGCTAAATGATGTAAACACCATACTCTATATCATGAATGATATACCAGATTTATGCTATATCAGGTACACATATGGGTCATGCTTGTGCATACAATATGTTCCAATGTTGTTGTGATGTCATGAATATTAATGAGTAGGTGGCTACGGTGGGGCTTACTGACAAATTCTTGAGATAGAATAAATGAGCAACCTTTTTTGCATCATACGTACTATGGCAATGTTGTTAATTATTGTGCAAATGCTAATGTTGTCAACATTTTAATTGATCTGCATGGTGGGTGTGGCTTATGAAATAGTATCATGGAACAAAACCTTTTATTTCTGGTTAATATATGAAATGAATTAAAATGGAACATCAACACTACAAACGAAACGTTTCAGTTTGAATTGTCATTTTCATGCACTACATGAAAAACCATAGCAATATTCCTTTAATTACATAATCTTATGACTTTCCTGAATAACCCACCAACAGACAGCCCAACCATTTCCAGCAAAGGATATTCCTAGGGCTGTATGGCATAAAACACCCACTTTTATCTGTCCTGATTTTCTTGAAATAAAATGAATTTATTGCTTACAAGCTCTTTCCAGCTGAATCATATTAACCTCCGCCAACTATGCATATTAATGATATTAAACGATTTTATGCAATTAACACACACACTACACTGGCTAACAACATGATTATACTGAATATGAAACAAATCAAACATGCGATTGTTAAAATAAATATTTTAAGATTTTGTATATTAAGCCCCGTCTACCATGAATATGCATGAATCACTAACAAAAACAATAGAGCACATCCATAGACCATGGGCTATCTGTGTACCAAATATGACACGAATCCAGCGTACCGTTCTTGAGATACCGTGCTTACAAGCTCTTTTGAACAAAATCATGATAAGCCCCGCCCACTCTGAATATTGATGATATTCAACATTTTGTGTACATCTGTGTACACATGGCATGAATCCGGTGTATCCTTCTTGAGATATCGCGCTTACGAGCTTGCTGTCACAGACGCACATACACACATACATACGTACATACACACACATACACACACAAACACACCCTCACACACACCCACACCCACACACACACAAACACGCCAGCATGACTGCATAAGTTCCTTACGCTATTAGCATCAGAACCAAAAAACGAGAATTGTAGATACATAATACTACCTGGCCCACACAGGTCAACCTGGTAAATCCCGTCAATTTATCCGGTTTCATTTTGTGATAACTTGTAGTGTAACATAGGTCACAAAACCATCAACTTATTTTTTACGTTTGTGAGCTTTTTTTGTACTGGATCAAACCAAATGTCTTCAAAACACTCTCTGTGAAAATAGCGTTTTTCTCCAAAGCCAACTCTTCGTTAAATCATTTAAAGGGTTTAACTTTAACATCTATTTTTTAAAGTCTGATCCTATCCGAGAATTTAGTAACGCTCATGGGATGGGGATGGAGACGATTTGTTGACGAGTATGGTAATATTGCAATCCATTTACTTTTACTTCTGTTCGAATGTTCTCGTAGGCAGACATACCCTTGTAATCAACACAATAACTTCCGAAGCGCAATATGAGGCTTTTGTTAAAATCCACATAAATTTGCATAGAACAATACCATCATTTTTTTCATTTGAGTCATACTTTAAATAGACAGCTTGTTCCATGCATGTTACAATTTCACAGTTAGTCTGATTTTAACAATTTTTCGGTGAGATTAGGCCTCGTTTCTGTTGACATATTTATATAATCGATTTCTAAGTACAAGCTTAATTGCGCGTTCTCTGAACTAATGTAATTTTACCATATCTTTAATGATTAATTGTAATGTCTTAATTTTAATGTCCTAATGCGTCAGTTGCTTCAACAGAAAGCTCTATGGTTGAATTCTCGTAGTCAATATACTGAAAAAACATATTTCATATTCACATTATAATATTTGGACAAGGTAAAAACTGTAATTGATCTTCAACTGTAGTACTTCACCCAAGCATGTATACTTCCTCTTATCCGGTCACATGCAATATTTGAAGTGTATTAAACATTCCTGTGTTCACTACCAGATTGCTGTTTTTGCGTAATTACTCATCATCGTCATAAGCATCACAATCGACAGGATTATCATTTTATTACTTAAATGTTAAAATTACGGAAGTGGCGGAACAGACGATAGGCCCTTCACTGGTTCATTTGCCTAATTGGTGCGTACTCTGCTTTGGTCAAAACAGATATAGGCCTACAAACATTATCTATTGGAATTGTGTAGATATAACATACGGGAGCCTATACAGGAAGTTGTAGCTCTTATCATTCATGTATGCCACTAATGGTAGACTCTGCGTACATGCTTGCTCTGGCTATTAAAGAAAAGGTATGGTCCCATAAATACACTGAGAAATGAATGTCGCGGTACTGGTAACGTCACTTCCAGTTTTCAAGTTTCTCTATTGATCACGAGAAAACTTCAATGTTATCGATCTTACATCCGTCGGAATGAACATATAGGCCTTCACGTGTTATCGATAGCATCCCTTAATCAATAAAGAAACTTGAAAACCGGAAGTGGCGTTACCATCACGGTGGCGCTCACTTCTTTTTTGTTTGTTATGGGATGATACCTTTTCTTTTATGTTTTCAATGGCAGGGCTGTCATTTCTACAAAACTGGGCTGTTAAAGTCCGCGCTATCCAACATGACCTTGCATCCCACACTACTAAAAATCTGGTTACCTGTTTTGGTGAAAATAAATCAACACGCCATTTTCTATGTATGGAAATGTCTCTTGTTTTAATCGGGTATATCTAATCACTTCTTTTATACTATATCCAGTGGCGGCGCTAGGATTTTGATGGTGGGGGCCAAGAGAGGGGCAATTTGATCTCTTGGAGGGCAAAAGCCAATACATCTGACAAAATATGTCACTTTACACAATTTTCTGGGAAAAGCGATTTCGTGGCCAAATACCCCATGCCCCCGTAGCGCCATTATAGATGTAATGATTTGTTTTATAGGTGTACGGCTTTCGCTCGTTGTCAATACAAAATAAAGGGACAAAATATGTCACTTACACAATTCTCTGGGGGAAAGTGAAGGCAAAGCGATTTAATGAGGAAAATACCCCCATGCCCCCGTAGCACCACTATTGATGGAATGATTTGTTTTATAGGTGTACGACTTTCGCGTGTTGTCAATACATTTATAACCAAGGGCCAAGAATCATCCGGATAATGGAGCTGTAATTTGGCATCTCCTTTCAGCCTTTCCTGTCAAAACCAACAAATCCGACAGGTGGTCAATTGAAAGAGGTGAATTAAAGGTAATATCCATACAATGTTTTAGTATACCACAGTACCATTGCGTTTCATAGCTGATTTCCTTTATTAAACAGTATGTAAACAATAGTGGGTATCTGAATGACATCTGACCCTACATGGCCCATGCAACTACGAGAGCTATCGTGTCATTCCATCTGAGCAATTTCCATCGTTCCAAGTGGACTGCTATCATTACCTGATTACTGTGATCGACTTAGGCATTCAAAATCATTTCCACAGGATTGAATATCCGCATAAATCCTCATCTAAAGTGATGGCGATGCACACCAACTTCTACCTCAAATTACAAAAACAAAACTAAATGAATTATACAATATAGTGCATTGAGTATTTTGTTTCTAGGAGTAGGATAAATGTAAAGCCTTTTTGAGAAAACCAACAAAACAGATTGCTCTTAATCTGTTTTATTGATTTCTCAAAAAGCTTTGAATATCTATTTACTATCGGTCTCAAAAATTTCAGGATCTCCAGTGAAATTCTGGACAATCCGGAGCGGAAAATGAGAAATCCTATACCTTTAGTGTGGGCTAGTCAATGTGTAGGCTCATGTGATGATGTAATACATAAAAGTACCGAAATTTGAGTGTATTTCAAAGTACCCAATTTTTCGGGTTGCTTCTGGACTGTTTGTCACAAGCTTTATAATGGCGGCTTCCTTTTTGTACACCAAAGTCCTTATCTACAAGTTGGAATGCACAGTGCATTAGTTTCCTTTTATTGCAAGAATAAAATCAAACGTAGTGTGTAGTTTACAACATAAATCATTGACTGTTAAAAGAAACTAACAAACTGGTGTTTTGAATATTCCTTCAAACATCTTTGCCTAAAAATCTTAGTTAATCCAATCCAATCGTATTAACATCTTTTTTTGGCATTTTTGTCAAATGGTTATGGGTAATGTGTAAATTTCCAATCGACCTGTGATGCGAATACAGAGAAATTGTCGTTTTAATTAGACCAACAGAACATGAACCTCTTGAGAACGTCACTTACCCGTCTCTCACAAGCTTGGTAATGGTCACTTCCTTCCGGTGAAACAGGTAATCTGTACATTACAAAGAAAAGCTTGACGCCGTATTTGACAGTGAAAACTCTCGGACTATAACTGTATCTACAACAATAAATCAGTTAATACATCATCGGCTTTCGGAGTTACTCGTCAGGTAAATGATATTTATGACAATTTGCCATCAACTATCGTTATCTAACATACCGAACTAAAGGGCTAGTTCAGTGGTCAAGCAAGTCTATCTTGTTTGACCCTGAACTAATCCTTTAAGGAATTAGACCGGGGACCCAGACAGTTTATTCAGCTGAAAAAGATACAAAAGGTTTGAATGTCGGGTCATGTCCATTTGGACCCAGGACTCACTATTCAATGTTGCTGCCGTGTCACATCCTGTACCAGTAGCCAGAAGGCACAAGATAGGGGGCCAACAAAATGTATTTATTCATCCAAAGAGATACATGGACAAATTTTGTTGAATTATGCTCCCAAGAAGGTACTCATGCTGGCCATTGCCATAACAGCATCTTATGCCTGTACCAGGACCTAGACAGTAACCTTAAAGGGGCCCACTCAGGAGGGTTATTTAGCCAAAAAGATACATTAATGAATCTTCTTTTATGGAAACCATTATACATTGGGGGTCACATAAATACCAATGACCGCAACTTTATCCAGTACCGGGGCCCAGACAGTATCCCTAAAGGGCCCCTTTTGTTCAACTCGTTTATTCAGCCGAAAAGATACATGGATGAATTTTCTTGTATTGAAACCATTGTACTTTGGGGGTCACATAAATACCAATGACAGCAACTGTATTCTGTACCGGGGCCTAAACAGTAACCCTAAAGGGACCCTGTCCCTCAAGTCCTTTATTCAGCCGAAAAGATACATGGATTAATCTTCTTCTATTGGAACCATTATACCTTGGGGGTCACATAAATACCAATGACAGCAACTTTGTCCTGTACCGTGGCTCAGACAGTAGTTTTAGAGGGCCCCTGTCCCTCAACTCGTTTATTCAGCCCAAAAGATACATGGATGAATCTTCTTCCATGGAACCATGGTACGTTGGGGGTCACACAAATAACAATGACAGCAACTTTATCCTGTAACGGGGCCCGAGACAGAAGCATTAAAAGGCATCTGTCCCTGTTAACTCGTTTAATCAGCTGAAAATATACAGGATGAATCTTTTCCCTTTTGGGTCATTATTCCCGGAGGACACAAAATTGTCAACGACAGCAAATTGATCTTGTAACGAGGCCTAGACAGTAGCTTTAAAGGACTATACATAATGACATAGTGTATTATAAAGTCAAAAAGATACATGGATCAACATTCTTCCATTTGAGGTTTTATGCATGGCGGTTGCAAAGATACCACTGTCTGCTACTTTGTCCCATATTGGGACCCAAACAGTAATCATTAAGGGTTGAATATCCCTAACAGATAATTGAGTTGAGGCTATACGTGGGTAATACTTTTACATTGGAACTATTGCACCATTTCTTAACAAAAATACGAAATTATTGTTACCAAGACATGGTCGGAAGATACTGGGACCCTTTAATGAAGTAATTATTTTGATGAAAACAACATTCTGACAAATTACTTTAGTGGTAAAAAAAATTTTTATTAAAAGTGTAACTTTTTTCTCTTACAACAGAAAAAATTAAAAACACCCAAAGTAAACGAGGATGTGGGAAATATTTACAACAAATTGTATGCCTGTTATAATAAAAATAAAGATTGCCTAAAGCTGGGGTGGGGGAGGGGGGGCAAAGGGTGAAAGTTTTCAAGGCAATGCTATAAAGATATTTAGAGATGTGCATTTTTCCCCCTCCCCCTTCATGTCCAAACCTATCAAATAGAAGCTAGAGAATGGTTTGTATATATTCTAGCGTTCATGCAACATTACCCTTAAATATTGATACTCTTTAATGTGTTAAAAATTAACAAGAAAACCAGATAATTTTAGTGTTTGCAATGACATAGGAAGCATAATAAATCCTTTATTTGTGCTTGATAAATAAGTTGTGGGTATGGTTTATGTTAAATAAGATTATTTTCCATCTCACAGTAGTATCAATGATGAAATATGAATGAAGCATTTTTGTTTGACTAATATTTCTAACAAATTGTACGCCTCTTATAATGAAAATAGATAAAGATCGCCCAAAGCTGGGTGGGTAAGTTTGCTTGAACTATTAACAACTCTAAATTGTTTTGTTTTTTTTTTTAGGAAGGGGGGAGGGCACTGAAGGGTGAGGGTGTTCAATGCAATGCTATGAAGATATTTTGAGATGGGCATTTTTTGTACCCTCTACGATTTTTGAATTGATAGCCTCTCCCTCTTCATATCCAAACCTATCACATAGAAGCTAGAGAAAGATTGTCTATATATTCTAGCATTCAAGCAACATTACCCTTAGATATTGATATCTTTACTGTGTTAGAAATTAACAAGAACATAAAATAATTTGAGTGTTTGCATTAACATAGTAAGCATGATAAATCCTTTGTCTGTGCTTGATAAGTTGTTGGTATGGTTTATGTTAAATAAGTGTTTTCATCTCACAATAGTATTAATACATTATGAATGAAGCATTTTTGTTTTAGCCATTAATAAAACTGTCAAATGGATCAATTTGGGTGGTATCATAACAAAATATCAATGGCATGTGTGCATTAACAAATCAGTTAATAATGAGTCAGCAGTTTATGCCTGATCCTCCTCTTCTTCTTCCTCCCATTCGCTGTCACAATCATCACTCCATGGCCGGTCATTCAAGTCAATGTCATTGTCCAAATCCTCGATTAAAGTTTCTTGAAATTCACATGGATCGCTTTCTGTGTCAAAGGGCATGGCATGTTCTAGCTCTGCGTTGCCATCAATAATCAAGGTGTCTGGAAGAGATGATCCTGCAAAACAGTAAGGAACATAGCTGCCATTCTCATTAGCGACCCATCCAAATTTCAGTGGATGTAAATCTTTCGTTGGTTGAGAGGTACGAGCTCGTCTCCACATCATAGCTATATAGTTAGCACGTGATAGATGTTGCGCTAGATTGCTTTCTCGCAGGATGGTAAGGACGAAGAATTGATTCTTTAAACCTGGACATCTTTCTTCTTGTTGCCTGTCATTTTGATGAAAGACTGGTACCTGGCCTCGTTGAGGTTACTTAATTGCTTAAAGCCATACATTCTGCACACATAAGCGGTGACCGCAGGTTTATCTATGACATCATGACCTAAGAGCTAAAATGTGATTTCTGTCTTTCTCCAAATAACTAAATTGTACTGACTTGCCTTTTCTGTAGAATGCAGAGTGAAAGCCACACCCAGTGAGTGCATGAAAACCGATAAGTGCTACAGTCAATCTTGTTTGCTTCCTTTCCAGCTCTCTCGAAATGTCGGTAACATTGATTAGCCTTCTGTTGTTCACTGAACCAAACAAAGTCCATCACAATCTCTGATGTTCTGTTATTTTTGAAGCAAGCGCTACCAGAATAATGAGTATATCAGTATAACGAGTGTATAGAACTTTCCGTCTATTATGTAAGTATGGAATGCCATGAGTGTGTCAGCCTCTTCATGCCTTCCCTGAAACTCTGCTGGTTCTTCAACTATCAATGCCCATTCACCATGAGACACTTGAGAAATTTACATTCAGCTTGAGACACTTGCCACCATAGGAAACATTACATTCAGCTTGAGACACTTGGCACCATGGGAAACATTACATTCAGCTTGAGACACTTTCCACCATGGGAAACATTACATTCAGCTTGAGACACTTGGCACCGTGGGAAACATTACATTCAGCTTGAGACACTTGCCACCATGGGAAACATAGACAGTCTTGCTACCAATAATACTCTTCCTGGATCTCCTTTAACAGGAACTGAGCAAGTCCTTCCTTGAAGGCACAATGCTTCAGCAAGTGGTTGCCTTTTCTCTGTTGCTGTTGTTCTGCCCCTGTAATGATGAATGTGTTCATATCATCATTTGTAGAACATCTACTCAGCCTTTCAACATCTTTGATAGATGACTCTTCATATTTATCCAGCAATAGATGAACGGAATCCCCACTGGCATAACACACCTTAACCATGATATCTTTAACCATTTTGTCATAGGTTGATTTGTTATGACAGGGCAAATCTTCAAGGAGAACAAGTCCACCATCGAAAAGGGTGGCATCAATCTTGAAACCTAAAGCATTATCCTGGTTTGATTCTAGGAGCTTGGTAAGGTTTGCTTTATTTGTTTTCGTTGGAGTGCCATCAGCATGTGCGAGAGCGAGTGGAATCTCAGTGATTGGGAAACAAAGTACATCATATAAAATCAATGTTAGACTTCGATAACAGATAGTCGAATGCATCACGGACACCTTTAGCTGCTGCTAGAGTATCCTTTTCTCTTGAGGGTTTTCTTTAGCTTTCGCAAAATGATCGCTAGTTAATGACCATTCCGTTCTGCGGCTCTTCGTACGGTGTCCTGTTATTTGTATTTCTTTACCCTCTGTCTCTCATTATTGTCTCTCTTACAGATGATGCATGGCTACAAGACAAATACATGAAGTTGACATTGAATACTTTCACCCTCTCAAAACATTAGACGTTTATAAATTGGTGTTGCTTTTTTTAGTCATTAACGGAAAACCAAGGCCTGCTGAAACATCATTAAAATCTTCCAATCCAATATTTTTAATACTTTTTATATTTATTCCTTTACCTGGGAGTGGTCACAACTAAAAGGCCCTATCTTACAGAGGCCAGCCTACCTAATTTATCTTTCCCATGTAGTTGATGAATAACAGATGAAATAAATACGTAAATAAATCATAAACGTACAAAGGACTGACCCAGTCTATAAGGATATAGGGTAAGTAATATAATATATGGAAGTTAAGCTTGCACACAGTGGTGTAGCCAAGATTTTTGTCTCGTAAGTGGGGAGAGGGGGGAGGGGGGGAGGGGACTAACTGTCCACACATTTTTAAGAGTGTAAAAGAAAAAAAAGTCATCAGCGATCATTTTCCACAAAATTTTGAAAAGCAGTGGGGGGGGGAGGGGGAGGGTTTATATGGGTTTCAGTTTATTTGATTTTTTGGCTACGTGTGATATGCTCACCCTATATATATGCTCACCTGGGTGAAACATATTTGTATCTGTTATTTGATATTTTGTTGGTTTGGGATTCGGGTGGACATGGCTCCCGTGTCCCCACCCCACCCTCCCCTTCTGGCTACGCCAATGCAAATACATAAACAAAATCACTTGTCTCATTGAAAGCAGCAGATTGAATAGTTCGTTTAGTCCCAATGTATTTTCGATAAAATATATTTGACTTAAAACAACTATATTATATATATTATCTTCAGGGGCGTATATCAGAAAAACTAGTGGACAAAATTATTTATATATAAATTTATGACTCATCTTATATTTTGATATATAGGGGCGATATATAATATATATATATATATATATATATATATATATATATATATATATATATATATATATATATATATATATATATATATATATATATATATATATATATATATATATATATATATATATATATATATATATATATATATATATATATATATATATATATATATATATATATATATATATATATATATATATATATATATATATATATATATATATATATATATATATATATATATATATATATATATAAATTCACCCCCTCCCTTTCCCACAGCAAATGTTTTTGTTGTTGTTTTTGCAGATTTGGAGGAATTAGGCATTCGGCCCATGGGAATACTGAGGTGGACAATGCAATGGACTAATGCAATATGTGTCCAATTCTTACCTGCAATACCGGGTCCATGTTGTCAGTTGATACCTTAATTAAGCATGTTCTCATCTTATCATTCTGCTCATAATGTGGCTAGCGACAATTATGACCACAACCTATAATTCAATACAGGCTTCGTTTAAAAATCCGGAAACAACATGAGAAGCATGAGTGGCAACAGGTGTTGGTTTGTTATGGGCAGCCAACAGGGCAAAAAAGACAACAACCAGAAAAATAATAAACAGCTTAAGAAAAAAGTTAAAACGGATGATAGTCAGAGATTTATACATATGCAAAAAACCTTTCCCGCTGAAGAATGGCTAATTTAGGAAATCCAATGCAGATAAATTTCCAAGGTGAGTGGATCATGATTAGGAGCAAACCAGTATAGGCATATACAAATGGGGGGGGAGAGACTGGGCTGCACCTCTCCAGTTTAATGCAATGTGTACCCATACAGGATTGTTTTGATACATTCAGGGAAAATTTATATGGCGAAAGGCTCTAATAATGGGAAATCGGTTAATTATAAGCTTCCGAGGCCTTTATCCAGGCAGAGAAACTGTCAATATTTGGAAAGAAATAGATGATGACTTTTTTTTTTTTTTTTTGGCTTTTCAAAATATTCAGGCCTGAATTAAAAAATATGCTTTTGGTCGGTAATGTCTAACCATTCGGGCAAAAGTGATAAGCCCCCACCATCTCCGGCCCCCAGTTCAATGACCTCCCGTACGCCTATGTAAACCAGGAATCATGCACTTTGCACAATGTCGTAATCTCGTTTGCATAATTAGGGTCATGACTGAAAAGGCAGTACAGTGGTTTGCAACACGGACCTGTAGCCCAATGTGAGGTGCGGAGTTTATTTGGGTCTACTGTCTGGGCCTGGCACCGTACAGGGTGAAATTGCTGTCACTGTAGTTTTTGTAACCCCTTATGTATAATAGTTTCAAGTGAAGATAATTCACCCATGTATCTTTCGGCTGAATAAAATAATTGAGTGACAGAGGCCCTTTAAGGCTCCTGCCTGGGCCCCAGTACAAGATAAAGTTGCTGTCATTTTTATTTTGTGACCCCCAAGGTACCATGTTTCCCATGAAAGAAGATTCATCCATGTATTTTTTCGGTTGAATAATCGAATTGAGGGACAGGGGCCATTTAAGGCTACTGTCGGGCCCCGGTACCAGACAAAGTTGCTGTCATTGGTATTTATATGACCCCCAATTGTTGATGGTTCCAATAGAAGAAGATTCATCCATGTAACTTTTCGGCTGAATAACCCCCCTGAGTGGGCCCCTTTAAGGCTACTGCCTGGGTCCTGGTACAGGCATAAGTTGCTGTCATGGCTATGGCCAGCATGAGTACCCTCTTGGGAGCATAATCCAACAAATTTTGTCCGTGTATCTCTTTGGCTGAATAAATGCATATTTTGGCCCCCTATTTTGTGCCCCCGGCTACTGGTGCAGGATGTGACCCGGCAGCAACATTGATTAGTGAGTCCTGGGTCCAGATGGACATGACCCGACATTTAAACCTTTTGTATCTTTTCAGCTGAATAAACTGTCTGGCTCCCGGTCTAAATTAGTTTCTTCCGTAAAGTTACAAGTACCTTGAAAATTTTCATTTCTTGTGAATGACGACTGAGAGACAAGACTTTGTTGATGCGCTTTTAAGCTGATCAGATTCGAAAGCAAATCCAAAAGTTTCATTGCTTTAATCATCTTCAATTTTAAGAGACAATATTGCTTATGTATTTTGACTTTATAAAACTGAAATTTTCATTTTCGTGTGACCTATTTTAAGGCTAAAACATCAAGGAAACTATAAATAACTGACTGGAAATGGCCGATTTATAATTCTGCGTCATTAAAATTCATCGACGTTAATTTTTGTATCTTGCTTCCTCGGTCGCTTCTGCAATTTATGTGTATAGATGGTAGCTTTCGTATTGTTCGAACGTCAAGAAATTCGGACACTTCCTTAAAATCCCGGTCAATGTACTGATGATTTATTTGCAATTACGCCGAATTGCTTACAGTACTTTCGATAGCACTACAGATTCAAACGTTATTGTTGCGACCATGTTGGAAATCAATCATCTTCTGATACATTCCAACCGCTCACAAAGTGGCACAGAAAATATGTATTATTAATAATGCATAACGTAGAACAATTTCACATCGAAGTGTCGTTTCTTAATTTAACTTGTTTTAGGTCAATTTAAAACTTTTACTTTTCACATGTATTCTACGCTAACCTAATTGAATTCCGTTTCTGGAACCTTGGCAAGCTAAGCTATATTATTCTAGTTTTAGGAAGAAAAGAAATACAACTTATATTAATATATATGATGTTATTCTCACAGCTACAATCCTAAAGCTATGTATTATCTAATGCATGGAGTTTAGGAATTGGTCTCTTCCGTAAAGTAACAAGGATCTTGGAAATTGTCATTTCATGTTAATGACGACTGAAAGACAAGACTTTGTTGATGCGCTTCTAAGCTGATCAGATTCGAAAGCAAATCTAAATGTTTCACTGCTATAATCATCTTCAATTTTAAGAGACAATATTGCTTGTTTTTTGCCTTTATGAAAATGACATTTTTATTTTTGTGTGACCTATTTTAAGGCTGAAAAATCAAGGAAACGATAAATGACTGATTTGTTAATGGCGCATTTATTTATTATCCTACGTCTTTAAAATTCATCAATGTTATATTATTTGTATTTATGTATA
>JAIGNY010002678.1:895000-1140000 GCA_020152595.1 Chiridota heheva
ATATATTTATAGATTTATATATATATATATATATATATAAATATATATATATATATATATATATATATATATATATAATATATATATATATATATATATATATATATATATATATATATATATATATATATATATATATATATATATATATATATATATATATATATATATATATATATATATATATATATATATATATATATATATATATATATATATATATATATATATATATATATATATATATATATATATATATATATATATATATATATATATATATATATATATATATATATATATATATATATATATATATAGGGTTACATACATTTGCCCTTTTGATATTCCTTGATATTCAACATAAGACGTGTCCGTTACCTGGTATATATCTGCCATGTAATGCTGTTTGCATTAATTACGCTGTTCGCATTAATTTCTTTAAGCTATCTTTTAATTAAGTTAAGGTGCTGTCAGCATTTCCCCTCCTTTCATATCATATTTATGTAATTTTATATCTTACCGATAAAGATTCTTATCCAAGTCTGGAAGCTGTTTTCAAAATCAATCTAATGTCAGGTATATAATTTGCAAACCAATTATTTATAAGTTAATTTTCTTCAGTTATATTCTTTTGTCAAAATAAAACCAAAGTGTTACATTTATGCCAATTTTGCCTCAAAGAATGGATGTCTTGTTAATTGAATGGGGAAGAATTCAGATACTTTGACAGCAAAGAAGGAAGTTATGGGTTCATATGATATGTGACATTTCAAAAGAAGGAAGTTATGGGTTTATATGATATGTGACATTTCAAAGCGAAGGATGAATATGTTTGCATTTTTGTGGACACGTGTTTCTTCCATGCAGGTATAGCATATACATTGAGAAAAATTTGAGGAAGGAACTCGAAACGCGCACTATTTCGTGTAAATCATAATGATAATCTAGAGTTGAAAATACAAAATATTTCAGTGAAGTTTATCCTTGGGTTGTTAAATAATATTTTGATTTAATGCGAATATTTACTAAGATTATTTTGCAAATTAAATGATATCTCACAAATCTTTAGTAAATATAATAATAAAAGAGTAAACATCAATTAGTATTTGAAAATCAAGTTGTATATACTCTCCGATAACGTAACCGCGGTAGTTTTATGGTAGACTCAACAGATGGAACAAAACATGTGTAAATAACAAAACCGTATCCTAAGTAACACTAAGCGAGTTAATTTTAGCTAGACCATCTGCTCGTCAAGCTACTTGTAACTTTAACTAATGAAATTACCTGATTAAATCTAGAATAGACGTCGTTATTGTGGACGTAACTGGCTGATTACCATATAGAAATTTATATTTTACGAGGGAAATATGTTCAACCAAAAAACTTTTCACTACAAACAGTATCTTCAATATATAACATACAACGCATGCCAATTTGGCAAGCTACTGCAGCTTAAAATGATAATATTACATTATTGATTTCTTGTATACATTATTTGTGCTTTATTATTTAGGAATTTAGGAAGTAAAATATTTTATATATATTGGTTATCTTTGCTATGCAGCGACTTCTTAATGAGTTATAGTTTCATTTTATTAGATTTGTGAAAGAATATCTAAAAGCGTTGTGCTTAACATTACAGAGCATAGTGTTCAGAATTTGTGTTACATTATACCTTTTCTTAATCTGATACTTCAGACAAAGTGAAAACAGACCAATACATTTCTCGTATTTCTTAACTAAAGAGGCTTTAAGTGCTGCAGAATCGTGGAAGAAACACTTAAACCATGCAGAGTGTGGTAACGTATCTTCAGTCTCAATCCCATCAGAATGAGCGTCGGGGTCACCGAAAGTACAAACATCAAACAAGAAAGCAATCCATGGAATTGCTGATCTCATCACCTTAAGCATACAGCATAGTGGGGGGAATAGCTAACAGGATCACTATAGGCTCTGTGACTGTTGGCACAAAAATGTACAAAATTGTAAATAATTACCTCTAAAATCACATATTTGACCTATGACCTTTGACCGTAATCACTGAAACAACATCTGAAATTATTCCCATTTATTGTACCCTACTGAATGACATTATTCAAGCTCACGTCACATTTACTATTTTATACCTAAAGAGGAAATGGTTAAAAGTGGTCAATAAATCTGTGACCTTTGACCTTTTGACCCAGAGTCTACGAGACATAAATTCATGTACCAAGGTATCATGGTACAACATAGGGTTGGAATAGGTCATGTACTTTTTGAGTTTAAAATGCCGCAAAATTTTGCATAAAAAACACTCATTTGACCTTTGACCCATGACCTTTGACCTTTGGACATCAAATTAGTATGTTGAACCCTACACACCTATTTAATTTGTAAAGGTAACCAAGCAATTCCTTCAAAAGATACAACCATCACCAAAAACTTGGTTTAATTTGACCTGTGACATACATATGTACCCCAAAATCTTGGAGACATAATAACCCTAAAACGCATATTTGACCTCTGACCCTTGACCCTAATCACTGAAACAACATCTGAAATTGTTCACATTTGTCGTACCATACTGTATAACATCATAATTCATGCTCACATCACACGTATTATTTTAAACCCTACACACCTATTCAATTTGTAAAGGTAACCAAGCAATTCCTTCAAAAGATACAATTATCACCAAAAACTTGGTTTTATTTGATCTGTGACATATGTACCCCTTAAATTTTGGAGACATAATAACCCTAAAAACGCATATTTGATCGTTGACCCTAACCACCACAACAACATCTGGAATTGTTGGCATTTATCTTATCCTACTATATGACACCGCCCACGCTCAGATCATTCTTACCATTGCAAAACTATTAGGGAAATGGTTCAAAGGGGTTACTAGCTCTGTGACCTTTGACCTTTTTACCCCAGAGTCTACGGGACACAAATTCATATACCAAGGTATCATGGTACAACATAGTGTTGGTATAGGTATTGCACTTTCGGAATTTAGAATGGCACAAAAATGTACAAATTAGTTCATAATTACCCATAAAATCACATATTTGACCTCTGACCCTTGACCCTAATCACTGAAACAACACTGAAATTTTTCACATTTATCGTACCATACTGTATAACACCATAATTCATGCTTACATCACACGTATCATTCCATAAAAATAGAGGGAAATGGTGAAAAGTGGTCAATAACTCTGTAACCTTTGACCTTTCGACCTTCGAATCTATGGAACACAATTTCATGTACCAAAGTGTCATGGTACAACATAGAGTTTGTATAGGTCTTGTACTTTTTACGTTTAAAATGCCGCAAAAATGTACAAATTGGTACATAATAAGCCCTAAAATCATTTCGTACCATTCCATAACTATAGGGGAAATGGTGGAAAAGGTCAATAGTTCTATGAACTTTTACTTTTTGACCCCAGAGTCTATAGGGAAACAAGTTCATGTACCAAGGTGTCATGGTACAACATTGTGTTGGTATAAGTCTTGTACGTTTTGAATTTAAGAATCCGCAAAAATATCATTAGAAAAATCACTTATTTGACCTTTGACCCATAACCTTTTGACCTCCAAATTTTTTAAAGTTTTGTTAGAATGTTAAACCCTACCCACCTATGTAACTTGTAAAGATACTAATTAATTCCTTCAAAAGGCACAGCCATCACCAAAAACTTGTCCCATTTGACCTGTGACCTTTGACCTTTGTACCCAAAACCTTGACGACAAAAGTCTCCAGGGGTAGCCGTCCACCAATTTTGGTTCATGTGTATATTACATTTTTTGAGGTATAAGCAACACAAAAATAATTGTTGCATACGCACACATGCACACACACACACACACACACAAACACACAGACAGAGGCAAAAATCACCAAATTTTGTTCCGTTCCAAAAACTCATAACCCTAACCCCTAATATGAGGTCATCATATGAAACCCCCTGGTGGGCCCCACCAGCCCCCATAATATCAATGGGGTGGCCATGTAGTGTATGAGGTACAGGCACTTCTTTGCCTACACACAAAGTGACTACAATATCTCATCCACATATATGTATATGTGGGTGATGAATAATAAATAAAAGTTTCCAAAACAAATGACAAATCCAGATTATAGCTTACACTTTTGAAAAATCTTCTGGCATCTTGTCTTCATTTATATGATGATATAAAGGTTTTATGAAAAAATGTTGTATTTAAGTAAAAACCAATTTATTTCCGCTTGGAATGTAAGTATCACAATTTTGTAATTGACATTGCATCACATCGATACATGAAACATCCCAGGTGGACAAAACTTAGATCAATGTTTTTGTCATTTTACAATTGTTCACATACTAATGTGTCATAAGCTGATTGACGTATACTATTACAACGGGGTGAACTATATGAGGTAAACGGAATGAGACTTTCCAAGCAAAACTCGAATCGTTGTGTATGATATTACAATTGTTCACATACTTATGGGTCATAAGCTGATTGACGTATACTGGGCATTACAACGGAATGAACTATCCGAGGTAAACGGAATGAAACATCCCAAGCAAAACTCGATTCGTTGTGTATAATATTACAATTGTTCACATACTTATGGATCATAAGCTGATTGCCGTATACTGGGCATTACAACGGAATGAACTATCCGAGGTAAACGGAATGAAACATCCCAAGCAAAACTCGATTCGTTGTGTATGATATTACAATTGTTCACATACTTATGGGTCATAAGCTGATTGACGTATACTATTACAACGGGGTGAACTATATGAGGTAAACGGAATGAGACTTTCCAAGCAAAACTCGAATCGTTGTGTATGATATTACAATTGTTCACATACTTATGGGTCATAAGCTGATTGCCGTATACTGGGCATTACAACGGAATGAACTGTCTGAGGTTAACAGCATGAGGTATTTCAGGCAAAACTCAGATCTTTGTATATGTCATATTACAGTTGTTCTCATACTATGGGCCATAAGCTGATATACGTTTGCCAGGCATTACAACGGAACGAGTTATCCAAAATAAACGGAATAAGACATCCTGCGCAAACCTCAGATCATTATTTATGCCATTTTACAATTGTTCACATACTGATAGGCCATAAGCTGTTTTACGTCTGCTAGGCATTACAACGGTATGAACTATCTAAGGTCAACGGAATGAGACAGTCCAGGCAAAACCAGATCGTTGTTTGTGCCATTTTATAATTGTTCACATACTAATGGGTCATAAGCTGTTTTACGTCTTCTATTACAACGGGGTGAACTATCCGAGGTAAACGGAATAAGAAATCCCAGGCAAAACTCATATCATTGTTTATGCCATTTTTATAATTGTTCACAAACTAATGGTCATAAGTTTATTTACGTAGGCAGAACAACGGAATGAATAATTTAGCTCACGTTTATAAAGTATGCTTTTACATTACAGATAAACACCAAGGCAAAAATTGATTGAAAAGAGAGTTGGGAAGCTTGAAGGTAACTGAATGCGTATATAATTTTATAAATTAGGTAAACATCTGCAATAATTCTTTAGATCATACTGGATCACCTTCTATCAGGTAATGAAGTACATGTGCTGGTGGTAAAAGCTGCGATTCAACTTAACACGCACATATCAGCTAGATACTCACATTTATCCTTCCCATCAACTTATATAATAATTGAATACGCACATTATATCTTCATTAAACAAACTCACTGATGAAATTAATTAGATCGGTTTGGTTTTAGGCACAGTGATTACTCTCCCAACAGTTTCAAATTGTTATTCATACCTGTATCGAAAGAAACATTAAATAACACAAAATAAAATCAAACCTGGCTTGGCAGCTTGGGGAGCTGTCTGTCTTAAGCTGTCTGTCTTAGACAATTAAATGACAGTAAACCCGTAGGTGTATTTTATCTTTCTAAAATGTAAATTTAGAACTTATGTAAGTCATACAAAAAGAAACATATCAATTTAATTAGACGCCAAAGCTATCAAGTGTACAAATGTGATTAATAATTCGATTTTATTGAAAAATATAAGTGAAACAAATTAAGAAAAAAAAAAAAATTAGTGATTAAGGTGAGATATCATTATAATAATATTCTTTCCTTGTGAGAATCTTTATCAATTTTAATGCAGAATTTAGCACTATGCGACTAAGGTAAGATATCATTATAACTGTATAGTGTTATCTTTTCCTGGTGAAAATCTTTAAAAAATGTAACGCAAAATCTGATAATTTACGTAAGCCTCATGGTTACATTATTTTGTTGTTTTCCGCAACTCGAATGCTGTACTTAATGTGGTGAATCTGTTGAGATAGTGTATGAACATGCGTAAGCAGAAAAGTTCTAAATTTATTTGAATAGTCTGCTTCTAGTTTGATTCTTTTAGCTATATGAAACAAAACACCAGCATTTGAACATCCTGAATCTACGGAGTATTAAGAAGAATCGTTGATGTTCTGGTTTGGGATTGGAAACTATCTATTCTAATTCAGTGAGGTTTTGCAAAGAGGTTTTACATTCATCATAAATTATAGGTTTAATGACTACAATAGTGAAAAAGTAAGTATATTTTCCGTTGTCAATTGCGGGAGATTACTTGATTTTTCTATTGCGTTTTTCAGTTCGCAGATAATTCATTTCTGTTCGCCCTGACTACCGAATATCAGAATATGTAGAGGGGGAATAATGGAGCTAAGATCAAACAAAAGTAAATAGCTATATTTTCCGAAGCTATGCATTTGCTGCCGCAGGAAGCTGATCTACGAACATGTTTCGGACATTTGTTGCTGTTGCTATAAAGCTCTGATTTCTAACCTTTTGTTCGAGGAGAGTTCTAGTCTCAACTAATACAAAATTGACAACACTAGAAGATCTGTCTGTAGTGCATGATTGATAAAAAAGAAAAATATCTGATTCTCATCCAGATTTATGTCCCACTGCCTCGGAAACAGCAAAAAGAAAGAAATATAGAGACAAATTCAGAAATAATTTTGCTTTAGAAGGAAAGCAATTTTTATGGACTTAATATTGACGTCATGTATATACAGTGAACCAACTTTTCAATTTGTTGAATGATATCCATAGTTAGCATTTAAATTACTATGTATTAAACGAGCCACACATCATGAATTAAAATCAGCCGGCCCTTTCGGCAATCTCTATTATTACCAGAGATCATACGCAAGATATAAATATATCTTTTCATTTCGTTTCATCCCACTAATGAAAATTTCTTTTAAATAAATAAAGATTGAAACAGTATTTTTTATTTTAATTATTCATGCTTTATATATTTAAAAGGTAGTATCTCAAAATTGTTGCTTAGAGAAGTACCAACCGTGAAAAACTCTTTAAAAACGAATAATTAGGGTGTTTTTTGTATGTGAATATTTGTTGACAGATAGTGCTTGTAATGATGCTTACTTTATTTTCAGTGTTAAACTTCTTTTACGTGCATGTATGGAGACATCAGAATATCCAAATCACCATTGGAGTCATTATTAACCGCTGCGCAATGAAGATTAAAATCATCCGCAATTGCGTTATTCCTTTAAGCTGCTCAGTATAATTGTACCTCCGTCAGTCCGTACACACACCGTCGTAGTTGTAAAAATAACTGGATACATTTTGGTAATTGATTTTGATTTATTTTTCCGAGATTTTATAACATGATACTCAGATAGATTATTCGTTAAGATCTTGAACTTGTGAATATGTGAAATACATTATGTTACGATACCTTAACCGTGCAAATACAAATATTCTGATATTTTTATAGACTATAAATTTTGCATCTGAGTTTGTTTAACCCTGTAAAAATATTCACCAAGTAAAGCAAATACAATAGTATACCAGATGGTCTCACTATTAAAGAAATTTAAATATATGAATATAAACTGATTAAAATATAATGACTGAATATATTCAAAGACTTATTACCGCATACGATATTGCACTTTTCGATTAAACTTTTAAAAATGAAATGAAAACAATGAAAATTATGATATTTGTCACGTTTTTCACTGACCAAATTATAGAAAGAGATGACATAGATTAGTGGCTTATCAAAATATATATTTTCTGAAATTATAAGAAAATTCATTCAAATATTCATCGATAAATGAAAGATAGATGTTATCAAGACACGACTGAACACAAGTGCTTTAAGATGATGACAACTCACAATCCAATAGTATGGTCTCACTATAATGGAAATTTGAATATATAGATATAAACTGATTAAATATTTCACCTGCGTCTTTGTGTATGATGACATAGAATAGTGGAAATATATTCATGCACGGTGCTAAGATGATGACAACTTCCGTATCGTATTACCGCATATCTCTCAAATCAAAAGAAACGTTTAAAAACTTTGATGATTGAACAAATTGTAAGTAAATACAATGCAGTAGATTGAAAAGAAAAATACAATTTACGTATGAACAACTTCAGACAACTTATGATCAACAAATAAATAGTAATATGCTTAACAGTATTCGTATATTGATAGTTAAACAACTATTTTGGTTTATAGTGTTTATAAATCAATTAACAACGTAGTGGGTTTTGTATCTCAAGGAATGTTACACACTGATCAGTACACATTCACAAATAGGTGCCTACCATGTAAGAATCGTACGGTTATGATTTTACCATATCAAATAATTAATTAAGTGTTTGGAAAGAAGAAGTAATAAAGTAGTTTTTTTGTTTTGTTTCTGTAAAGTGTGAAGGTAATACACGGCAACACGAATAAAGCGAGCATGGGAAGAGTTAGCATTATGCAACCATAGTGATAGAGAAAATGTTGTTGCGTGTAGCACAGTTAACTCTCATGCATATGTTGATGAAGTGGTACAAGAGAGAGCTTGTCCCTTTAGGGGAATCCAGAATTGAACAGCTTTTACAAGTGCAAGTCTGTTGAATTGAATTTTTCTCTGAGACTTGTATTATTTGATCGTGCACTGAAATCTTCAAAATGCTGTTAACAATAATGTATATGCTGAATTTACTCTTCTTTACGTTGCCTGCATATATGACAAACAATGTAATATCGCTTCATTTAAAATCATTTCGGAAAAGTTATGTAATGATTAAGTATTTGTTTGTTTTCTTTTCATGCTATGGTAAAGTATTATTCCATTGTTAATATACATTTTTTTGTTTCGAACATTTCTTTTTACTAGATTCTACAGATGTGTTTCTCGTATACCTAAAGGCTTCCTATTGGTTCAAATAAAACTATGCAATAACGTAAAACGCACAACAGACAAACAAATGTTCCCCGTTGCTTAACAGCTCAGCCTAGGCATCGATATTTCTATAGTATACTGTATTGTCTTCATAAAAAAAGACGCCTTGTCGTGATCAGTCTATATTTAGTGTACAAAAATACAATCCCATGTAAACTTTTTAGGTAACGTGCTCTAGATGGCGTTTTTTTTCTTAATTGCACGTTTGTGGTCTTTTCTTTGTATACTCAGTGAGAAGAAATTCCGTAAACCCATCGATCATTCCCGCTTGGAAAACAATCCTAATGTCATTTCAGTTTCTTTGACCACTATGATGTTTAAACTACTAACCTTAGCTAAAATACTTAATTTGAAAAATCAAAAGGTTTAAAATACATTAAAAATATATTTTTTGCGGCACATTCTTGGTGAATATTTAATTACATTCATTCCTTTCGAGCTTTTAGACCTAACTAATTTCACTTATATTTGTATTTTTTAATTAACATTATCAGCACAGAGTGGCTATACTTCTTATGATGAAAATTCACTAGTCACGTGGTTGATCAACGATAATTGATCACATGCTTCTTCTTCTGATCTTCTGATATCAAGACCAATTTGTTATTTTTTTTATAATTTTTGATGCTTAATCCAAACGCATGTCTATGTAGAACACTAACTGCTTAATATATTAAAAACTAACCTTAAAAATCATGTTTCCAAGATTCAACAGAATCCAAAGGATGAGAAAGCAAGTTTTTATTATCTTTTTTCGATTCGGATTTTCTACTGGTTAAATAGTAGTTTTCAATGTGAACAATAATACCTTTTTTCTTCACCTTTGAAATTTTTAACAAACCTTCCTCTTCTAAACTTAAAAAGAAGCTGTTCCTTGTTCTTCCATCTCGACAAGTTTACGAAGCATGTTGTATTTTTTCATTAAAACAACGACTTTAAAGAAATAAAGATTTATGGCGTGTATCTATGTTAGCCTTTCCTGAGTTTTTAATGCCATAAGCGCCTTAATCCAATTTTGACGACAAAATGCAATTGACAGAAACACATTTGTATTACATGTGAGCCAATATTATCCTATGCTGCTGGGCGGTAAAAACTTAAGTGGGTTATGTACACAAATTGTTTCATCAAGCTTTGTAAATGCATTCCGACGGCAAAAATATTCCATTTAAGCGAAGCGTATCCATTTAATGAGTGATAAGTGCAAAGGATTTCCTAGTCCTGGTCGTGAAAGATTGGAGCCACTTAATTCTTTACAATTTCATTGGCTCTGAATATAATGTCACAGACCATCACATACATCCCTTTTCATCAATTGTTTATAAGATGTTATTAACAGTGGTAAAACACCTTAGTAGCGTAAACTAACATCAAATAATTTACTGGCTAATGATAAGATTTGTATTGTAGTTTTCAAATTTTAGTGCATTTTCATAAATGGAATAAACAAAAATTCGATCGTTGGTACAGCATTTAAGATTTTTATAAATATCAAAGAAAAATGAGTCTATTTATTAATTCCAAATGTCACAAATATTTTTGATCAAACGATCAGCAGGCTATTTACATTGTTATGTTGTTGACGATATGCTTTTAGTGGTATTAAGACATAACCAAAAATTGATCTGATATTCTATATTGTAAACTATAGAACTAAATTCCCAATGAATTATACAATAGAAGACTAAACCAATAAAAGTTACCATCAGGTAAAAAAGGTGGAACACAACAAAGGCTAGATTTTCTAATGCTTGTTTAACATTGTCTCGTGCGAGCAAAGATTGAAAAAAGGTGTTATCACAACTACTAATCAATTTTGTAACCAGAATTTTGGCTCGAAGATTTATGCGATTCACACTTTTCAAATAAACGTGGCATTCAAACATAGTCATTTCATTAGAACTACTTTGCCACTGAATTATGAAATCAAAGACTACAAAGTGATAAAAGATACCTCTACACAGAAATAGTTGAAATTAAAAAAAGGACAAAGGATAATTTTTCTCATGCTTGTTCAGCATTGCTTCTTACGTCAAAGATTGGAAAAGGCTGCAAGTAAAAGTACTACTAAACTTCGTAATCAGCAATTTAAGGTTTATGCGAGTCACACTTTCAGTAAACATGGCATTCAAAACTCAAACTACTAATTTCATTATAACTACTTTGCCACTGAATTAAGAAATGGATGACTAAAATTGAGAAAATATTACCTCTAGGCCAAAAGAGTTGAAATTAAACTGGACTAGATTTTCTACTGTTTGTTCCACATGGTCTCTTACGAACAAAGATTAAACAAGCTGTCAATAAAAGGCACACTCTTTTAGTAAACATGGCATTCAAAAATTACAACCTATTTATTTCATTAGCTCAATGGGTAAATAGTAAGCATTGCCATCAAAACTATTATTTTCATTAGTTGAATGGGTAAATAGTCAGAATTGCCATCTAAACTATTAATTCTTTTAGTTGAAAGGCAAGGTTCCCTTCGATCCGCCATGTTTATCTTAGTACATTTGCTTCAAATAACGATTTTTTTTCAGATGTAATATTTGCTTAAAGTTATTTTTGTTTTAATTTCATTCAGTTGATGTCGTTGACTCACACAATCATTCAATCAACTCGTTAGATTTATCTTCCTAATCAATTTTGTAAGAAAATTTACTTTGGGGTCGTTTTTCGTGTTGAAGATTACGGAGAAACTTTCAATTTGTCGTGAAAGATATGTGACGCAATAAGTGGCAATTTGATTACTATGCACATCTTTCTTAAGTGTAGGTTCAAGCTTTATCCACGGCACGTGCATGGCTGCTTTTTATGTTTGCTCATGCCATGTTATAAAGCACCTATGAATGTTCTACATGAATGTAGTTTCTTTGGGGCTACTTTAATGTTGATCTATGTGGAGGTTGCTGAAGGTGCTTGCTGAAAGCTAAAGAGGCATCTTTTCTTATATAATTTAGATTATTTATTTGCAAAAGTGTTTATTTATTTATGTAAGTTTTCATGCAGACAACAACACAAGTGCCCTTCCCGTATATTAGCGATTTGTATGAAGAAAATCACTAGCTTTATTTTAGAAAATACCTTCAACATTTTCCAAGGAGACAATGCAGAGAGAACTGTTCTTCAAGCAGTTTACATCTTGGAAATCAAAGCATTACGTGTCAAACATTATGTTATGTACCATTTATTACTTGAAGCATTGTTTAATAGATATTAAAACATGTCCTTCTCAAGATAGAGGGTTGTACCAAATGTGATATATTCATTAAATGATAATCAGATTTAGATGACAAATCTTATGCATACTGATATTACTTTGCGGGATGAGACTAAGCTGTTTAATGGGCTTTTAAAATTTAGACATGTGAAGCCCAAAACCTTACATCACCGTAATAGGAGCATATGGTACATTTTGACAGAGGGACGCTGAATCCAGATGTATGTCATGACTGCAATTTGCTGTGAATTAGAGTTTGTTTTTTGAAAGGCTGCAAAAGGATCGATTTCATATTTAAAGGAATGAAGAAAGCCTGAGAATTTCGTACTGGAGCTAGGTTTTATTACTTCGGTTCCGCATAGTATGGGCATACAGTTTAAACTCGTAGTTACAATGTATGATTGAGTGGTTGGTACAAAAAGCTTTGATATAAAAAGTGAAATCTCAATTCTTGTAAATTACGTGATTAGAATTGATCGATTTCATATATGGAAATGGAGAAAGGCTGATAATTTCGTTATGGTCCACAGTTTTATTACTTTTGCTGGGTTCCACATAGTTACAATGTATGATTGAGTGGCATAACTTCCATATATCTTCTGCAATATGTGGTTAGAATTTCTCAAAGAAATGCACTGAGTACTACGCTCATCACACATACCAACACTATTATATTAAAAGGAGTACTCGGCCGAAATGTGGGGGCGTGTTTCTTTGGAGTTTCAAGAATATTCGAACACTTTTCATGAACATGACAATACTGAAAACTTTGATACCAATGTTAACATCAACCGTTTTTATTTCTAAAGAATACTTGAGTAATTTGTTAACGACATTAGCAATACAATTTAGGCCCGTGTTATTTCAAAATTTCCATGACATAGAAAAAAGGAGACGTTCTCTTTTCAACCCAGAGCTCCTTTAAATAAAAACAATGTGGTTTGTTTCCAACCAAAAAACATAGTAACTACTCAACAATGTGGTTTGTTTCCAACCAAGAAACATAGTAACTACTCAACAATGCGGTTTGTTTCCAACCAAGAAACATAGTAACTACTCAACAATGCGGTTTGTTTCCAACCAAGAAACATAGTAACTACTCAACAATGCGGTTTGTTTTCAACCAAGAAACATAGTAACTACTCAACAATGCGGTTTGTTTCCAACCAAGAAACATAGTAACTACTCAACAATGTGGTTTGTTTCCAACCAAGAAACATAGTAACTACTCAACAATGCGGTTTGTTTCCAACCAAGAAACATAGTAACTACTCAACAATGTGGTTTGTTTCCAACCAAGAAACATAGTAACTACTTAACAATGCGGTTTGTTTCCAACCAAGAAACATTGTAACTACTCAACAATGTGGTTTGTTTCCAACCAAGAAACATAGTAACTACTCAACAATGCGGTTTGTTTCCAACCAAGAAACATAGTAACTACTCAACAATGCGGTTTGTTTCCAACCAAGAAACATAGTAACTACTCAACAATGTGGTTTGCTTCCAACCAAGAAACATAGAAACATAGTGACTACTCTTGTTTAGTGACGACCACATCAATGTTTATTCGCTTAATGACGGACAGCAGTGACTGACAATATTCATGTAATGAATACAGGGAGACAAAGAATAAAGTATTTTGTTGCAAAGGGATGTAAGGGATGTTTTAGATGCCATTAATTTGATGAATAATTTAAATATTGTACTTCCTTCAAACGAATTTATTGTACATGAAATAGGAAATTTACCCAACTCGTGTTTTTACTTTGTTACGTTCATTGTGATACTCAGTAATTTGTCCGATCACACAAGAACAAACCGATAGAATACTCAGATCAATTTGATAATCGATACTTAGCATCAAAATGAACGAATATAAAAAGACATTCCTTTAAAATACCAAACATTCCAAACCTATAGAAAAACTAATCAAAATAGTGTGTCATTAGAGATGTTTATGTTGGGATGTAATGGTACTCGTCTAAAGTTAGACAGTTTATGCCAAAACAATTTTCATCATCCTGCTCTGTACAAATACAAAAAATTCCTTCGCTGCAAATGCAGCACAGACGTGTAACGATTCCCCACAAAACACAGCAGGCAAATACTTGATCCAACGTTATTTCGTAATCTTATCTATATTTTTGAATAAATCCTTTCGTCAGGTCAGAACACACTACATTGCAAATCAGTTTAGTTTTTCAATCGCAAATCATGAATTTTCTTTTGGCCGTGACAAAAACTAAGTAAACATATTTCTTGCCCCCAAGTTATATGCCAGGGTTATAATACCAAATAAAGAATTTATCTTGCTACAAATGTAAATGCATAGAATTGTATATTTCTTAGGAAAAACTACGTAGTATTTTATTTCATTTATTAAAAAGATAAGTTTTAAACTATATTGAGAAGATCATAGCTATAATTTCAGCACGCTGTAGACAATCCATCAATTGATTCAAAATAGTTTTGATAGTGGGTTATTCAAGGTTTCAACGATCAGATAAAGTGTTCCAACCCCCTAATTATATATCCATAGATAGCGCCACCACGCATATTGATATCTTGATCAGAGTGGCGTAACGCCGAGGCCCCTTACTGTGGGTGACGCGAGCGTTGATTACGTCTTCCTGGCGCCAACGCGATTATCAGCAATTTAGAGATGGTAAAATTTGATTTCAGGGACATATCAATAGGAGCAAATTTGACGGTAGTACTATGCAATTTGTGGACTTGAATTTCTAATTTAATCACAAATTTAAAAGCATACAAGACTTCTAAAACAAAAACTCAAGAAATTGAAATTGTGTTTTGACCTTAATTTTTTCGATCCTCCTGCTTTCAAAGGCCCAACGTAAACGAACGAATAAGAGTCCCCACCCCCCCCCCCCTCCCCCCTCCCTTCTTACACACACATACACACATTTATTAATCCCTCGTTGCATATTTAGACTGGGCCAAATCTAAACAGAGACGACAAGGTGCCCATTGGTATTTATCGCGGAGTCCCGGCTTCTATATCCCCGTATTTTTGATAATTTGTTTGTTTTGCATACAAGTATAGGGGCCTATTGCGACTCGTGTCGTCTGTTTAGAGTACCTGGGGCCCAGTCAGAACAAACGATATGGGGACATATTTGTATTGATCATGGAGCCCCAGGTCAAATTATCGAAAATTTAGAGGGCCACGACTGGATGATAAATGAAAATATTTTGTAAAACCTTTGTTGTTAGTTCGTTGGAAAATTAAGTTACTTTTATGTTGTTCTTAACATTTGTTTCGATTTATTTTGCTGGTAGTTCCCTTGGGTTCGAAGGCCCAGGGATCTGCCCCGGTATATCCCAAATGAGTTACGTCACTGGATCAGAGCTGATTATTTGAAAGTCATTTAATATACAAAAATCGCCATAAGAATTGAAGACACACCTGGGATCTACAAAGATAGAGGTCTGAAGAAAGTGTACTACACAATACAGTTACTCCTGTTTGTTATAATTAATAGTCTTCATTTGCTAACAATTTCTCAAGTATGCGCCTCCTCCATTACAAAAGTAATTCTTTTTAACCACCATATTCCTCTTTGTGTATTTCCCTTCCTTGCTAAATGATGAAGAATTATCTTAAGAGAAGAAGTGCAAAAGGGATTATGAACTGATTTCACACACTTCGCATTACATCCAACAGTATATATAAATTATGAAGGGAGCCTTCTGAAAGTTTAGTAGATCTAATTATTTCTCGTATTTCTCTTTATTAAGGGTGTTTCAGCTGACGTTATGAGGTCACATGACTTTGTTTACATCGCATTTTGTAGGGCGAGAACACTGTAATCTGCTGTACACTTAATTAGACTCACTTACGTTAGCATGTTGTTTTATAAAATTATTTGTATAAGATAATTATGCCAAAATATTGCTGTGCCGTAGCAGGGAGTTGTCTAATAACAACTCCCTGATTGAATACTATTGTTGAACTGCGTACCGCGTTCACCAAATCTGACATTGAAGTTCAACATTCAAACCTCATTCAAACCAGTTACAAATATGAACTGCATGAAAGCTGTAACTAAAATGACAGCTCCCCAATATGACATTGCAAACGTCAATAATGAATTACATCTTTAGACCTGAAAACGCCACGTCGTGAATCACCAAGAGACAACGGGCAGGTAGTAGGGCACGTCTGCAGTCCTTACTTATCTTCAAGATGAATGAAAAAGAATCATCCTCATTTTTCGTCTTGATAAATTTTGTAAGCGATGACAGAGGAAATTTTAATGAGCAATCATTTGCCTTTTGAAGTGCTAATAGGCTTGAATCATTTGTCATATTTCATTGGGGCCTCTGATAACGGTAATTCTTTGAATTACTCTTGGGTTATTTTTGTTCTGTGAATTCAACACCTTGAATCGAACATCTTGATATCGGAACGTGGCGTAATCTTCGTACTTTACTGTGACGCTATTTCTATTAGCGGACATCATGTTGGTCTGGCTATTTTCAATTGTACACAATACATTTCGATCAGTCATATTCGAAAAAATCATGCTTATATAGCTTCCTTTACCCTGAACATAATGCATGCAAGAGAAGGAGATCTACCCAAGTGTCAGACACCAACATTTGGTGGGGCCTTTCTTAACATCTTAGCTTGACCTTACATTGACATTTCCCAGGAAATACATCTTGCAAACAATTAATATCGTTTGCAAAGAGCTACCTTTTTCAATATGCATGTTTGGGATATTCTGTTATGAAAGTCTGCTAATGATGCCAGTATAGAGTCAACCTAACAGCTGCTAAATTGGGTCATTGCACTCTAAGCACTCAACAAGCCAAAAAGAGCCGTCTTCCTATTAATGCTTGTTACCGTACATTAACGTTTTTCAGCAAATACAACTTACGACTTACGAGTAATTAGTATTGTTTGCAAAGAGCTGCTAGTTTCAATCTGAAAGTTTGAAATATTCAGGTATTAGGGGCGGCTAATGATGCAAGTACAGAGCAAACTACCAGCGGTTAAATTGGATCATTGTACTTTTAACATTCGGAAAAAATAAATAAGACTCAACTATTCCAAGTGTGTGCTATATTATCAACCTATTTAAGTCAAGGATAGGCTAAACGTTTAGTTCACAGTTTTCATGGATGTTCATTAAAAAGAAGAATAAGGAATAAAAAGAACAAAGTGGTGAAGAAAATACTCAAAACAGTTTTCCATTAAGGAGATATTCAATATTACATTTTTATTAGAAATGACTGAAATCGGAACAATTTGTTGAACTGTGTTTAGATAAATTTCACTTCTTGTATCCACTAAATATATGAGCAGAGTGATAAAACAGATTCAGATCAAATGTAATTTACCATTTACTTAAATGGAATTCTCTCATGATGTTATAAACCTCAACCAAACAAACAAATTAATCGAATTTAAACAATTTTACAACGAGTAAGGTACGTTTGATAAATATTTGATAAAATGATAAGTTTCCGCGACTGACGTAACTCTTCAGTAATGCACCAGTCATATTGAAATAAACTTATTACATCTATGCAAAGCTTAATATCTTCTGAGTCAACTAATAAAGAAGATACCACATTAATTGTCACAGTACATTTCTGCTTAGTGTGTCCTTGCTTCTCACTTTATAAATAAGATATAAATTTCTGACAACCAAAACGTAATTCTTCAAACGTAATGTTTCAAACGGTAGCCTCTGATTAAGCAGGTTTTTGATAAATAACAGATCTTTTGAATAATCCAATATAAGAGCTATCTAAGACTCTCAATTAAAGGGGCAACTATTTTGTACACATTTTATCACAACTGCAAAATAAGTTCCGAATTTTAATAAGAAATGAAAGTGAACTGTCTTCTTTTTATGCATCAAAAACGTTATCTTCATAAGAGGCTCAAGATAATAATCTACTCTTCAAGATCCATTGAAAGACTCCCTGGAGTTTATCTTTACATTAAGCAGACATATCCAAGAGGTGCTATAACTTTTTACGTAAAATGTAGGGTCATTAAAAACGTCAAATATCACGTTCATTTAAGATTAATTGTGAAGACACACATATTATATCGATATATTTTGCAATACGACACTTATCACAATAGTTCATCTTTGCTTTAGCTGGCGATCACACGAAGAACCTGCACAGAACCTTTGACCATCAAAAATGTCATGTATAGGCTTTCATTGAATATCGTATTTGGTTTAACACTTCAAGATTTGTACTTAACATTCTTTTGACTTTACTTTAAGTAGATTTGCTAAGAAGGAAAACCCAAGGAATCATGTTTTATCATATTTTACACTGCCTCAGTAGGAATAATTTATTATTGAGGCGTAAAAAGTTCTGATTATAATCTAATGGAAATCTTGTAAATTGTTTACGAACTTACACCTGGAAATCTTCCATGCCGAAACGGACTCGTTGATGGAATGAATTTGGCTCGTTAATCATAAACCAACAATACAAAATACGTAAATAGTAACTGTCAAAATATCTATATATTTCTTTACTTACCGCTTATGCATTTTTCATATCAAACGTTATGTGGTTGGTGACTTTGGACAGACAATACACATATGAATTGAAAAATAGACTATAGATATATCTTCGTTTTCTTTTTTAGAGTGAGCAGGTGTCGTATTTGTGGATTTCCTAAGAATTCACCCTGTACCTTTCTTCAAACGATAATACTACGGTTAAATTTTGAAATGTTTGTGCTTTCACTATGTGTAGTGGTAACCGAAATGATATAACTTCACATTGTATGTTTGATACATTACAAATTTAGCGGGAACAGTCTGCATCTACGTGCCCTACTCACGTTTGTATGTTTCTAAAGAAGTAAAGCAAAGCTGTTTTTAAATTTAAATACGGCCTTTTCGAAAAGGCACGTCACATTTTTTGTGTAACTGTCTTCAAACCACCTCCACAAAGCCACTGTATACATCTCCAAATACCAATAATCAAAGTTATTTCTGCCTGTGTTTATCTCTATTATTTTTAATTACAGCCAATCCGTCTATCTTGTTGAAATCAGTAACGCAATTACTTTCGCGAACCCCAAAGATCGTTTACGTTCGATGAAAGAATTCGATTTTCTGCAGTTTACGGACGATTTGAAGAAATATTCTATCAGTTTTAATTTGCATCTGAAACTATTTAACTGTGCAAAAAATAGAATTCCTGTATGAAATCAAATCAATGCAGAGCAATTTTACTACTAAGTTGAGCTATAGGATTTTGGCATGGTTAAAGTTAAAACATCAACAAATATCTCAACAGTCAAATATTTATCTAAAAATACATTACTGCACTACAATATAGAACTAATCAAAATTCATCAACACATACTTTTTTCGGCGAATGATTAGATGAGAATGGTCACACTCCTAGCTTGCAAAGTCCATTGTCAGCGAATGTCGTGAATAGGAACCCATCATACAAGGTTATTCTACGTTTTCGCAGGAACTTATTAATCTCCAAAAGTTTTAGCACTTAATTCTGTGCTGTTTTTGTTAACTCGTACTAGAAAATACTAAATCTCTTTTTTACATCTTTATTACAAATATAAAAGATGTGAATGAAAAGGGTTCATGGACTTCCAACTTTCTATCACGTTTCTTTGCTGGGGGTAATAGACTTGAGATCCACACAGACTTGGATATCGCCTCGTCTGCTAAAGGAACCAAATCGTTCATTATTTAGTGGCAAAGGTACGGTAGGGAAAGCTGTGTCGTCCACGAGCGCCTTATTAATGTTTTGATTGGGTAAATTGATAAAAGTAACAACAATTTTAAAACAATGGGTACGATTTGGTGGTAATGCTGAATTAGGTAAATAGGACCCAATAGAGCATTACACAGGCTTTATACATTTGTTGTTACCAGGTTACCCACTGTTGGTAAAATTTACGAAGTATGGCTCAATATCCTACGCATCGGTTTAGCAAGTGTAAACATTTCAGACAAGCATATTCAGAATACCTAGTTGTTCCTCAAAAAGGAGAAAAAGGAACGCGACAATTATACTAAAATATCAGCACAAATCATTATGAGCGAAACAAAAAATGTTGAAACAATTTTAATTATAAAGTGTTTCATTGTTCAACAAAAACTTTAAATTGAGCTTGAAGGTGAAGTATTTCAAAAAGAAATTGCAGTTACCTTAAAATTCGGCTTAAAGGTACGGATGCGCAGCGTGATTGAGAGCAAATATTCCCTAGATGGATTTCTAAAACCCTTAAACTATGCAAATATCTACCCATCAATATAGAATTGACTGCTACCTTAGTTTTGCATTGCAAACACTGGAAATCTATAACCCTCGGAGTTAATCACTGTACTTAATGCCATCTTGTATTCCCCCGCAGTCTTGATTTAGAATTCAGAAAACATCATTTTTTAGATACAAGCTTTGCACAGCAATCAGAAAACGTTCAGAGGTTGAAACTAGAAAATTAATAAAGCTGAAAGAAGTAGGGGTATTTAACTAGCAATGCAACATACATAGGTTGTTTCGTTGTCGGATTCTTTTGAAGAAAATCTTTGTGAAACATTTTGGTAGAGGTGACCATCTTTTTACGTGAGAACCAATGTACAATAAGATAATTCCTTTTCTACATTTCTACGTTATTGCTTGTTCGTTTATGTTTAATTTACAACGGTCTTACATTCAAGCACAAAATGCTTTGAAAGTATACTTCAAAAAAATGTCAAGAATTATAATGGATTACAACCCACAGTATGAAGGGTAGGAATAGTGGTTCACGGTACTCTCGTGCCAGTCATGCGTAATGCGTAGGATTTTAAGAAGAGTAAAAACGAACTAAACCCTAGTTTTTTGATAACTTGTCAGTATATCGAACAATGTATACAAAAGTGATGCAATTCACTATGGTGTGTACATCTACATAAGCAGACAGTTATTTTTGTTAGCGCATATATAAATACATTTGGATTTTCTCCGAAGAAGTGACAAGGATGATTGAACTTGAAGAATTATAATATAAGAGTAATTTAGACCAATAATGACAGACAGAACCCGAAATTGATTCTCAAACTGTCACAATGAGGCTTTGGGAGGTATTACAAAACAATTAGGTATACCGCGCAAAGGAGTTGTTAGGAAATCTCAAAGCATTTGTGCTATTCGTTACTCAGTTACTTGTGATTCTCGTTTCAAATTAAGAGGCCAAATTTATTCAACGAAAGAATCAGGCTCTTTGATAAATAATAATCTGCACAACTGTCTTTATTTGGAAAAATATAAATGCTGCATGCAACTTGATTAAATTTATGTGAAGTACTTCATAATTTAACATTTACATTTGCGTGTCAATACATTTACCAGTTTACTATCTACATGTATCTTAATGGTACAGCCAGATATAATTAGAAATGATTGTATTTTATATAGTAATTATGTTTATTTTGTTTTTATTCATTGAGAAAAAAAATTCAACGAGAAAAAGAATACATGAAACAATTTTGCATGAAAATATAAATGGTTGAGGAGACTCTAGTAAGAGTTTTAAAACAAAGAGCCTCTCTACAGAAGAATGAAGGTATAGTATTTACTTTCCTTGTCGTGTGTTACATGACAAGAACAGTACATTATTTGATCAAATAAAACTTCTAGATCAGCCTGCTGTGAATGATTGGTGAACTGTTTCAAATGTGTTGTCTTATCTCCATACATACGGGAAATGTGATCGCTAATCCATGGAACGGAACAGATTTGTACTAAAAGGAAAGTCACTGAATTTGAAAAATGAGTTCTATTATGAAAATACATCAAATGTTTTTATTTCTGACGTATTAATTCCAATCTTGTTGAATATGTGCATGAGCTATACTCAATATAAGGTGTAAAATGTTACACACAAATCAACAACATATACTATTTTCTTTTGAAAAGTTTCGTATTCTATTTTTTCCATAACGTTATAGCGTATCAATGCATTTACTCTTTACATGTATCAATGGTAGGGCCATAATTTATTTCAAAATGACTGTATTTCTATGGAGTAATCATGTATTACATTACGAGGAAAGTAAGTTGTTTGATAAATGAAAATTTATAGACTAACCAGTGTGAATGATTGATGATCTATTTCAAATGTTTTTATCTCCATACACACGGGAAATGTGAGATTCGTGCTAAGTAATGATGGTTAAATGCCGTCAGTCAATACAAGATGTTATAGGCTTTCGGCGGAAACTGATGTTACGGCTAGTTTTCGGTACATCCATTAGCGCTGAGTGTGATTTGCAATTCCTTATTGATGACGGTTTGTGTGGCTAATACATCATTGGACATTTAAATATGTAGTTAAAGCAAAATTTATCGTTTGATATTGTTTAGTAGTCAACCAAGTTAATCTCATATAAAAGAGGGCTCAAAAGAAACAAAATGGAGAAGAAAGCATTTAAAATACTTATTTCGTTAAGGTGACATCTAAGTTTAAATCTATATCTCACCTGTACAGATATGACTGGTGTAGTAAGTCTACTGAAGAAGGTTGGTACCCTCATCCTTACATTCTTAACAATTTTTAATGTAATCTGAAGAAACTATATTCAAAATTATACTACTTGAATTAACTATCCTCAAATTCTAATTTGACTTACTATCCTCTAATACTTTCCTGACATATGCAATGGTTTCTAGGCCTAAACCCGCAAGACAAAATATGATAGAATACCTAAAGACTTTGAGGAATCTGAGGATATGATTTTTACAACTAGTCTGATTTTAGTGCTTTCTACAAAAAAAATGAGAACTTTAATCAAAACTTGAATATCTCCTCAGCAATATATGATATTGAAGTGGTTTATTCACCATTGTCTTTCTTTTGAAATCCCCTTTTGTGAGATTAACTAGCTTGACCTCTAATCCTTTACCCTCCAATGAATCAATCATATAAATTTTGTTCCTCTGTTATCTGTGACGCTGATTCATTTATTTAAGCGTCGGTTTCTATAGTCAACACCCGTTTGTAAACAAGTTTTACTCTAGTATATAAAAAACATGGTTGTATATTATCTTGATTTTATGATAGTATACAATTGTTATAACGCTATATTCAGATATTGGGTGAATTCATAAGTCTGTAAGGATCGTATATTTCATGGCATGCTAAAATTGACAAAGCCTTCGACAACCCGAATTTTAAGCTCCAGTCTTGATTGATCATTTATATCTTGATTGATCACGTAGCTAGTTTTCTTCTTGTTTATTAATTTATGGTTAAACTTCGCAGGCCCATGAGATGAAAAGAAAAATACGTTGAAACCTCTGTCATGGGCAAATGGGGTTAAAGTTGGGTAGTACATGTTATAAATTGTGTTTTGCACATTCTCTTTGAAAACACAACATTATTTACCAGCTTTATTCAAGACAGTTGGGTAAACATTTTACGTCATGTCATCTTAATTTGGGTTCTTTATTCGCTTACAAACATACTTAGTCTGTCTCACAGCTCAGTTCAAGTGAAAAACGGTATTCCCTTTATATAGAAAAGTGATTTTTCCCCGCTGAATCCTGATGGCGTACACCGATAAATTATAAAGTGTCCCAAAATACCCCCACGTGGCCCCTGGGTAAATTGGTACTTTCCATAGAAGTGAAGTAAATAATTTGTCCTAAAAGTTCAACCAGGTTCTCCTTTAATGTCAAAAAACCATATAATCTATCAAATTCTTATTAACTGTACCTTTGATCATGTTTGGTGTAGAATGGTAAATTAAGCTTGTTAAGATACAAAAGTATACATTTCCACGTTAACATGGCTTTCGAAACTAACTATTGTCGTTACATATCAACAACTTTTGCCGTTACTGCATCGGATTTCAAAAATCTTGCCAAATTTGACTATGTGCCGCCAAAGCATCTAGTATTTTAACGTTTTTCCCGATTTTGGTTTTTGGGGTCTTTTTTCAAAAAAGGTATGAAGATCAAAATTGAATGCATAATGACATGAATGAATCACTGAAGTGGAATTTTTTGCAAAGACTTCTTCCCTAACGTATTTCATTGTTTAAATTTATAGCGCTCCATTTTGGTTTAACATTAGGTTAGCAAGGAATCATGGGAAATCACAAAATGGCGTTCTTAGTGTGCATGAAAAATGATTTACGAACAGTTTCGTTTCTTATTTTATGTAATTCTTGTCCAGACTGCCTAATATTATGAAAGCATCTAACGCTTAGCCTATTTGTTATTTTCGCATCATTAATGCATTGTATTTAGTTTAAAAACGTTAAATCCATCCGAGTCATTAGGCCCGTATGCTTATCCCCAGTGTCCTTGGCGTAAGCATATGAGAACACATGACTTTCCCTGGACTGGACGCTGGTCCATCACATTCAGGTTAAATAACCAGCAGTGCTAATACTAATTTCTATTTAGTATTTATTTATTTTAGCATTTTTATTGGTAAAATTTCCGGGTCGTAGCAATTGATAGAAATGACTCTAATAAATACATTTTTTGAAACTTGATTATGTTCTCAAATTAGCATGTGCAAGATGTGGTTGAGAATTGTACGTCAAAAATTTATATTTACATAATCTGACAAATTGCTCGGCGTCGAGCTAGATGAATTGCACATTCTTGTAAGTTTCATTCGCTCATAAAACTCCAGATGCATGTTAGAATTGCCGCTAACATAATTATAGTGAAGCTTGTGACCATGACGGACTCTGATTACATGTTATACCAGAAATCTTGAAAGTTACGTCTTGGGGCTAAAATGAAGGATTCTGAACTTTTTTTAAGAGGTTTGGATTACATTAACAGTTCGAATAAATTACATTTCTTGAACGCTTGAGGATAAACCCTGGATAATTTGGTTTTAAGGTTTAATATGGAACACATTTTAGGGAGATCAGAAATACCGGATTAAAAGGAGACATAAAGTCTATACAATCATTATTTCGTATGATAGAGGATACAAATCTTGACCAACTGCCAAACACAGCAAGTCAAAATCTTATTCCTATCCCAAGTTATTCATGTTTGAAATCGACACATGGGGGCTGCCAGTTTGTTCAATTCTGTATTGGAAAAATTGTGCATGATGATATAATTTCCCTAATAGAGATATAAGGATTATAAAGTATTTCTTTATAAATGTGATTAAAGTTTTTACTCCAAAATGATGTGGCACAAAGTTTTAACAGCATGTTTTGATATTTTCATATGTACGCAAAAACGTTCTTGACCCTTACAAAAAGAAAACAATTTTTCATAAGCAAGAAAACTTGAGGTAGAATATAAAGAAATACAAAGCATTCCAAGATCCTACTGGGCTGTGACATCATAATTTGCATGTTTTGAAATCAAAATGGCAACTGCCATGGTACTATTAAGTAGTAATATTAAAGTTTTTGATAATTAAGAAAAATGTGTTAGATTGCTTCAGGAGTTATGAAACTTGATCAGTACATTTTTTATTACAATTCTATTATATGAAATAAGGATTATGTCAGACTTTATATCTCCTTTAGCAAATCTACGTAGAATCACCTAAAGATGATGGTCGTGCCTTCATTGTTCAAACTTTTAATTCAATGTTTGCTGATTGTTTTCGAAACTTTGATCAGCTATACCATTTGAATTTCAAGAATGTCTGTTAGGTGTGATGCTCTCTTTCAAAAGTGTCATTTTTCCCAGGCCTCCCTGAAAGCCTGTAACATGTTTTAGTCTACATGCACAGTTGATAAACGTCAAGTGCGTTGTAATATATCACGCGTAGGGTACCGTTGTCTGCCACAACGTACTACTAACGAAATATATCGTCACAGTTGAACGACTTTCATGAACAGTGACCCTATTTTAGTCTCGAGCTACAGTATATGTACAAATACCACTTTCCATGGTTCCCATTCTATTTATGTGACATTATCATTCCATTCTTTTGTAATGACCAGACCTCACATAACTCGACATAACTCGTTTGTAACTTATCAAAATAAAATGATGTTATGACAAGTGTATTTTGTTGTCTTCTCCATATAAATGTCTTTGTGTAATAATAATATATCTCTACAAATATCATAGCGTACTTCAAATTGGAACGGTGCTCATCACATCTTGACAACCGATCATTCTTGATTATTTCTGGGTTTTCATTGCAGTGAGGTGCCTGGTAACAGTCATTTGTGGCAACAATATTACATGGTGACAATTCAGAAAACTCGCGTATCCTGCACCAATGATGGACATTATACGTCCCTGCCCAGATTATGTGAAACGATATCACATTAATGAAGAAATAGAAGGTAAGATAAATTCTCCTTTTTTGTCGTGTTAGCTTTTTTCCACAGATTTTCGGAGAAGGACGATTGTCTTCTTGCAACGAATGAAGGTTGAGCGGGAAGATATGATCAATGACTGAAGTTTACACATATGTGTAGAGTTATTTTACAATCTTGAGCATGCCTTTCTTATTCCTAAGAGCTTGATGCTCATTTTACGTGAGTTTATTGATGTCATTAGTACTTTAAAAGTGTATTCCAGCTAAGCAATGTTCTCATTATATAAAAGAATATCAACTTCTAAGTACAATATGTAACAGTAGCTTAAAAATGGCAAAAGGCTAACACAAAACTTTATTAACGTTATTATGTATTTTCAACGATGCTATAATGTTGTGTGTTGGGTATGTTTTCCGAGTATAAAGAATGATAAGCGAATGTTTAAAATAAAATTGCAACAACACTTTTGACATTATAGATTAATGAGAAATGCACAAATTGTTGTTAAATGCAAATATTGTTGTTTATATTTCTGTCAAGTTTATACCTTCATTTACTAATGACTTTAAAAACAATTTCTCGTAAAAATATTGACTGGTGGGATGATCAAATGAAAATAATGCAGCTAAACTCAGACTGCTGCGGTGACTGATTAAAAGAATATTCCCATGTTTTTTCGTAACCTTTCATAAGAAGAGAACAGTTTTAGTAACAATTTAGTACAAAAATCATTTTGATAGGGCCTATGTTATTCCTACCAGGAGATATTAAAATTTTCAGGTTAAAAAAAAATTGCCAATAAACGAATAGGAAAAGGCTCCGTATGACATCACAGGAAGACATTCTTCCTCAAAGTTGATGTGTATCATTAAAATCTATCATCCTTTTTCATTAGTAAAATCTGCTAGAAAAATTCATTGATGAAAGTTAGGTATTTATATATATTGACAAATATACCCTACTCCAATAACTTTTGGAAAATTGTTTCTAATCATAGAGAAACAACCAATTAACACTCAAAGAAATACATAAACATTTGCAATGGAATTACCTCTATGACATCATCAAACACGAATTTATCACACTATGCAAAAACTTTAGAATACAATTGAGAAATCTTTAAAAATCCATATCTCCTGAACAGAATATGATATCAACCTAATTTTTGTACCAAATTAGCTCTAAAAGTATGCTCTTTGAAATAAAATTGTACAAAAAACCATGGAAATAATCCTTTAACATCAATATATTTACATTGTTTTTGTTAATGGTACTCGTCAGTAAACTTATTCTCAAAATAATAACCGATTCGCGAGAATCACTGAAAAACTCAAAAGGAATATAAATCTGTCCAATTTTAAGCTTGAACAGTAATTAATGACTAAAATACCTTTTGAGAGGCAATTGAGTGTTTCCTTTGTAAAAGATATACATGATATACCATGGTTTACTGCTCCGTTAAATCCTCTATAAAACCCTCCAAGGACAGGTTTGTCTTCATTAGCAGGAACAACATCGGCATAAATATCTCCTTTACGGCAGTTTCTACTGAAGATTTACTGTTCGGCTGTCATATGACATTTGACTCAACAAAATAAACGCTCTTTCGATGTTAATTTTTGGACACGATAAAACGTTTTACATTTAAACATTATTCATACGATATTTTTACTTTTTTGAATGTTTTGAGCGTAGTACACGGATTGAGAAACGTACTTCAGATAATTTTTTATCCGCACATCAACGTAAAAAGGGTTTGATTTAATTATAATAAGCAATGGCTGAATAGTATATATTTGTCTGTGTCTCTGACTTTATTTATATGCAAATAAGCGAACGACGTTTTACACGGATTTCATACTTATCTGCTTATGGGATAAGTTTAGTTTTCCAGTAAGTCCATCGTAGATAAAGAATGACAATTAAAGATGAAAAGTCTTGCAAAATTGTTCAAAGCTGTTCATCCGTACAAAAAGATATTTAAGTTTATAAATGTCTATCCGAGTCATCCGAGTTGTGCATAAATGACGGAATTCATATAACACATGATTTCTGCCTCACAATCTGTAAATGTCTTTGTGCACTTTTTTGAAATATTTTCTGACAAAGTGTAGTTTACTATAAAAAACAGAAGAAACAATTGTATGTTGAGTTTTCAAACAGAGTGTATTGAAGTAACAGTGCTTTAACGCGTGAATAAACTGGAAAAAAACATTCATTTTGTAAATAAAATTAACTGAATTTTCAGTCGAAATGCAAATCAGGAATTTCTACATTAGTCAGTCTTTTTTTTTTTCTTCTAGTGATTTGGTTTCTACTATCCCTCATACGAACACTCATTCCTTAAATAAGCCGTTTCTCAATAGTTTTTTATGTTTCCTACTAGTTGTGATGAAATATATTCCATTGTTAGTCAATTCAAATGTAATAAAAGTCCGGGTTTCGATAATATTCATGTTAATATGGTGAAGAAAATAATGGTATATTAGAACCACTATGATTTATTTTTAATTTGTCCCTATCATCAGGCGTTGTGCCGGATGATTAAAAAAAAATGCAAAAGTTAATCCATTGTTTTAATCCGGCTGCTCTCTAAGTCTGTAAGTGTTAAGAATTATAGACCTATTTCAGTTCTCCTTTTTTCAAACGTTTTGGAGCGTCTTGTATATAATCGTGTATATCATAATTTAATTAAGAATGATTTTTTCTTTAAGAGTCAATATGGTTTTCTTTCCAGTTATTCCCCATATATGGCAGTTATTGACCTAGTTGATTACATAGGTAGTGACTGCTTTAGGTAATAATGAATATGGTATTGGTGTTTTTCTGACTTATCAAAGACCTTTGTTAATCATGAAATTCTTCTTCATAAATTACATCATTGTGGGATTATGGGTACATCATTTAATTGCTTCTCCTCGTATCTTACAAATAGGCAACAGTTTGTTTCACTGGGTTCATGTAAATCAAATTATCAAAATATTTCATGTGGTGTTCCCCAGGGTTCAATTTTTTAGGTCCCCTTTTACTTCTTATCTATATTAATGATATCAATAATGCTTCATATCATGTCTTACATTCTTTTTGCTGATGATATTAATTTGGTTTATAAACACAGAGACTCTTATATTGCTGCAACTGTAATAAATACCGAACTTGATAAAATATTTGAATGGTTTCAAACAAACAAGCTATCCCTTAATACAAGTTATTAATTATTTTATTTTTCAACCCTACCAAAAGATTACTCCAATGTCAATTTATTAATCGACAATAAAAGAATCGCTCGTGTCCGTTCTACTAAATTCCTTGGTGTAATAATTGATGACAATTTAAGCTGGAAACCCCATGTTCAGAAGGTAGCCAATACTGTTTCTAAAAACATTGGTATTTTATATAAATTTAAAGGTCTCTCATTATATAATACTCTAAATTTACCGTACTTAAGTTATTGTTCTATTGTCTGGGCCAATACCTATCAATCTATTGTTAATCGTCTATTGATTCTTCAGAAGTGCGCTGTAAGATTTATCAACAATGTAATATACCGTGAACACACTACATCCCTTTTTAGGAGAACCGTATTCTTAACATATTTGATTTACCCAACTATAAACTTGGTATTTTTATGTATAAGTATAATCATAATCTACTTCCATCCAATTTTTATTCTTTTTTAACAAAGGTTGGCGATGTTCACCATCATAATACACGTAACAATAATAACTTTGATCAAAATACATATAATTTTTCATTGTACCAAGAAACTTTACGTATAAGTGGCCCCAAGTATTGGAATTCTTGAGATGTGTGCTTACGTGCCCAGCGATCCCTAATCTCCTTTAAATCAGCTTTTAAAAGATATCTGTTAAATAATTATTGACCTCTTTATATCATCCCTATCATTGGCGTGGTGGTGTGGGTGATCGAGTGTTGATTTTTCTTCTATTGGATGGCCTGGAATTAAAATAGGTACTGCGTCCTCCAGGTCTCCTTCGCATATTTGTTATCATGTACATAATTATACATACAATTAATCATGCGTATCCATTAAATGATATATGCTGCTCTGTTTATAATCATCTACCTCTTTGTATCATGTTTTTTCATGTACATTATACTGTTATAATATTTGTCACATGTTATGTTGCGCAATACATAAATAATAAATAAGTACATTCTCTGCCACACTAGAGAGCTGCTCCCTGATCGCATGATAGATATGTTTGACCTCAAAACTAACCCTCTGATATCGTATCGCCATCTGTAAGCATCAACTGAATGAACGAATTGCTCTGTCATTTATTAAAAAGTATGATACACCACTTTAGAGTCATTTGGTTAAAATGGACTAAGGTTTTTGCTATTTCGGCGTCTGTACGCTTTTTGCTAGTTTGTGATGTATGGCTTTTTTAACATATGTTAACCTTAAATCTTTAAAAGTGTATTTGATGCAGTCCTGACTACATTCTTATGAGTCTTTAAGAAATTCCTCATGAAATTCTTGCAAGAATAGAACTGGTCATGATTGTCAATGACTGAAATTTTGGAATAGAAAGATTTATAAGGATTATCTACAGATTAAGAACGGTCTGCTTGGTCATGCATGGGGAAATGTACCTCATTCATTTATGATGAACTTGGAGCTATTGCTGAAACTATTCACAGTCTTTGAGCATTATAAATTAAAATACTTCTAATAACCTATTCAAATCTTGTCGTCTTTATGCCTATTATGAAACAAAGCGAAAATGCATTTTCAGAGTCCTTTGAAAACGTGTATGTGATGTGGTACCACGCACGTTACGTGTCAAGAAAAAATAGAAATGTTCTGAATATCACTTTGTACAGGGATGTACATGACATACATTCTTCGTGCGACCAGTAAAATATGTAAATAGAGACCGCCTAAAATAGAATATCATTCGATTTAATACCAATTGCATGATGAACCGAGGTTTACATATACAACGCAAAATAGCTTCATGCGTGGTTTAATCTACGAAAACAAACGATCGACCAGAGGAACTAGATATTTTCTGTTATCAATCATCACGTATGTCTACAAACTTCGGTGGCATAGTTCAATTTTAAAGGCCATCAATCGTGATTTAAATGTGGCGGCGAAACATTTTGTTCCAAAACGGGTCTGATTGGCCTATCACTGTAAGTGTAAGTTGTACCATTGCGTTTCGACCAAATATAACGCACGAATTAAAATATATGTACCTCTACGCTACAGACGATAACTTGACCTTTAATAAGTAGTGCTCATGGTTGGTAGATCGACCCATGCGCAAAAGCCAAATCAGATTGGAAAAAAGCTCATTCATACACCCTTTCACGTTCCAGTCTGTTCATGCGCACATGAATGTGTCACATTCAAGTTGCGAGTAAAGCAACCAACGCACAGCAAAATACGCTATTGGTTTGCTTAGTATTAAGGCGTGTCGTTTAGAAATACGCACATTGTATATGGCCTAAGGTTATAGAATCGGCCCGAAATTTCACTTTTTTTGTTAGGACGACATAAGTTTTTCTCGATGACCTAATACTACCTAGAATACTTAAAGTTATATAACATATTAAGAAAAGAAAAAAAATCGAAGCGACAGAATTTTAAATAAAGTGAAAGAAATATTGTTTATGTACTTCCAACTTAAAATGGCAGGCGGAACTGTGAAAGGGAGTATCTAAACAAAAAAGCCACTGTCAGTGTAATAAGGACAAAACAACTCAAAATTTTGATCAAAGGAACGGGTCCATGGGTTTTTCTGCGAGGGGTCACATGTACTGAAAAGCAAACAAAATGTGTTACGTCACCTGTACAACATACACAATATCACGTGGTCTGAATGTCATCAGAAAATTTATCTTTTACTTTCTTTTGTTCGCTATCAATGATATTGAAGAGCGATTGAAGTTCACAAACACCCGAGGAATTCTTATAACTAACAATAATATATGTTGTCTTCTTTATGCAGATGACCTAGTTATCTTTTCAGAAAATGTGTATTCCTTGCAAAGTTTACTGGATCTTTTCCAAGATTATTGTGAGGAGAATGATTTGACTGTAAACTCAGATAAAACGAAGGTAATGGTTTTTAGAAAGGGTGGACACATTGCAAGAAGTTAACGTTTTTATTTCAAAGGCAAAATTATTGAGACTGTAAATAACTATAATTACTTAGGATTAAATTTTACGCCAAAAGGAGTATGGTCAAAATCCCAAGTTCAACAGAGTTCAAAGTCTATGGTTGCTTTATTAAATTCTAAGAAAATTTTGTCTAGAACTATTGATTTACCAGTAAGTAATATTCTTCAAATCAGTGATCATAAGATAATGCCTATTTTAACATACGGTTCTGAGCTATGGGGTATCACTCCTTATGAAAGTACAATAAGAGTTTACAATTCGTTTCATAAATATGTTTTAGGTTTACCACCAAATGCCATAAACATTATAGCTCTAGGAGAGCTGGGTCGCTTTTCCTTTAAAAGTCAAACAATACTAAAGCAAATAATATATTGGTTAAGACTTCTTATTCTTGATAAAGACAGGTATCAGACTCATTGTTATGTAGAACAAAGAGTATTGGTAAACAAAGGAGTGCCATTATGGGGACTGTGTGTTAAAAATATTTTGTATAAAACTGGGTTTGGTAATGTTTGGGAAGGGCAGAAAGAAGGGATTACTACACATTTCTATGAAAATTTTAAGCAGCGAGTTTTTGATATAGAAAGACAGAACTGGTTGAGTGGTATTAAATCTAGAAGTTCTTTGCATTGTTATGCACAATTTAAAACAGAAAGTTATGCAGAGCCATACCTATTATTCAATAATGTTTTTAAGCTTAAACAGTTGGTCTCCAAAATCAGATATGCTTGTCTTGGAATTGAAGTCAACGAAGGCCGTTACTGTAATATAACCTATGAACAGAGGTTCTGTCAGGTTTGCAATTTAAAACAAGTTGGAGATAAATATCATGTTCTCCTAATTTGCCCATCCCTTTCTGAAATCCGCTGTAAATTTATCCCAAAATATTTCTTTTAACCCGCAACTAGAACAAAATGTAATACTTTCTTAGCAGCTAGTTCTAAATAGTACTTATTTTTGCATTTATCACACTTTATTTTACACGCAATGAGGGCAAGACGTTTGTTTTTTTCTCTTCTAATATTGTTTGTTGTAAGAACCTTAATCATGTACCATTTAATTTATCGTTTATGTTTGTGACAAAGACCAGATGGCCAAAAGCACTGTAATAAATTGTATTGTTTTGTATTGTATTGTGTCAAAAATTTTAAGAAACGGCTAAACTCAAGTCAAATAAAACCTTTTGCGGCGAAATAAGTTATTTTTGCGTCCAACCCAGTCTCAACAAAACTAAATTTTCATATTTTTTTCTCTCCAATTTGGCTTCCATATAAGCCGCAAATATACCAACCTTGGAAGTGTTACCAACGAACTTTTCATCCGTCATCATGAATTTGCGCAAAAAAAAGAAGCGAAATGATCGTTAATCCAATGTCGGACACACTTACTGTGACCGACAGTCGGACAGTTGGGTTATGCACATTTAACAACATGGACCCAGTACAGCATTACATTTGTGTGTTGAGCATTTTTTGAATTGTTGGAATTTAGGCTACCCTATCTAAGAGCAGTAGTTCAAACGGCATTGTGCAACCGGTGGTTGCGATACTTGTATTCTAACTTACAAAAATATGAGTAGAACATTTGTAATTGTTAAAGCAAATGAAGACAGCAGGAGATACCATTTATCACTTACGACTTCATCCGAAACAAAATTACTCTAATTAGCAATTACAACAGATTACGCATAATTGCAGAGCTAAAGCCCCCAAAAGACTTTTACTTTGGTCTCACAAAATTAATGCGTTTATGCAGACATCAAAGATTTTGTATCAAAGAGATTGATCAACACAACAGTTCTGGATATTTTGACATATACGCACATAAATAAAAGGGTGGGGACGTCATAGCCATACTTCCCATTATATTATTTTGGGAAACATAGTTGCATTTAATTATATCGTTCCTCCTGGTTCAGATATACTATCAGTAACTTTCTTATACATAAAGTATAAACCTCTGATGATTATTTTATGGGTGTAAACAATCAAAACTCGAAAATAAAATATGATCGACTAAATATTAAGTCTGCATGAAATATCACGCCAATATCAATTTGTTTTACTTTTCGTGGCTCTGTCAAATATAACACGTGATTTTGTCTGACTTGCTCCAATAAAATCAGAATTTATTGAGAGACTGCGTGTTTCCCGGTAATTGTTGCTGCATAGATTCGTCTGATCATCAATTGTTTATTCAACTTCAATATCATAGTGCAATGCTCATATTAAATTTACAACTCCACTATAAAATGATCATTCGTCGCCACCACTGATTGTTTAGTTTACTGTTTGCACGTAACGTAGCTACCATTTCTCAAAATATTACATGAAGGAAAAAAGAGAAGATTATTTTGAATACATCTTTTCGGCAATAACACATCAAGTACTTTATCATTTTCGTTTACTGATATAAAGGATAATCTGTCGCCACTACTAATCAATTAGTTTATAATTTGATTTAGTTTTGTACGTAATACAACCGCCATTTCTGCTTTATTCTGAAGTATGGTTATATCATCACGGTATTCTTTTTAAAGGGGTATGGACGAAATGATATTTGTTGTGTTCTTAAAATTATTTTAAAACACCCTGGTGAATGAGAAATTTCTAATGGTGAAATTGAAGAAAATATTTGCAGTTAACAGCAATACAATTTTAAAGATTTGCACTTGTTTGTATTTCCTATTTTAGACAAAAACTAGTGCTTACTTTTGTGTTGATATAGACAAATTCAATTGCTGCATTATGGGTAATGGTTGCCAAATTAGTGATCTCCCGATTGGGAGCGTGGACCAGACTGTTTAATATTCTTACTAGCTGAAGTATTATCACGTTATCATTGCGTAACATCCGATGATTGAAAGCCAGACTTGTCGACTGCGTATCATTCTCGTGGATGATTTAGCAGCGATGCTAAGAATCTCCAGTGTCTACATTTGTCTATATTTCCTATCATCAATATCAGCCTCCATGTAAACGAGTAGACTATTTCACAGACAAGCGTTGCAATGCACCATGAAATATATGCAGCATGATCCAGGTGGACGGCCCACTGGGTCACTGAAGCGGACCGAGCCCGACTACGCTGCTCGGAAGACAAAGTACCCTTCAATAATCAGCCTGTGATTAACCCTTAACTCTACCACGCGGCGATGTTTCCGCCATTTTGGGTGCCCCGTATTTGACTCCGCCTCCCACGCGCGTTTTCAAAAAGTGCTGGTAGAGTAAGAGACGGAAAAGGTGGCCTTAATTCTTTCCCAAGGATTGGTGCCTTCCTCAGAATTTCATTAAAAGAAATAAAACCAAACCATTCTTTGCAAGGTGTATCTTAAATCAGCCATTATCGCTAGATGGATTTTCCCTTCATTTCTGAATTCAAATCGCTTTAAACAAAAAATTTGCAAGAAATTTTTCAAACGTTTATTAATTTCAAAATGTTGATATCATAAAAGAAATTAGCCTAATATCACATCTGATAATCATTAGGTTTTTTTAGAAAATTATGCGTAAAAGGATTTCCGAATGATTCCCAGCTCGATATCTGGATTCTTGGACGTCGAGTCGTCGAACACATCTTCCAAGTTTCGTACGTTGCATACCTTCACTATAATCCAAATGTATGTTTCTTGATGCAACGCATTAACGATAATCTCAACACGTATATAAGATTGGAACGATGGATAACGTAGCTGGTATATAAGTTCCCTGTAATCTCGTCAATCAATATTTCTACATCTCTAAAACAATTAGAAACCAACGTTTTCTGTAGATTATTATCTTATATACTTCTGCTATCGATTTGGTGGTTGCAGGGAGCCATCATATTTGTTATTGAATTGTGAGTATTACATTCAATAATCTTTGAATTTTTCAAAAAGTTTCTTTTTTTTAAAAAGAAAGCTAATCAGACTTTTCACCACCAGTTCTGATTTGAATTGTTGATCCATTAATATAAACAACATAAAATTGTTGACGTGCTGAGTAGATGATATTCATACATTTTAAATGGATTTCGAAAAAATTTATGACCATGATATGCACTGCAGGTATCAATAATTTCAGCTTACCACTATTTGCATCCGATTGTAAATTTGACTCCTAGAAGAAAAAGACGTTGTGGGACCAAAGTATAAGGAATCATAGACAAAAACATCCCATGCATCATTGGAACTCGAATACAATTATTCGTGATCAAAACCCGGTTGATAACATATTTTGACATTTATTCATATTACTAATATTTATGATTGATTAGGACAACGTGATACACGTGTTATACCGTCACTATAGATATGCATTATTTTGAGAAATGTGCAATTAAGTAGTTAAATTTAAAAAAAAAAATCAGCTGAAGCTGATTTCGAATTATGTACTAAATATTAAAATATGTACCATTTATATGTCTAGCAAATATCACATGTTTTAAATTTGTTGCTTTGTAATAATGTTCAAAAGCAATACATTGGTTAGACTAAGATATCAAGGACATATACAGCAATAAGTGCAATATTTAATTTGATTATTTAAATATTGTTGTTTTATGTCGATCATTTTATTTGATAAAAAACTCATCTCTTCTTCTAGTCATCAAACACAATTACAAAATAATGTTGATTGAAACAGCAGACTTTTTAGCATTTCAATTTTTTAAGGTACATTGTACAAAATTGTATCTAAATGCAACAGAGAAGGGTATAACAATAACATACATTACTAACGATAATCTCAGTACAAGGAGTACCACTTTTTTCTCATGCACCTGTGTTAAACTCTTGCACCTTACGAAGAATGCCCTTCCTTTCAACACAATGGGAGATTGGTGGTTCACATTATGCTATTTACTAGTATAAAGAACTTGTTTTTCTAAAAGAATAATAAGATGAATTATCTTAAAATCTCGATCAACTTTACAACCAAATGTAAAGTAGAAGAATAGTAAAGGTATAGAAAGAAGTTATACAAGAAGGAGGGGGAGGGGGGGGCAGAGTATTCCATGTCTATTCCATGCAGCTGAAAAAGATGTACTCGTACAAACCAAACTCTTGTACTTAAGTTGTCTCATTGTTATTATTAATTTAACACACATCATGTGAATCCATTTTCCTGTATAAGCGGTTTCTGCTTATACCTTTAATCAAAATAATCTGAACGTATATTACTCGGAATAATCCCGAATAACTGTGAAGACGACGTAAAATATATCCTTGCAAAAATGTGGATAATTATCTGGAAGTCTTCATAGAAATTACACTTACACAAGTAAGGTATCCCCGACCCTTTGTACAAATGACAACCAACTTCCAGCCACAATTACACTTACACAAGTAAGGTATCCCCGACCCTTTGTACAAATGACAACCAACTTCCAGCCACAATTACACTTACACAAGTAAGGTATCCCCGAACCCTTTGTACAAATGACAACCAACTTCCAGCCACAATTACACTTACACAAGTAAGGTATCCCTGACCCAAATTTGTACAAATGACAACCAACTTCCAGCCACAATTACACTTACACAAGTAAGGTATCCCCGACCCTTTGTACAAATGACAACCAACTTCCAGCCACAATTACACTTACACAAGTAAGGTATCCCCGACCCTTTGTACAAATGACAACCAAATCCCAGCCACAATTCCAAGCATGCTATTTACATCAGATTCTGTAAAAGAAAAACATTTTTAAAAGTTTCTTTTTTTGTCTCTCGAATTCCAAATAAAGGTAAAGGGTCCTTCGATTATTTTAAACAAATATCGGGGACACTGAACAACAATTGTTATTCAAATGTAATATTTCAAATATGATATGTTATTTTTTATTCAATCCAAGCTGAAGTCTACAGTCGAGTTATCAAGTCGAATATTTTGCAACCTCAAACCACATCAACTAAGTACGGTGTCTTAAAGCTACCTTCGATATTTTGTAGTTATTCGTAAGAACAACATATGTTTGATCAATTTCAAGATCGATGATGATAACAGCACTGTTAATTCAAGAAAAAGTAGATTTTGTTGAAGATTTGGTCAACGACTAGTGAGAGATTGCAAAGAGGGTTGTGAAGAATAGATATTTTAGGCCAATATCCTATGCAAGTATTACAAGCCTAGTCCTAATGTCATATTTTGCCGTTAGTGCTATTTCACTAATCCCGAGTGTACACGTTGTGCATGGACAGCTTTAGGCCTAAGAAAAGCTACAGAGATGTTCTTTTTTGCTTTCAATTAAAACTAGCATAAGCTTTGGGTGAAGTAATGCTTAGTTTTTGAAAATCGAAATCCGTTTTCGAGTTATGGCTGAACTTAAGTATAAAGAGTTTTGAAGTCAGTAACATTGTGTGATGTATAAACGGCAAGACAGCTAAATATTGATATGTTTTGTCCTTAATTTTCTTTTTTTTTAAATAATATTTTTTTTATCTGCTAGAAGATGGTGATTGGTTGTATTGTTAAGATGAACAGTTTTCTTGTCAAAATCAATCACTTTTCCTTACTCAATGAATGTGGTACGTGATTAAACGTCACACGATGACATGCAACATCGTAGAGCTGTGTGTTCTTGGCAATATATCAATGAATTCTTTCTTTAGTGTATATGCGTTCCAATTCCCACATTGACACATCTTTAGTTGTCTCTGAATTAATGAAATATAACAAAACTAACGTACATTCATATTGATTCAGGCTTTGTCAGATTTCAATTTCTGAGATGTCTGCAAATGTTATTCGAAAATAAGGTTCCACAATTTTCCTTATCTGTCAATGAGCAAAATGAGGAACAACATTGATTGTCGAAATATCGTCTGGTTGGCAATCAAGCCTTAAACAATGTAGCCGAAGAGGGTAGTCACTTTACGAGTTCATCCTGACGGCACCGTTAAGCACTTATGACGCTCTTGATAATGCTGTTGTAACCGAACATAAATATAATTCTTTGTAGAAAAACAGTTTTTCCAAAATTTTAAGTCTTAAAATTAATTTATAATTCATGCTTGATCAAACTTTCAAGAATTAGCTTCCGTAATACCAATTCTTACATATTAAGTGTTGGTGTGGGAGGTCATGCTCATAATCTGTATGAAATAAGCTTAATTGTATGCCTCAAATTGGGCCCTTTATTACTTCTGCATTACCTTTTCCATTGAGAAACCGACTGAGGAAATAAAAAATGTGTTAAACATTATTGGTCAGATACCGTTCCTTCACATGATTGGCAGATGATTGGTTGATTTAAAATTATGGATTTACAAATTGCAGGGTAAAGGTTCCTTCTGGAAGTCCAGACATCTTGGAGATGCGTCTACAGTATGATTCAACCTTTTTTTATTGGTCGAAATACTTATTGACAAGCCAATCAATAACGACTGCGGAAGCAATGTCACTGCATTAGATTAACTGGATCAGGTGACGTGTGACGTGTTACGTGTCAATCAAATTAATTAACAGTGTCCAAAAATGGAAAAGTGATATATTGTCAAATTTATATTCTATTTTGGTGAAATTTGTTGTAAGTTCTTACAATGTTTAATAGATTTTCGAACAATGTTCAATAGATTTTCAAACAATGTTTAATAATTTTCAAACCATCTAGCTAATAATGCTTCTAGTTGTCACTAGTTTTTAAATTTAGAATACCCACAAAGATATTGCTGTTTGAAGATCCATACATCAAATGCGCTGTTTTCCATAATACAAAACATCACACCTGTGGTCTAATGTTTCACAGTGCGTATTGATTGTCTATGTCAAGTTTCAGCGTATATATTAATTTCACAATTTAAATTACAATTTACTTTTTAGTTTTAATTGTCAAATGTTTGACAGAAAGCTGCTCGTGATGTTGCAAATCTCAACCATATCAACGAAATAAACATGTCTCTTTTTGACATAAGAAAGTTTATCACGCTCTTTAGGCGTGTGATGAGTTTCCCTTTGAAACTTTGAAATAAAGCTTCTAGAACATGCTTAACATCTGGCAGACTGCTGAATGTACAAGGACGAATATTGCTTAGGAATTTACCTTTTTTTTCCTAAGCAAGCACATATTTCAGGGATTCCGAGCTTTGATTTCATTTAAAGAAATCAATTTTCAACAGAGAAGGTTTAAACACTTATTTCTTGTAATTTCTTAGCATTTGACGTCGAATTAAGGGTCACATTGCTTTGAGCACCGATTTTTAAGTGAAACATTACCAACCTTTTATTCTCGCACTATGCAAAATCACCTCGAAATCTATAATAATGAACAGGACCCCTTTACAGTGTAGTAAAGGAGCAAAAAATGCAATCTTGTTTTGCAATTTTAAAATTCATTATAACGTATGCTACATCCCGCAATCACGATTGCTGCAAAACTTTCTTTATCATTAAACATCATCATGCATACTTGTATCAATGCTCAAGTTTATCGGATGTTAATGCAGAATGTTTCCTGCCGGCTAGTATACCCCTAGTGCAATAATCTCATGAAACCTTGCATCTCGCTCAGTTCAGACCTCATCTACTCACCCCAGGAGATCGTCGGTGAAATTACTTCATATCTCTTGTAACTATTTTGTTTGTTGTTGAATCCATTACTTGCTGAGAATATGAAACCATAAGGTATACTTCAACATGACTTACATAAGTTTGCGTATAAGGGGGTTCTAGGTTTAATTAACGCAAAATACTAACGCGTTAGTTTTTCTCACAAATTGTATATAAATTGCATATTTTTAATGTATTGAATCATTTTCATTGAGATGAAAATTGATGGTGCTTCGAGAAAGCAGATATATTTCCAATTAGGTATTTGAAGCCGACTTGGAGAAAGCTATTTTGCTGAAGAGCGGAAACTTAACGATGAATCTACTTTCTCATGGGTGATTTACTTTCATCCGTTGTGTTGAAATTAAAATACTGACAAATCTTCTCATCGTACTATAGTGTTGTGAGTAGGAACACGCTTCCCCGTATATGGTAGAACTAATTAAGTATAAATCCGCAGGGTCGAAATGAGAACCCCTCAGAAAAGAAACTGAATGAACATTTGTGAGCGGCTACCAGTTGTGAGGGGCTACCATTTGTGAGCGGCTATTATTTGTGAGGGGCTACCATTTGTAAGGGGCTACAATTTGTAAAGGACTACCATTTGTGAGAGACTACCATTTGTGAGGGGCTACCATTTGTGAGGGGCTACCATTCGTGAGGGCTACCCTTTGTGAGGGCCTACCATTTGTGAGGGACTGCCATTTGTGAGGTGCTGCCATGTGTGGGGGGCTACCATTTATGATGGGCTACCATTTGTGAGGGGCTACCATTTGTGAAAAGCTACCATTTGTGAGGGGCTGTCATTTGTGAGGGGCTTCCATTTGTGAGGGACTGCCATTTGTGAGGGCTACCACTAAGGGGCTACTATTTGTGAGGGGCTACTATTTGTGAGGGGCTACCATTTGTGAGGAGCTACCATTTGTGAGTGGCTACCATTTGTGATGGGCAACCATTTGTGAGGGGCTACCATTTGTGAGAGGCTACCATTTGTCAGGGGATACCATTTGTGAGAGGTTACCATTTGTGAGGGGCTATCATTTGTCAGGGGCTACCATTTGCGAGGGACTACCATTTGTTATGGATACTATTTGTGAGGGTCTACCATTTGTGAGGGACTACCAATAATGAGGGGCTACCATATGTGAGGGCTACCATTTGTGAGGGACTACCATTTGTGAGGAGCTACCATTTGTAAGGGACTGCCATTTTTGAGGGACTGCCATTTGTGAGGGGCTACCATTTGTGAGGGGCTACCATTTGTGAGGGACTACCATTTGTGAGGAGCTACCATTTGTGAGGGGATACAATATGTGAGGGGCTACCATTGGTGAGGGGCTACCATTTGTGAGGGGATACCATTTGTGGGGGGCTACCATTTGTGAGGGGCTACCACTTGTGAGGGGCTGTCATTTGTGATGGGCTGTCATTTATGAGGGACTGCCACTTGTGGGGGCTACCATTTGTGTGGGGATACCATTTATGAGGGGATACAATTTGTGAGGGATACAATTTGTGCGGGCTACCATTGTGAGGGATACCATTTATAAGGGGCTACCATTTGTGAGGGATACCATTTGTGATGGCTACTATGCGTGAGGGGCTACCATTTGTGAGAGACTACCATTTGTGAGGGGTTACCATTTATGAGGGACTACCATTTGTGATGACTACCATTTGTGAGGGACTACCATTTGTGATGGCTACCATTTGTGTGAGGCTATCATTTGTATGGGGCTTCCCTTTGTGAGAGACTACCATTTGTGAGGGGCTACCATTTGTAGGGGGCTACCATTTGTGAAGGGCTACATTTTGTGAGGAGCTACCATTTGTGAGCGGCTACCATTTGTGTGGGACTACCATTTGTGAGAAGCTACCATTTGTGAGGGTTACCATTTGTGAGGGGTTACCATTTGCGAGGGGATACCATTTGTGAGGGGCTACGAATTGTGAGGGACTGCCATTTGTGAGGGGCTACCATTTGTGTGGGGCTACCGTTTGTGAGATAATACCGTTTGTAAAGGACTACCATTTGTGAGGGACTACCATTTGTGAGGTATATCAGTTGTGAGGGATATCATTTGTGAAGGGGTACCATTTGTGAGGATACCATTTGTGAGGGATACCATTTGTGAAGGGCTACCGTTTGTGAGGAGATAACATTTGTTAGGGGATACCATTTTTAAGGGGCTACCATTTGTAAAAGACTACGATTTTACGAAGGAACAAACTCAAAACATGTAAATTGGTAGGTTTATAAATACAAATATGTCTCGACAGTGAATGTATAATTTTTTTAAGAATAACCATCAGAAAAATTGTGTTGTATTCTCTCATACAATATGACCATGCATGAAAACTGTAAACTAATCCAAAGAAGCTTTTTTTTTTTTTTTTTTTTTTGGAACAGTCGCTATAATATCAATGAACGCTTGAACTATGAGGGATATTCTTGATTATTTCTTTCAATTATGATACAATTTTGTACAATTACGTACAATTTGGGTTCCTATAATTCGGTTTAGATTTGTGCATCTTGTAAGCAGATCATAATAAACAAGTACCGTCATGCAGTTCCCCTTTGTGTATGTGATAGACTTGAAATACCTATTAAAACCGCTTGAATCGAAAAATAACGCACGTTAACTCATGTAAAGTATATCTGTCGAACGCCACCATCAAATGTTCAATCAAATTGTTTCTACCCTTTTCGTATACAATTACGATTTCGGAACAAGGGTGTTCATGAATTTCATTGCTACTAAAACAAGTTCCAACAAGGGCGTTTTACAGACCCTGTACACATAATTTACCTGTGACTTTTTAAATGCCAAACATATTACGATACGAAATATTTTATGATTTTTTGTTTAACATGTTATAAACAAATACATTAAATATGTTGTTACTAATGGGATAGACTACTCAAGTATGGGAAGCACTTAATTTTCTCTTTCAGAAAATAATCCTCTTTTTAAAAGGCCTCTTGAGCCTTTCTGTAAACTTTTCTTCCCTAAATATCATTTTGAAACAAAGCACTTAATGAAAAAATAATGATACAAACTTCCTCATTCTCGCGGTATTTATATATTTTTAAATTTGAAAAAAAAAATATGAAAAAATTAAGATACGGTATTCTGTATTTTTCTTATTTGCCGAGTAGATATAGAAAATGCTTTAAGCAAATCATGTTGTTACCAATGAATATTTATTTATGATATAAAATGATGAAATCTGAGAGAAACTTAATCCACACTTAATCATCAATAGTAACACCTCTTCTTGGAACCGTTTGATCATTGCTGTAAACTCTCCATCCCCGTCAGACTGAATGATCTAACGCCTGTCTCCACACTTAGCCATTGATTAACAAATCTTGTAAATCTATTCCTTTTCTATACACGTGAACCCTTAAAGCAGTTCTAACCTTTATAGAAACAACTTCGTTCTCAAATTACGAACAATGCAAAACCGTCACATAATTAATGTGCGAATAATTCATGCCCTCTTCAACACGGTGTTACTGTGTTTAAATGTGACATTTTCAATTGTTCGCGGTGCAAGTTTGACCCAATTTGTCAGGTACCTCCAAACGACAGTTTTTGAGCATGCATGTATTACTTTCTTCTTTTCTAACATAGTGAACGTTGCTGTTTACTTTGGTTACAGATTTGAATCTTCGAGGATTGCAGTTCTAGGTCACAATTGTTCACCCAAAGCGTAAATTTGAATGTGGCGTTTTTCAAGTTTGGGCCATTTCTTATTGTATTCGTAGATATTCTGTCCCATTATTTGATCATTTGCTCTATTTTGTATCATTCGTCTTACTTTAAGTCACGATCCATTTTCCCCCAATTGTTTGCTACAATAGCGAATTAGATTAAGATACACTATGAAACATCGATATAAAGAGAGAGATCTTGAAGATGTTAAAAAGTAAAAAATAGAACAAAATTTTTTCATAAATTCTTCTTAATGCATATGAATGTTATGTTCGAACCTCACAGATGTCACAATTTTAAGAAACTGTAGTAGGTTATACAAATTGAAACTAAAGATTGAACATGAATGAAAAATGACAACCGATCATAAAAGATAAAATTACAAAACACAGAAGTGGTAAAAGCAGATTCAGTGGTTTTTACTTAACAGCTTAAGGTACTAAAACGCGTCCTTTAATAAATCGAAGAGAAATGGAAGTATGATTTATTTTCAGGTTAATACGAAGTAATATCTAGTCCTTAAAATTCTACGTGGGAAGGTGTGAATGGTATACGTTGGGGGATTGGATTGGATGGTATGTGCTGTTGTACTACACAGTCTACACTATCAAGATATGTATAATGTGGTTGCTTGGGCAACATTTACTGTAAATATTAAAAAGAGAAAATAAAAAAAACAGTTGGTTAAAAATCACGCGAAAGTCTTATTTTTGTAATGAGTTTTTTAAGACTGACACAATTGTGCGCTTACGGCTGGTAATAAACTTAGCGTAACATAACACCATCACATTCCCCAAAGCCTTTGCGTCATTGTTTAAAAAAAATGATTGGGTCTTGAACATGGAAAAGCATTTCCGTATGAAGAATATGTTATACCCATATGAATAATTTAAAGTCATTTTATGAGCACGTACTTTTACACGAGCTTGTGGAGTCTTTAGAATTCGAAATACTCTAAATGAAACATGACATCACAATAGTTTTTCACCATTATCCCCCTTATCATGTATATGTTTAACCAAGGGAATATTCCTTATATATATTCCTTATATAAAAAATGTTATTCCTTATATACCTGGTAATTTCTGTTTCAATAGTGATAATTGAAAGGAAATGTATGATATCAAGATATACAACTCCGTTCATGTTTCATGTAGTAGGCCTACTTTTGAGTATGTTAATCTGATAAATCATCACTGAAACCTTCAATGATTTACATTTGCAGGTCTCTATTGTAAAGAGTCATACGATTACGCATATTGTTGGCCTAACACGGCGGCTAATGAAACAATGAGGCTGCAATGTCGAAAAGACTTTCCTTCTTCCTATGCATCGAGAATAAATACATCGGGTAAGTACAAACTTTTAAAATGTTTATGTGTCACTGCATTCGATAGTAGACTCCGGTAGTCATTCCTAATGAGGAGACCGAAAATCATACATACATACATACGTAGGTGCGTGCGTGCGTACGTACGTGCGTACGTGTTTGCGTATATACAAACATACAAACATACATACATACATACATACATACATACATACATACATACATACATACATACATACATACATACATACATACATGCATGCATGCATGCATGCATGCATGCATGCATGCAAGCATACATACATAAAGACAGACAGACAGACAGACAGACAGACAGAGATACAGACATACATACATACATACATTCATGCATGCATGCATGCATACATACATACATACATACATACATACATACATACATACATACATACATACATACATACATACATACATACATACATACATACATACATACATACATACATACATACATACATACATACATACATACATACATACATACATACATACATACATACATACATACATACATACATACATACATACATACAGACAATTATAAGCTGCTCCTTTTGTCCAAACAATGGTTACAAAGCGCAGGTAAAGATGATGCACCCGAGTTCACAATAAAATATAGCTAATAGAGGTACAAGTTAGTTTTTTAGAAGTTTATTACAGGAAACTGTAGAACGAGCACTCTTAGCGCTAAAGGGGAGGCTGAAAAGTTTATTGAATATCCCAGACTGCTTGACGTTTTTGTTTAGTGCAATTTATTGTTGCTAAGTACGGCGATATCGCTCCTTTAAGATGTAAAAGAAGTGAAGTATGTTCGCTCTTTTGTGATTAAAAGCAATACATTTCACATTAGCAGTCATGCGTAATCTAGTTGCCTGAAGGGTAGGATACAAATTACTCTTTTCCAATCCAATCTAGTTAAGTAATACAAAGCTTTACAGATGTTGAATTGTTTATTGACTCGGGAATGCCCATTTGCATTTTCCTATAACACTAAATATTTATAATTATTATCAATAACTCATATTAATCAGTTCATGCAATAGTTGACAAGTTGGAGATGTAAGCAGAAGATCCCGCATAACCATAGTGTAGCATGAGTTTTTGTCAAATAAAAAAACTTTAACAAGACTGTTTGAAATATTTTAAGTTAACATTATTAAAAAATCTTTTTAAATAATTATCTCTCTAGGTACAGTACTTAAAGGATCACAAACGTTATGAAAGGACTGGTTTTATCAAAGTTGTGCGGAAGATTTTACTTTGGTCTGCCTGACTTCACCGTTACACTTTTTCATTTGCTTTTTATATGTGATTGCCGCGCTGTGTTCGTCTAGCTATCAATAAAATTATGTCAATTTTTTAATTGTTTTTATACCTCATTTTTATACCTTATTATTTTTGTTTCACTCACTACCTCACAGCTACGTGTATAAGATTTGTATAAGACAAATCTTGCAGCCCACATTTGTCAACAAAATACATATGCCTAATTATTCATTCAAAGAGTTCATGACACGCTTTTCAAACTTTGGCTAATTTTCAGGAGAGTATGTTCATGTTTGTTCAATGAATACTATGTGAGACAAAAAAACGAAAATACATCATTATCAATTTAACTTAATCCATCAAGTTTGTTTGCTCTTAAATCTTAGGAAGTAAACAAGGAACACTTTACTAATACCTATTCACTGATTATTTATCTAATAACCATATGCGGCGAAAGATATTTCATATTGGGGGCCAAGCTTCTAACTCATAGTCCCGCAAGAAATTTCGTACCTTTAATTTTTTTAACATAATTCATATTAGTGTTTTATACAATTACATCTCTTTAGAGTCTATTTTTTTGTCCACAGATTCTTAAAACCACCGTCATGGTGTTCTCGGATCCCCCCCCTCTTGGACCCCTTACCCCCAACCCTCAACCCCCTTCCTGTCCCTCGTTTCGCCCCTACCCACCCCACCCCCTTCCTGCCCCTCGTTCCGCCCCTACCTACCCCACCCCCTTCCTGCCCCTCGTTCCAGAGCCTATGATAACACATCTGAATAAGACTGCCGTAGTTTTATCTATGCACTCATTAGCCTTATTAATACATATGTTCTTAATAGACAGGATAGGATTTTTGCCTTCTTTCTACAGCTTATGCGCACTGGTATTGTAATCAAAACGGTACCTGGGATGGATACGCTTATTACGACGATTGTCTGATCATAGGAGAAGGATCTGATCCGAATTGTAACTACAGTAATCCCGAAGACAGTGCTCGAATGGAGGTAACCCTAATGTCTATCGAATCATTTTTATTATGGTTTTGGGGTTATACGCAAGCAGGGTTTAATGGGCAATTGAGAAACAATAATAGAAAATTATCATATGAAAGAATTATATATCAAACAATGGTTATCGACCGTGATCCACCCTCTTACCCTGTCTATAAAGTAAGCCAATGTATGGCATAACTCCTCAGTAACCAATACTATGATGATACGTAGATAAAGGGTTTTGTTCGTCTAATTTTATGGCAGACGTACACCCTAAATAGCACACTAACTTAGTCCTGAGTTGACCAAACTTTGGCACAAGTTGCAACATTAGTGATATGTGGGCTTTAAATGGCGTAGCTGCGGGGTGTATGTGGGTGTCCAGGTGTAGGTATCCGGGTGTGAAGGTTATACATCACGGTTGGGGTACGAGTCACTTGCCAATTGTTTTGATTTTCTGTCTTTACAGTGTTGGTATTAGCGTTGGACTTACACCATTACTTCCAGCAACAAAATAGGGTAGTGCAACGTTAATGTCAATGCTCAGCTAACGTTAACTTTGATGATTATTCATGTTGTAATGATATCATTCCCTCCAAATGTACAGTAATCTCTGAAACATTTTCATCAACGCTAGAGCTCTCAGCATTTAAATTACTGTTCCTTTTCTTAGAGTATCGGGGGAGTTGTTTGGCATAAATATCACATTAGAAATTGAGAAGGACTGAACCATGCTCTTAAATGAAACGGTTAGCCTACACTTAAAAATTTACATAACGGCACAAATACATACTTTATTTTTCCCACCAGATTTTATGGGAAAATTTCTTTCTTTGCTCGTATATTTGCATTCGATATACATCTTCATATTTAGATAATAAAGTTTCAAGTTAATGCTAATGTGGAATTCCCAAGTATGCATATCAACCTTTACCCTTTTCATTCAATTACACTTCTATTTTATCAATGTCTCTTCAGTTTCAGCTGGACGTAATAACCAAATCAAAGACACTGGAGTTGGTTGGTGTTAGTTTGTCATGGATAGTTGTCGCATTAGCTATTATAATTTTTTACACATTCAGGTAAAAACATTTTAGATACTTTTCTGATCCTTTCTTTTGAATCGAAATCGTGTTTATTTTAAACGTCACAGTGATCGTCTTTGATTTTTGGGCGTCTTTAATTTTTTAATTTTTTTTTGTGGTTGTGGTGGTGTTAGCTTTTTATGGGGTGACTTACCCTTCTTAGCCCGTAATCTTGTTATGTTATGTATGCTGTATGCACTGATGAGTTGTCAATATATCAACTGTATATGTATTATGTATGCGGGTTTGAAGACTAGATGTTTTGTAAACTATTTGAATACTTCATCGAATTTGTTTTTTTCAACTAGTACACACACATATAAACAAACAAATAAATATAATGATTTAAGCGGCAATTAAAATTTGGTTGTCATTTCTTTTCCCGTAACATTTCAAAACGGTATCAATATTGGCAAAAAATGCTCAAATTGCCAAAGGCAATTTTCTTTTCGGTTTTCTGTAAGAAAACGTCAACTGACTTATCGATGATAATTCCGTCACACGGGTCAAAATATTCGGATTCAAATTCTTTAAACTGTTTAATTTAAGTTTCTTTTAATGCATCTTTTATTTAGACAGCCCTTATTTCTTAGATAAATACGAATAGATTTGTGTGACTACCATCTTTTATAAAAATCTAATATTGAACACAAGGCAATGTACATGGGTTGCTACAAGGTGCACTTATGTTGATCACATTTCACCAGTACTTGCTGAATAACAATGGATACCTTGTCATCTTAGAGTACATTTCCCCTTCTGACCTATATCTTAATATGTTTCCACAAGCTTACACCATTATATCTACAGAACATAATTACAATTTGTCATCACAAGCGACCAATCGATCCTCAACTGACAAACTCACACTTCCCCTTCAAAAAAGAAAGTGGGAATCCAAGCTTTATATCATGCCGGCCCACCTCTGTGGAATGCAATACCCTTTAAAATCAGATACAGTTCCTCCATTGATGTGTTCAAAAAACACCTGAAGACTTTTCTCTTCGAAAAACACTGTATGTATAGTACCAGTTTTGTTTTCATCTCTTACATTTTTGTGGGATTTTCTGTGTATGGAGTTTCGTTTTGTTTTGTAAAGTGCAGAGGACCTTAGGATTCTGCGCTATTTAAGCACTGATAGAGTAAGTAAGAAGTAACACAACTACCAATAAGTAATGGAACCTTTCGCCATAACTTTCTCATTCAGTTTGATACATACTTCGCCTTCACCACGCACCCGATATATCAACACAGTGTCCCTATGTTTAATGATATTTATGTTTAAAGTTTGGTGTAGAAACGACTTAAATCTGCTAGTTGTAAAGTCAAATCCTTAGATTCCTCAGTCTTTATATACTCTATCATATTTTATATTTTTCTATCATAATTTACTTAATTTATTGTTATGTTTAGTTATAAGCTTCCGCCTGAAAAAAAGTTTGAATAAAAATAATTCAAATAGTAAAAAAGTTAAATAAATTTCTTTAATATACATTAAAGAGGGAGGCTCGTCTCAGTAAAATATGGTAACAATGGGGGATACTTTATTTTGACGTCACTTCCGGTTGTGGAGGCAAGATCCGATCTTCTGTCTGTTTGTACCATACAGTACAGCCAGACACTAGCATGTACGTTGTGTGTGCAGAATTACATACACAGCGCATTACGTTACTGTGACGAGAAACTTATTTGTTTTTTTCAATGCTTTTTTGTCAGAAAGCGAAAGTGAAATTTTAGCATTATAATACTACAATGATAGTCACCAAATGATAATTACTGAGAGAAAAAAAAAGAAGAAGATGAAAGCAATAAGTCAAAATAAACGATTCTACCGGGGCTTGAACTCGCGGCATGATTTGAAGAAAAAAAAAGTATCATGCGATCGCCACAAGCATCTATGCTATCTCGTGTGGTGATCTCTAGGCGTTTTAAATAACTATATACCCTGCAATACGAGACAACGAATCGTGCAGCAAAATTTCAACCAATCAAAAAATTAGAAAGGAATTTTAAATATTGTGCACATATGACGATATTGCCTCTTTAACAATTGTTAAGAATGTGACTATTATGGCGCCCACCTTCCACTCACTGTAGACTACTGCAACAAGTCATTTCTACACAGGTACGAAAGAACAATGAATTTGAATATCTCCTAAACGGCATAAGACATTGAAGTATTTTCTTCATCATTTTGGTTAAAACCCTCTTTTTTTATAAGATAATCTTGCTTAACCACTGAACTAATAATCAATTAAAAATACCACTAATTTATCATATTATCGCTAGGATGTATAGCTTTTGTCAACAACAACAAAATTAGCATAATGTGATAGTCAGCATTTTGCTTTTGTACGGATATACAGTTTACATATCCTCGTTTTTGTGTTCTTTTTTCAGGAGTTTGCGCTGCCATCGGACAAAAATTCACCAGCATCTATTCTTTGCTTTCATCGTCCGCTTAACCTTCGACCTTATAATAATGATCGACAAGAAAGCGCGAGTAGAAAGAAATGGCGAACCATTGGCTGGAATTGCGGCAAACGTAAAACTCACTAATCCTTATCACATACTAATAACAATTGTGTAACCAAAACATTTAGTTTTATTCCCAACAGCCCAATTCCTTTAATTTAAGTAACCTCAGCTATTTCTTACTTCTGGAATTGATATTATTCATGAACTGGCACTAGTCTTTGCTTTACAATAGATTGATTGAAAGATATCGTATCTAGTAAAGATCTGATACTCATACAAGTGTAGAGGCAACTTTAGAGGCAACATTTTGTATGTAAATCCACTCTTTGTTATTTTCTATCAACATTCTTCGAAAGGGTACATTCATTTCTGTCCCATGCATGTGTTAGCTAAATTATTATTGAACCCGTGTATGTGTGAGCGTAATTCTTATTGAACCCATGTATCTGAGAGCTAAAATCTTATTCAACCCTTGTATGTGGGAGCTAAATTCTTATTGAATTCATGTATGTGGGAGCTAAATCCTTATTATAATTGAACCCATGTATGTGTGAGCTATAATCTTATGAAACCCATGTATGTGTGAGCTATATTCTTATTAAACCCATGTATGTGGGAGCTATATTCTTATTAAACCCATGTATGTGTGAGCTATATTCTTATTAAACCCATGTATGTGTGAGCTATATTCTTATTAAACCCATGTATGTGGGAGCTATATTCTTATTAAACCCATGTATGTTGGAGCTAAGTTCTTATTAAACACATGTATGTTGGAGCTAAATTCTTATTGAACCCATGTATGTGGGAGCTAAATCCTTATCATAATTGAACCCATGTATCTGAGAGCTAAATTCTTATTAAACCCATGTATGTGTGAGCTATATTCTTAATAAACCCATGTATGTTGGAGCTAAGTTCTTATTAAACCTATGTATGTTGGAGCTATATTCTTATTAAGCCCATGTATGTTGGAGCTAAATTCTTATTGAACCAATGTATGTGGGAGCTAAATTCTTATTGAACCCATGCATGTGGGAGCTAAATTCTTCTTGAACCCCATGTATGTGTGAGCTAATCTTCTTGAGCCCCATGCATGTGGGAGCTAAATTCTTATTGAACCCATGTATGTGGGAGATCAATTCTTCTTGAGCCCCATGTATGTGTGAGCTATATTCCTATTGAGCCCATGTATGTCGGGGCTTATTCTGAGTATCAGTTGTGTTTCTGGGAGTATCATTTGGTTGTAATCTTTAAAGTTACCTCGGATTAAGTCAAGTTCGTGGCAATCAATTTAATAAACTTTTGAGTGTTCAGAGTTTAACACTACCATTAAAATTATGATAAACATAAACAATATTAATCTAAAGGTTAAGTCCCCTACAATTCCACACCTTGTTGCAATTTTTTTTCCGCAAATGAAATGTGATCCTAACAATAAATGAAACATCTCCACTATCTGATTAGATTACTTGTCGAAATCCTTAATATATTGAAAATACCAAACCCACGGCATGTGAGGTAAAACCATTTTTGCTAAATGGGATCATTTCTTCTTTTCACAAGCCTCTTTCTTTTTTCTTCCACAAAACTTATCTATTTTTTGTTGATGAAGGAATGATTCGTGTCAAGAGATACAATTTTACTGGTCACACAAATATTTTCCTCAGGGTGCTTTGATCTATTTTTTTGTGACACACAAAATAGATGAGATAATAACCTTTCATTGATTTTCTGTTGCTTTGTTTCATGAAAAGGGAAGGCGACAAAATATTGTGGTGCAAGTAATGAAGAAAATACTACCAGAAGCAATATTTTGAAATTTGAGCATCTTCAAATATGCTCAAATTTACCCGCCAAACTTATCCTATTTGGCTCTTTTGTCCGTGGGTGTACAGCTGTAATTCCAAAATTTCACCGCAAAGTCAAACTTCAAAAGTCTTGTTCCATTGTCAAACAGTAGAAAGGGGTATTCAAATATATATTGAGAAACACATCACAGTGTATCTGCAAGGATGATTTGAAACCTTATCAAACATATTTAGAGATTCAACCAATCATAAAAATGAATTACAATTCTCTGTCGGTATTTATACTACTCGGCAATTACACCTGTATTCATTTTACATTTTACACTTAAAAGTGCTACGATCTTGGACAAAATTTTCATCGTACTTTTCTTCTTCTACCCTATCTGCCTATTTCACTGTTGGTTGAACAGAATGTGTCCCGAGATGATCCTCTTTAACTCCATCATCGAGACGGGTTACAAGGGGTCTTAAGAATGTTAGCACGCGACAAATAATTTTGTCCAAGATTGTACTTACACCAGCTACAAGGACTAAAGGAAGTAGATTGTCTAAAAGTCATGAAGATATAAACAAATACCACCGAAATCGGTTTTACAAATTGACCAATCGATCAATTGGAGCTCAAACTTGCATCTTACTAAGCAATTTTAGCAAATAGATTAATGAATTAAGCAATAAATCTACATGGGGAACCTTAATGAAATAATTAATTAATGAAATTCGAAGCACAAACTTACAAAAAGTCTTGGGCATGATTTCGAGCTATGTCTTGAATATTCATAAATAAATGATTATTGAAACTTTGATCCCTCTTAAGTCTGGAACAAACTAAGCATGCAAAATGTTCAAATGTTGTACTCAGAATAACATGTTTTTCAAATATTTACAAACTTAGCTAGGTACTGTATGATTCTTTAAACAATACAATAGGAACGAACATTTTGCTTCTCTGGCATCAAACAAAGAACATATGATACCAGTGGAAATTACACCTATAAAACGGTTTTGCAACATGTTGTCCTGTATAAGGTGGTGGGTGTACCAGAAGTGTAACTAAGTGCACATTTATTAATGAAAAGCCTACTGAGGTAGAACATTACATAATTGTCGAGAAAAACCATATTTAGCTTTTGAGGTATGTTGGCACATTTTGGAAATTCATGAGATTCTTTCAGTATTTGCAGAATTTCCATATGGAAGTTATCTTTCTATCCAAATTTGTATTTTGTTCTTTGAATATTGTGAAATTGTCTTTTTCAATTATCTGGTTACAGTTAATTGAGATTATGATAAAGATTCAGTTTTCAGAGTAAGACGCTTTACTACATTAAAATAATATTGAAAGTTCTTCTCAAGTAAGTCATGCATTTCAAATTTGCAAAACTATTTGCATGCTAAGGTCGAAGAATTGAAAATATTGCACAGTGGTTACCTTGTTAAGTTAATGTTTGTCTGTAAACGTCCATAGAACTATAGAGTAAGCGATTTTATGAAACACGCAATGTATAAAACAATTCTTTACTACATCTTTAGACTTCTCACTAGAATTTGAGGGAGGCGCGTCGAGTTGGGTGGATTACTAATATTTTTGTTTCATTTTATTCACCAAACACTTGGAGCACCATAAATTCAAAAAGCAAACATAATTTATGTATGACATGTTCTAATTTTTGATCTAAAGGGGCCTGACCAATGCCTACACACAAAATCTACCCCCACAAGCGATAGTACGGGTCTTATCTCAATCAACGGTTCAAGTACTTTCACCTTCCAATCATGAAACTTCTGCTTCAATCCTATCGGCAAAAAAACAAAAAAACTAGAGTAAATTGTGCTTTATGATTTGAAGAATACTTAGGACAAATTCAGATATTCTTGAGGCAAAAACGTTCCGAAATATTATTGTTTTCGCTTTAAAATTTAGCAATTTGTCACTAACATTTAAAAAAAAAGCTGATTCGTTTACCACCTGTCTAACATTTCCTACCGCTAAAAGGATCTAAAAGGATGTAAAATGAAAATAGCTAAAAGGGTATTGCAAAGATATAATTTTTCTATAAGTACATTAAATGTATACACCATTTAAAAAATGATTTTTGTGTACAAACCAGGAGATTTGGAATCTGGATATGAAATATCATTGAAAACTACCACCTCTTTTGCAAATTAAACGTAAATATGAAAAAGGTGAAATTTGAAAGTTGATTGTCTGGGATATTCGACTGTTCAGCATTGATTTAACTTGGTACAGTCCACATTATATTTATTGTTAGATAGGTCATTCACTTTGAAAAAATTTGCTCTTGGTAATTTGTTACAATAACACTATCCTGGTATTTTTGAAGAGTTTTTTGATTAAATTTGTAAATTGCTTAAAAAGTCGAATGTCAAAAAACGTTTGGCAAATTGCAATCATGCCAATTTTGTTAACAACAAATATTCTCATCCGCGTAAATACATTTCATAATTTAATTGTTACCCTAATTACCGGCAAAACACATGTATAGCAATCACCTGCGTCCGTTTTGAAATATACAATTTCAGTATTATTAATCATTGCCGTAATGTTCGGCAATGTATTTTGTATAAACAGAAGCAAAGGCTAAAACAGATCATGGGCCTGTAGGGTTTTATCTCGAAGGCAAACAATGATTAGTAACATACGGCTCTCAATCAATACAATGTAATTATGGTCCTTGTAATTTTACTTGCATTTCTTGAATACAAATATCGATTTATAGTCACACGAGAAAATGCTTGCAATTTGTTGAACATTGTATGGCAGAGTATGAATGTTGTGGTGAGTGTAATATTTTATTGTGCATTTTACTGAGCCATACCAATTTTCAAAAAGCAAAATTGAGATCAATTAAGAAATCTCATTCTGATTCTAACCCATCTTCTGATATGCATATATTTCAAACATGGGTGCCTTGCCATCAATGATAGAGTATGTGGATCGAAGTAATGATCACATGGGGTACGGAACCATCCAATCACCTGTCTGTGAATATCAAAAGTAGGAGCGTGCATCTGTTGGTATTCTTCATATCTCAACAATTTTTAGAATGGAAATCATTCCTTAAATTTTCTATACGTTTAAAAAATGTAAAATTTGTTCTTGCTGTTCAGGTTTTAAAGCATTAAGTTTTCCACATGCCAATAAGCAGCTTAGCAATACAGTAGGCAAATAATACAAACTAACTTTAACCCCTACAGTGACCCATTTTAGGCTTCACTTGCGCACACTCCATTAGGATTTTCTCATTTTTCTCAATTTCTCCCAGAATATCGTTTGCAAAACCTTGGAGCTTTGTCGGGAATACACAAAGCTATGCACATTTGCATGGATGTTTGTGGAAGGATTGTATCTGAATAGCCTCCTTTCGTCAGCTGTTTTTCGAAAGCCACCTTTTTTCGTTTTTTATCTTATTGGATGGGGTGAGTCTATATCCCTTATCCAATCAAGAATAAATATTATAAGTGTTAAACTAATCATATCAGGTGAAAACAATTAATGAGAATAAATTCAAATGAATGAATACCTATCTTCATATTCATTGGCTAACCTGTTAATTTGTATTCGTCTTAACTAACGATTTGACTTTAAAATCTCATAGAAAATATATTTTCTTGTGGTCGATCTCCTTTATCATTAAAAGTAAAATAGCTCATTTCTTTCCAAAGGGAAGTACTCAAGAAATAGAGTGTCAAAGTAGTAATCTAAGTATTAAACAATATATCATACCTTTTAGGCCAACAAGTAGCAAGTAAATAGAAATAACTGCCAAATATTAAAGACGTATCGTGTATCGTCAGCGAACTTTACAAAGAAATTCATACACACTTTTCAATTTGGTCTTCAAGTAATAACGACATTATGCTTTAAAATCATTCTCTCTTTAGTTTCTCTAATTATCATATAATACATGCAAATATATAGATATTCTATACATATATAGATATGTTTTTTCCTTCATCAGGATTTCAATGAGGAAAATGTCTTGTACTCTTTGAGTTTGATTGTGTGCGGGACTGTCATCCTTAAATCGTTGTGTCATAATCAATCCCTTTCCTTCAAACCTTTGAGGAGGTTATTAAAAAGAATATATTAATATCGGAAAATTGTTTATTTATCTTAAATTTGCCCTAAATTTAAAAGCATGTCAAGCCTTTGAAACTTGACCAGCTGTACGCAAATTGAAGTGAAATAGGTGGATGTTTTGGCATTTTGTTGATCTTTATGTTTGAATGCCTTTCAAGAAATGTGGCTATTATTTCCTCTAATTCAATCTATATCTTTTTTATTTATGATATATTACATACAAATATAGAGGTACTGCATACATTTTTAGAAGTATTTTATCCTTTATCAAGTCTTTCAAAATGAGGACATATCTTTTGAGTTTGGTTGTGGGTGGGACATTCATCCCAAATAATTTTGTATTGTCCTACAATAAATTTCGGGAGGTGTTTAAATTGTTAAAAACAATGAATCGAAATGAGAAAATAGAGAGATCTGCTTCTTAAACTTGAACCTTAATCTTGCAAGCAGCAAGCTGTAAATGACCCATTATAATTCAACCAACTATTTTTGTAAACCAATTGGCTGACTGATTTGCTTTTGTATTTCGATATTCTTAGATTATTTTTGATGGCCTTTAAAGAAATCCAGCTATCATTGCCTCCACCTACTGACCTCCATTACTACTTTAATGATATTCTTGCACACCCTTCCATGTTATTTTCTTCTCACAGCTTCGTCCATCCCGTTTGTCTTCGCCTTCCTCACAGCAATGCAAGTCTCACCGGAAAAAGATATCATGTACGTATCTCTGTTAGCATGGTGTAATGTCTTTGTAGTTGAAAATGCGTGGTACTTGTTATGACTGTAATGACGCCTGCGTCACGGGAGTAACATGGCGATCACTCCCTGCCCTTTCGCCCAACGAGGGCAAAGGGGGCAAGAAATATGGGGCACCCTTGAATAAATGCGTTACTTACACCCATGCGAGTAGCAATGTCGTGGATGTCGGGGCACAATATTGACATGTCCAGGTTGACCTTGACAACAAAATCTGATATAGTGTTTTTTTATATGTAGAACACGAGAGAACTTATTTTGGAGGCAGGATACCACGAAATTGCTTCGAATGATTTACTCCAAAGTGTATTATAAAAGAAAATTGATCTAAGCCAGAGACATAAATAATTCGAAGACAGAAATAAATTGGAGACGGAAGTAATTTGAAGCTATTTATCTACTGAAAAACAACCCTTTGGAACTGGCATGGAACAGGAAATGAAGCAAGGTATCACTAGCTCTAAAGAGCTCTGGTGTCATGATGGCTCAAACTGGGATACAGCCTTTGTTGGGGACCTCTATCCAACCGGAGGCTATTTAGCCAGTAAACAGAGTTTTGGTATAATACATAATTTGGTACGGCGTGAAATCTATGTTTAGTCTTCCAGAGAGTTTTTTGTAGCCATATTTAGGTAAACAAATTAGATATAGGATTCTATTTGCCTAAACCTCGCTAAAAGCGAAAAAATCATCAAAAATGTTATATCATTTTTAAGAAATTTCAGGAAAACGCTATTCACAATCAGATATTCATCTCTACAGCTCTAGGCCTTTAAGCTTTGAAAAGGCCAGCATGTCCAGTTGACGTTCTTATTGAAGTGAATTGCACGGATAAAATTTATTGGTCTCATTAATCTATGCACGTTTACCAATTAAATGTGATAATCTATTTGTTTCCCTTTAAAACAAATCGCAGGTGCTGGGGTACATATACAGAGAGTAATTGGTACTTGTTTCTAATAGAATTTCCAAGAAACGGATTTTTACTGGTAAGTAAATAGCAAAAGAGCTTTACAACTGAATGAAAATAGAGTTGCTACATAACATGTCCATTACTTCCCATTCTGCTAAGCAAACGCGTTTTTAAATGACTATTTAGTTGAATTAGTGGTCACATGTGTTTATGTACAGAAACAGCTTTTGAATCTATTAAACTATATCTATATGTATATATATATATATATATATATATATATATATATATATATATATATATATATATATATATATATATATATATATATATATATATATATATATATATATATATATATATATATATATATATATATATATATATATATATATATATATATATATATATATATATATATATATATATATATATATATATATATATATATATATATATATATATATATAAATTGTTTTGCAACTGAAAACCCATCAGACAGAAAATGTAATGTACTTCGTAGTTATTTTGCATGCATTTTAAGCACCTTATTCCCTATATTTGTATATGTTTTATATGTGCATATCTGATATTGAGTATTGCAAAACAATGTTTTCTTTACAACATTATGTCAAACAAAATAACTTAAAATGTATGTTTTTGGTAAAGAAATCAGACTAATCAGGTATAATTCGAAACGGATTTTAAGGGTGGAAATATTGATTCTGAGAGAGTAAGTTATGAAATCTCAAAACGCCGTTTAATTGTTTAAAGCAGATGACCTGATGAAATTTGGTTAAATTAATGCAAGATTCGAATTTTGGTTGAAAGAGAAACTAATTTTGAGGATCAAAGAGGGTGATATGTGAGCAATGTTTATTATTTGTTTTTTACAATTTGATTTGTTTATGAAGAATCGTAATGTTTAGGATTTCTACAAATATGGAAATGCAGAGGTTTATAAGAGGGATTTCATCACGTGACTCTAACTCATCTGGAATCCACTTGCCGAGAAAGCGTCGTTGCGTGTCACGCGTCTTCACACAGCTCAGTCACATCAACAACCATACTGTCTGCTAACCTACCTACCAGTACTAGTTCAGCAAATTTTATTGTTTTTTTTCTTTTCGCGGCGGCGATTTTACTTCAAATTTTCCTAACATTTTATATATTTACCGGGTATACGAAAAGTAACTTTTATGTGAACGCCATCTGATTGTTCGTTATACGCAGACAAAGCCTACATACCTGGCATAAAGTGCTCACTGCAAATCCTAACGTGAAATGAAGGTTGAAAGACGTTGCGTCATAGACCTACAGCAGAAATCCACTTCGAACATTAATCAGGATCATATGGAAATCGATAAAACGTCTTTTTATTCCCCAGCACACATCTATTAGTGCAACCAACGTCTCAGCAAGATTCCGGCATAATCATCTTACAAAAATTATCTTATATAACAACATGCATTCTAAATAAGGATACAGCAGACGATTGTTCGCCCGACAAAATGGCGATGTAAGCGAAGTCACGTGACCTCATGACGTCAGCTGAAACACCCTTATTCTGCCAAAATGTTCAATTGAAATTGGACTAATTATGTATTATTTGAAAAAAGATTTAAAGGAATGAGGCGTTTGAGGTAAAGATTATAAGATAAGATGAGTTAAAGGTTTGCATTATTTGATAACTTTGATCATTTTTACAGGTGAATGTAATTCTCTTATTGAACATTTTGAGAGTGCTAGTCATGAAACTGCAAGAGAGTAATACTAGTGAGACACGGCAAGTCAGGTATGACTAGACTTAGTAGATTATCATATTTCATTGTTATTTGTCATTGATTATCATATACAGACTTTTAATACAATATATCACCATGCATATGTTTATAATTTGAGTTATATGGTTAACAACTGGTCCTTTTGGTTTCTTTGACTAAATTTAAATAGTAATTTATTTATATTTTCAATAATTCATTTAAACAATTTTTACCATATACAATGTTATAACATAATAATATACTGATACCACTATACTTATTACAATTCTATTATATGTAATATTATTTTACCACTTAATTTTCATGAGATAAAAATAACATTATTGATATCTATCACATATGTAGAACATATATTTATATGCTGTATGTATCCATGTATCATTTATATAAATAACCTCCCTCATATACTAATAACCTTTGCCAATTACAGGAAGGCCATAAAAGCAACTGTTGTTCTACTACCGCTACTCGGAATAGCGAACCTCGTGTGGCTGTTTGAACTCCCATCAATATGCGCGCAGACATATCAAGTCGTGCTCTATTGCTATATTGCTCTTGGCTTAGACTCCTTCCAAGGCTTTTTCCTTGCTCTATTATACTGTTTCCTAAACGTTGAGGTAAGTGCTTTGGTTAACAGGATTAGCTTAGTGGTGAAACAGGTTTGCGTAGAAACGTCTGAAATTAGACTAACAGTGACTTGGACATATTTATACAGGAAATTTCTCTTAGAAATAGTCTGGCCTCATCTATTATGATGTAATAGCGGCAATAATGTTAACGGGATGTGAGGGTCTGACTGGCATGATTTAAGTTACGTGATTTCGAGATCTACTGGAGAAGATGGAAAGATAGGCAGGGAAACGGAAGAAGTGCTATCAAACAGGGAGCTAACTGCCTGACAGCTTCCTGTATCAGGGTTGCCATAATGGCGTGTTATGAGCCAATTATGGCAAATTTTGCCGTTTTGAAACATGATTAGCTGGTAAAATTTGTTCAGTACCAGTTTTAAATGAAATTTGGCCAATTTTGGCCATTTTGAATATTTTGCTAAACTAAACTTATTTGTTTTTTAATTAACTCATAAAACAATTACTCACATACATCTATTTTTTTAGGATTTATGCTATCAGAGCGTTGAAACTATTAATAGTCAAATGAAATTTGTTTCCATTTGACTTTGTGGAAACTTTTGTGTGAAGCGAAAACAAATACATAGGCATATCTTTATCTTGTATTTGACATTGTTTGGTATTTCTTTCAATGATTCAGTCCATTGGAGACTGATTTGACCGTTTTGTCCCCGATTTGGCCAATTTGCAATGGATATCTGGCTACTTAACGTGTGGCAGACATGTCAACCCTGCCCTGTATCAATATTGTAAGTAACACAGTGGCGACAGCAGGTAAAGCACGCTGGTATCATGAATACTTTCATAAATGTAATACTTACTTACAGGGCATAATTATTAAGACCAAGTATTCCTTTCACATGGTCATTAGATGAAAACAATCTGCCGTTATAAACAAATATGATCTGGCAGGAAATAGGTGACGAGTTTTAGATTTCATCACATATTTTAAGCAGCTTTTAGTGACATTCTCTCAACAACGACGTAAAAGGGCGAAAGGAAAATGTAAACAATCGGAAGTACAGCTCATTGAACCTGGATGAGCTTTGCGGGATTAAGTGATTTTCATCCAGCGAGTGGAACATGTCGAAGAAATAAAATTAGGTCAAGTACTTTGAAATGAATCTGACTGTCGAAACGTCAGTGGATTTTATATCTTATCTTGATGTTATTAATGACAGCTGTATGTGTATGTTTAGTTTTATGTGAGCCACCTTCACCTTGACATATCGCGTAGATTGCGTATTTCAATCAAAACTTTTCAATCGAATGTTTTAATCGAAATAATTAAAAACGATATTTTATACCGCACCGACCATTGTGTCCTTGAATTATATTGCATAAAATGATCATGATAAGTATATTACATCATTAAATGGAACTGGATTGGTAAACGATATCTGCTTGAAACGTATCATTACTCCACGGTGCAGATTAAAATCCACTATGCAGGAAAAGTGGACAATTTTGAATTGGGTTCTTTTTCTGAATTAGGTTCTTCGTTAATTGAATATAAAACCAAAAGAAGAGAATATGCAGACATGAATATCATTTTCGATTAATAAAAACAAAGCTTACAAAAAGAAACGCAAATGTGTTCTTTTTCTGAATTATTTCCATAAATAATTTTAGTGACAGTTTCGTTGCCATAAAATTATACAACATTATTTACCAAAGAGAATATCATAACATCTTATCACTTAAATTTGTTTAGATATGTTCTATGGCATTATGAAACAATTATGGAATTAATGAATTTCATAATATAGAAACATATAAGAAATAGACAATCTTAGTAGAATATCATCTAACAAATATGATATACTTATGAGTTATGAAACTAAAATATGATATAAGAAATATAAGAATAAATACAAAAATATCAGAAAATACAAATAATAATGTTATTTGGTTGTTTACTAGCTATAGTGCGAGCAAGCTTGGGCACTCAGTTATCTTCGTGAGAAATGAGAACCTCCTACTAAATACGTTTTAAACCCGAAACCATGTATTGTCTTTTTTTTTTTAACTATAACAATTTTAATTTAGCTGTTTGCGTGGTTCCCTTTAACCGTCCTTACTTTACTCATCAAGCGAAAAATCTATCTAAATAAGACAGCACAAGCTTCGTTATTCGTTAAGCTGTTTAAAAACTCATAAACTTTATACAAATTCCTTGTGCATTTTAAAAAGTGCGATGTTTTATTTGCAATCACTTCTCATTAGCGGCGTAGGAAGATACTAGGGGACAGGGGAGGGAGGAGGGGGGGGGGAGGGGGCAGATTTAATTTTTGTTCCAATACACCTATGCAAATGTATACAAGCCTCTTATATCAAAAAACTACTTTAGGAGGGGTGGTAGCAAGACAATTCGTAAAATTATTGAAAATTTTAGGGGGAAAAATTGGCTACATTTCCAAACATTTTCCGAAAATTGAAGAACATTTCCTGAAAATTGAAGAACATTTTCCGAAAATGTTGCATAGAAATTTTCGAAAATTGAAGTAAATTTTACGAAAATAAAGAAAGTTTATCCTTTGAATAAGAAAAGATGTGAATGGACTCTTATAAAACAATTTGTCAGACCTTCATTATAAGGCCAAAATGGTACTTCCTCCCCGCCCCCACTAAAATTATCGAGAGGATTTTCTCCCAACCTCTCCCCATGGCACCGGTTTCTACGCCCCCGTATTACGCGAACACCTCAATAATCTATATGAGTGTTTGTATTTTTCAATGCTGTATTCTATGGTATAGATATGTGATATAATGATGCTACTTTTTATTTAACAGGTCAGGGCTACGTTGAAAAGAAAATGGCGGGCTTGGAGAAATGCTCGGAACCCTTATCGTGCACATGCAACAGTGGTAACGACAACTACGGATGTTAGTGCATATTTAACACCATAATCCCTGCTCGAATTACCTACTTGTGCTGTCACTGTGCCTCACCTATTTACAACAATTGTTCAACAAATCGAATAAATGCCAGTGGTTAAACTCATACCATAAAAGTCATGTCACTTTTGTTAAAATTTGTATCCGTTTATATAACGAAGAAGTATTTTAGTCTCACAAAAATGATTCTTCTTTGTTCATGCTTCAGAAACAGGCAAAAGCAAAATAGTTTTCAAAAATATTAAATTTTTATGTCTGATGAAATACTTTTCGATACGTATAAAATGGATACCGTACAATAACTAATTGCAATAATATGTATTGGAGACTTTTAAAGTTTCCCAATCACCAATCAAGTGTTCAAATTGTCTTTGGACATTACGCTCTTCTGTGTTAAATAATACGAATCACAAGTGTCATTAAAGAACACAAATTAAAAGTATTGTTAAAACAAACAAAATAAGTTATATAATGAACTTAAAATTTATAGTTACACGAAAAACCATTTTTCATGAGGCACAATGACTGTATCCCTATTTCATAAGCATAAAAATCCCCATTCCATAAGCATAAAATTCCCCATTCCATAAGCATGAAAATGACAATCGTACTTGACAAATATGCATGGCCTACATGATTCAGAGCTTTGCCAGGCAAAAAATGTAATTGGTGTGCATGCAAAATGGTATGACTATTATTAAAAAAACATTTCTTTCAACTTAAAAAAAGGTAGCCTATTTTGACCGTCTTATGTAAAACTGTTATTTCTAATGTATAGATGTTATTGCCTCCGTATAGTGGCTGCAAAGGAACCATAAACAACCGATTTTCATTACAGATCTTATCCAGTTGTGATACAAACGAAGCTTCCATTTGGAGGCAAAAGACAAGCGAATTTTGATTTTTGATTGCCAATCCTGAGCGTGGATGACATGACGGTCGATATACCACTCCTTTGGAAGATTACTACCGGCCTTTGATTTGAAAAAAAGAAATATTCTGCTGGGTTGAGAAGTCTTTATATGTTCTGTATGCATATCAAATGGAAGATTATATGGACTTTTGCAACTTGTTTGTATTCATAGACATTAATCTGTCAATAACTGGAATGAGAGTTCAACATGTTTTTGGTTGTGCAAGTCTTGCATCCATCACGTCTCTTTCTTCTTTGCCAAGCTTTCCTCCGAATTCAGTGCTTGTGAAAGACACCTTTTTGGCACGAAGAATCTGAAATGATACTGCAGTGCATGGTTATGTTGAATTTCAAATTGATCAGTCACCGTTGTCTGCCATCGCATGAACTTGATATTGCTTCATAGTTTACTCGGTTTACTTTATGAACAGAAACATAGAACTTAACAAATGTTAATTGATATTAGAATAAATTAATTTAATGCATTTTCTACTGTGAGTTTGAACCTTGGGTGTTTGTGGGTTTTCAGACAAGTTTAAACATTAGCTGGTGTAGAAATAAATATTGAGAATAACTAGCAAGTACCTTATACTTTATTATGACCCAAATATTTCTTGAAACTGCTTCAAAATATAATTAACAGACAATTGATTGTGCAATACCAAACATTGCAGAACTACCCTCTGATTCTAAACATAAACTACTTTTTGGAACGTCAAACAAACGGTGTATACATAGATTTCAAATATAAAAGACTACAAACGCAATGCATTTTTAGCACAGAATTATAAGTAATTGAATTTAGTTTATGTAGCTGAAAGACCTCTTTGAGACTATTTGTACTCCGGTTCGAAAAATTACCATCCAAATTTCTGATCAAATAATTCCATTTGAAGTAGCACTAAAACGGAATTGGATTCTTTCTGCATTGGTTTAAATTGAATTTCAATTATACCAAAGTGCAATTATTATAACTTCTCACATAAACTGTTAAACCTATTTTGGATGAATTAAAACGGTGAAATGGATAAGAACCAAGAATATTTTCTTTCGGTTCCTTTCGATAAATAAATCGATGCTGAATCTAAGAGACTATCACATTTTGAAATTGATTGAAAGTATGTTGATAACAGGTCAGCCAATGGAAAAAGCTTATCCAATTGGAAGTGCTTGCCTAAATGAAACTGATAATTAGGTCATCTTTCTAGACAAAAAGAGTTTCAAGAAATATTTTCAAAAGATCATACTCAGAATTAGGAATTTCGACAGGTAAAGATAAATGAGAAGATTTGTACTTTTGAAGGCCGAAATGAATCAAGTTTTTGTTGTAGATATATCATGGTTAAATTTAGGGTTAGTTTTCAGTCCTTCGTGAATTTTGAAGTCGATAAGATTTCATATGAAAGAAATATGCTATTGAACCTTGAAAGTAAACCTGAGCAATTTAGGATTGCACATTGAAGGATTGATGTTGTTTCATTGGGAGCAAAATAAAACCGAAATTTGAAACAAAATCCAACATTTAAATGTCAAAAGATTTAAATGTGATAAATTCATAAGTCTAAAATTCTTTGTGGAAAGAATTCGTTTTAAGACCAAATTTGGTGTATGTTACAAGCATTTTTATTCTTTGAACTAGCATAACATGCCCCTCCTCGCTTGCATATCATCAGTCCGGTAGCATGCCTATTAATGGGAGCATAAATGTTCCTGTTTTGCTACATGGAAACCGCCATTTTGTGATATTTCCCATGATCCTTTACTATCCTAACGTTAAAACCTTATGCAATGTTACAAATTTCAAATTTGAAATACGTCTGGGAAAAATATCTTTGCTAGGGGAAACTTAAAACTTAAGGAAATACCTTTATTACTGTCATGGCTACAACTTTTCCACTCCCATTTGATATGTTAACCACGCCGTTTTCAACACAATGATTTTTATTATTTTAAGTATATCAATTAGAAATTATGATATTTTATTGCAACATCTGAACAATTTGGTTGCATGACTTCAATATTCTCGTGTGTATATAAGTGTTCCTATTAATAGGCATGCTTCCGGACTAATCTTGGGTTAAACAAAAACGGGCTTCATTTGCGCCCCATGGACAGTTTTTTACTCCCAATATGTTTTTTTAATCTCAATGAAAGAGTTGGAAATGTTTGTAAAAAATCAAATTTAATATAATCTCATCCCGTTTTTTCGTTTAACGTTTATGATTATAAAGATAACAATAGCAATCTTACAAAGATAACAATAACTATCGTTATGTTCGATACATTTTAGGTTGAAGAGTTAGTTTGAACCCATTATCTAATTTTTGTTGGTACAGTAAGTTATTTACGGTTTGTTTTAAGTGAATATGCCCGTGGTAAGAGATGTGTATTCCATATGACAGAGGACAATGATACTACTCTGATAGAATGTTCCATTTGCGAATTATTCTCATTTCATTGGTGCAACAGAACGATACAAATATTTTCTCCATTTTTCACCAGCTAAAATTTAACTTTCACGAGGGAGTTTTAAAGTAATCGTTCAAAATTCGTTTTAATAGTTTCTGAAGAGCAGATTTTAACATTTCAATCACCAGCAAAAGCTTAAATTATATTGAAATATTAATTTCAATATCATTTGCAAAATATACAACTTAAGAATAACAGAATTTGAAAAGCAAACAAAAATCTAATGGCTGAGCTTATCAGCAACAGTTTAAATTATGATTACTGCGCAAGTCTCGATCTCCCAATCTAGAGATCTCCCAAACGGGAGCATCACACCGGACTGTACACAATTATCTCAGACTCAGAAATTGAATATCTCCTTGTAAAAAAAATTCAACATGATTTTTCATTAGGTTGTTATTCAATTGTCTTCTGTCTTGTAAAGTGCACATGTTTGACCACAGGAATACTTATTTTAAACACTTCAGTAGTTCATAAAAGAAAAGAACAAGAAATAAAATAATTATGCATAATACCAATCATACAAACAAAGCAAAATCGACCGGAGTAATCTCAATCATTTACATCTTCTCTGTCTTCAAGGTTCGGATGTCTTGCATTGAGAACAACGACAACGAATTGATCGAATAGAAGACTGAAGGAGCGGCTCTAGAAGACGACTACGTTGGCCTATTGCCCGAATTAAAGGCTGATGCAGTGATTTTCTACTCCGCGCAAATCCTCTTCTGTTGAGCGAAAGTTTGGTCATTAAAAGATTATTTCAGTGGTTACCAATGTCCATCTTATATGAAAGAGTATACCACAATCAGACAAATGGCGAACGAAATGACTTAAAAGTCTTTGTGTTTAGAAATGACTGAAATGAATTGAATTAAGATGATACTAATATCACAGCCTCACATTCATCAAAATTATTTGTATGTTTGATCTAGTCTGAGATTTCATGACTTACAGATGTTTGATCTAGTCTGAAATTTCATGACTTGGAATTTTGTAATATGTCAGGACAGTACCAAACCAAGAGTCTAGTAAACTTAAGTGTGACTTATCATCTGAGGAAGTATTTTTAATTAGTGAAAATATTTAAGTTAATTTTAGATAAACTACATTTGACAACTATTAAGAAAGGGAGGATGTGACGTCACATTTGTGTAGACTTTCAACACCAGATATTTTAACATATACTGAACGGAACCAGATATCGATTGTTTAAAGTTATGTTGGACTTTTTTATGTTTTGTTGTCTATGCATGCATGATAAACATGTTTGACCACAGAATTAATCCTTCAGGAGATGATACATAATACTTTATTCTTCCACGATGTGAATAGTTTTTCTAACTAATAATATGTATAGCAGATAGTTTCTTTCTCAATGTTGATGTTAGAATATTGCTAAATGTCTATGTACGTGTAGAGGGAACAAAAACTATAATAGGTTAAAACTCTCATCAATACCAGTGATTAAAAGTAAGAAAGATATATAGCTGAAAATTACATCAATAATTTTTAGCTGAATTATGAATTATGGATCTTATAGGTTTTGTTTTATATTTTTAGTATATTTGTTTGTTACTTTTGTGATTTTTAACAAGCTAGCTTCTGCATTTTTTTAAATGCAAATCTATTGTGCTTGTTCCTCCCCATCCCCAGTGTACATTGACTAAGAGCAGCTGAATCTTACCATTAATTTTGGACCTCCTCCCTTGCAATCGCACATAGCCAGATAACTCAAAAAAATATTCTTATCATACTTAATAAATGCTTTAGGAAACCCATTCCAAGAAAGTTTATGGATCACAAAATTATCATATATCATGAAATTCTTTCGGACTTTGATCATCCATAACTTGAAAACTGCTCATGTTATTAAAAAGAAAATCACATATTGTTTTGCTCAGAGCTTAATGTCATTTTCAGTGTTTAGTCAAAATCTTCAGTGCCTCTTTACGGGCGTGTGAAGAAATGTATGTACTTTTTTCACGTTTACTTTCCTAATTAATCGTAGTTTAAATCTTTACTAAAAAGCTTACTATATTTTGATGAAGTAATGTATAATTGATGTATCCTGGGTGGTAGCATGGTGGGCCCGAAGTTCGTGCAGCCAAGGCATTGAATTTTAGTTTTCTTGATAAAAAAAATAATTATTTTCGTTGTCAGAAATATAAAAAGTCTTTGATTTCGCCTCTCCATGATTAATTCTTAGTAGCTTGTTATTTTACAAGTTAAAAGTTGTTTGTTTGTTTCGGCAAAATCTCGTACACCAATGATAAACAAATGCACTTTCAGCAGCTGTACCAGTAAAGCGTAAAAAGGCTTGAAGGAAAATACGAAAAAGGGAGTTTTAAAATATCAATTTCCCAAAGTATTTATTCATTGAAGATATAGTCAGTTTTATTTAAAATTTCTCCAATTAATAGCAGAAATCATCAGTTTGATGATATCTTAGTAGTAAAAGTAGGAGAATTATTGGGGTGCATGAACTTCGGGATTCTTACTATTCTTATATAAGACTCGATTTATCCAACTTCATTTTCACTGTCTATACCCATTCCCCCCAAAACTTGATATTATCCTATTAAAGGTCATTAGATATCAGTTGTATCAAGTTATATCTGCCTAATTTTCGTTTTCCCAAGACTTTATATATTTTTCTTACCAAACGTCAATTCTTGGTTAGAACATATCTGCTCTAAATCTGGCATAATATCAAGCTTAAACATGATTTATCTGGCATTTATTGTCCAGCTCAATAACATATGTTATATAAGAGGTAGGCGAACTTTGATCAAGTTCACAACAAGTTCACATTGTTTATGTCCTCCCACTGCACAATCATCAGATCATTGACCAGACGTTCAATGTTTTACAAATGCTCTATAATCAGTCCGGTAGTATGCCTATTAATGGGAACAAATGTTCCTATTAATGGGAACATTTTGCTACATGGAAGCCGCCATTTTGTGACATTTGCCATGATCCTTTGCTATCCTAACGTTAAAGCCTTATACAATATTACATTTTTCAAATTTGAAATACGTCTGGGAAAAATATATTTGCTAGGGGAGAATTAAAACTCCCGAGAATACCTTCATTAATATCATGGCTACATCTTTTTCACTCCCATTTTAATATGTTTACCTCGCCGTTTTTAAAATATTAGATAAAATAGACAAAAGAGCTAGGCTTTTAGGAGCGAAACGGCCATTTTGAAAATTCAAATGTTTTTCAACACAATGATTTTTAATACTTTAAGTACATAATTTAGAAACTATGACATTTTATCGCAACATCTGAACAATATGGCTGCATGACTTCAATATTCTCGTGTGTTATAAATGTTCCTATTAATAGGCATGCTTCCAGACTGATAATCTTGGACAAATTTTTTGTCGCACTTTCCCCCTCCTCTACCCCGTGTCAATGTTGCTTGAAACAAAGTATCCCGGGGTGAATCTCTTCAACTCTACAAAGTATCCTGGGATTTTCCTCTTTAAGTCTACGAAGTGTCCTGGGATTGTCCTCTTTAAGTCTACGAAGTGTCCTCGGATTATCGTCTCCGACTCAATGAAGTCTCCCGGGATTTTCCTCTTTAACTCTACGAAGTATCTGGGATTATCCAATTTGACTCAACGAACTGTCCAGAGATTTTCCAATTCAACTCCACCATTGAGGCGGGTACAAGGGGATTAAAAGCGCGACAACTTATTTTGTCCAAGATTGTAAATAATGGAACATTTTACCATTGCAATGTGCACTGCAGGGTGCATAAGTATTACTTAAGTAGTTAGATTATACCAACTTGTGTTATATGGGGTAAAATGATTGGGTAAAAATGTTCTGTTCAGTAGACGTTGAATTTTAGCAACAACTTTGTACGAAAATTACTGATGCTGAAAGCATGTATGTCTTGTAGCCTATTGAGTTTAAAGGAGCACTAGACCGAAAAGGAGGGGCGCTCGTTTTTGCGAATTTCACAGATATATTATCCACAACAGAGGGTAAAGGTCACTTGAATATTCATATTAACCAGAAAATTGTTATACTGTTGCGTGCTTGATAAGCATTTTATTTTTGGGGACCCCTAAAAATGAGCCCTCACTTTTCGGTCCAGTGCTCCTTTAAACTAATATCTTTTTCACTCATTAAAAGTAATTTTTTTTAATTTCCCCAAGGTCAAAAATCTCAATTATTTTACTAAACTGAATCAGATACTTTTGTAATACTTTCTACACTGATAAATTATTTTTAATGTCCTTCTGCAGAAAACAAAAAAGGCATGAACACTTAATCAAAATTTAAACAACAAACACTATTACTTCAAAATGATACAGTGTTTTATAACATCTTGGACAGTTAATGGGTTGGAAAGAGCGTCTTTAATCTGTTAATAAACAAGTAATTGTGTGCAAACTGAGCCATGCCATTTTAAAATATTAAAGTTTGACACAATAGCTAGAAACAATACTAACAGATAAAAGTACGCATGCCCGTAGCCGGAGGAAAGGGTGATAGGGAGGGGGGGGGTCATCTTATTTTGTTGTTGATAAAGTGCCCTTTTGAAATCTGACAAAATAATAAGCACCTGGATTTTCAAAGTTTAATGCCATTTTATACGAAAAACGAACCCTTCTCCCCTTCAGTGAACGAACCCCTTTTGTAGAGCAAGTGCCCTTTTGTAATATACTGTAACAAAATAATAAGCACCTGGAATTTTAAAGGTTGTTGCCCGTTTATACGAAAAACGTCCCCCCCCCCCCCTCCCCCCTCCCTTTCCATTCTTTCAAATTCCTAGCTACGGGCCTGGTACGGTAGCCTGTATAAGGAACTGTTAGTTTGATTATCTATGCAGGGTGAGTTTGATTCTAACATAAAAACATATTCATTTTATATAAAACAGTTCATTATCGTGTTAACGTCAGAACGTGGAGATAAATATATTGAAAAAATAAACGTTTCTTATTGGTCGCATTGTTTACACAAATTACTGACGAGCCAATCAATAAGCGCAACGAAAATAACGTTACTAGTATGTATCAGGCAATGTTCTTAGGACGATGCCTCCCCTTTAAATTCTGTATTGATCAAATAAACTCAGCTATATTCTTAAAATAGATACCCGTAAAACGTTTTAAATTTCATTTTCATCTTCTTGTTAAAGAAAGGCACTTTTACATGCTCTTTTTGATTGGTTAATTGGGTTTGAAATATTGTCTTCACCATATGCACGTCCAATATCATTTCAAAATGAACGAATATGAACATTTCTGCCAATAAAAACCTTTTTAGCTGTGAAATTAAATAACCAATCGAATGTAAACTCGTTCTTGGTAAAAAAATATATATACAAAAAAAATCAGAAGTATTCTTGTACATACGGTGGAATCGATGCTTTGAATAATAAATGAAAGTTAATCTTGCTTGTATTTCTTGGAGACTACATTTAAGACAGCTTTGTCAGTTTGTATAATCATATTTAATTTAGTCGTTAAATCTGAATCTGACCAAATTCATTTCAATACAGATAGTTGTGAGAGAAATCTTACGCGGTTATAACCAAATGAAAACATCTTAAAATATGTAGATACACATTTCTAGGTGGTAGCCAACAGTAATGAGCTGTTTTATTTTCCTCATGTCTGCGTCTTTACTACAACAAAATTTAGATATCGACACGATTATGAACTTATTAGATGGTTATTAATGATAGAAAGAAATACATATTAACGCTGACGTTTAATAATCTATTTTCCCTGGCTTGTATCCTGTTAACCAAACCTTAGTCAACTGTTAACTCATCGGAGACTAAAAACTCGTAGTTTGTGCCTAAGTTTTCTTTGGGTAATGACGTAATTTGATATTGCCGAAGTTGATGCTTTTAGACTTGAAACATGTTTAAGGAATATTCCCATATTTTTAAAAGAATATTCTCATGTTTTTAAAGGAATATTCCCATGTTTTTAAAGGAATATTCCCATGTTTTTTCGTAACTTTTCATAAAAAAGAGAAAAATATTAGAAACAATTTAGTTTAAAAATCATGTTGATATATTATTCGTACCAGGAGATATTCAAATTTCAAGGTGCGCAAAAAATGCCAATAAACGAATAGGAAAAGGCTTAGTATGACATCACAGCAACACATTCTCCCACAAGGTTGATGTATTTCATTAAAATCTATCATCCATTTTTATTAGTAAAACCTGCTAGAAAAATAAATTGATGAAAGTTCGGTATTTATATACACATTGCCAATATGCCCTATTTTAATAATTGTTGGAAAATTGTTTCTAATCATACAGAAGCTACCAATTAAAGTTAAAAGAAATACATAAACATTTGCAATGGAATTGCCTCTATGACATGAAACACGAATATATCATACTGTACAAAAACTTTAAAATGCAATTGGGAAATCTTTAAAAATTCATATCTCCTCAACGGAATATGATATCAACCTGATTTTTCTCTAAAAGTATGCTCTTTTAAATAAAATTTTACAAAAAACCATGGGAATATTACAAAAAACTATGGGAATATCACAAAATGTTTCATGGGAATATTACAACAACAAAAAACATGGGAATATTACAAAAAGCCATGGGAATATTACATAAAAACCATGGGAATATTACACAAAACCATGGGAATATTTCTTTAAGAGTGAAGAAGTAGCGCTCATCGTACTTGTATTCCTTTTAGATTTCACAATTGCTTAAACATACCTTGCATAAGTATTTCATATCAGGTATTTGAAAGGATGTATATTTCACATCATTCTGAAGACTACGAATCGTAAGTAACAAGACATCTTGAACAAATTTAAAGACAAAAACTTGTTCTTTTTGGATTCGGCACGCCTCAAATTGAGAGAGGGACCTCATAGTTCTTCGGTGTAGGAAATCGAGATATGCCCATACTGCCATTCGACTATATCTAGTCACTTATATGATTACTCTCATATGATTACTTTGATTATATTAATCATCTCAAAATTCCTCATTTTCATCGGAAGTAGATCATGTATAACAACTGAACAAGTAATGTTTGATTGCATCTTCATTCATTATCATATAAGCAAGAAGCAATTTTTGAGTCGAATTTCAAAATGCTTTTACTGAAAACTTAAAAAAAAACGCTGCCTAATTAATCATGACAAAATTCACCAATAAAGTAAAGAGCTTTTTTGAGATTTCTCGCAAATTGTGCGTGAAATTTAAATTTTAAAACGCAGTGACATGATTTCAAACTAACTTCATTTCAGGGTCATGTCAGGAGTTTGTTTTGAAATTCCTTGTCAAATATAAACTCTAAAAACTGTACAATTGCCCAGTTTGCCAAGCTTTAAAAGCAGCTAATTACACTTCAAACATATACCATCTTTGGTAAATGAGCTGTGGGGTACTTCGGTAATAAGGATCTCTTGATCAAGAAATTAAAGGTGCTTTTGCGATCGAAATTAAGAAAATGAAAAGAGTATCTGCATAGTTTGAATGTAAACTCTTGTATAGTTATCAAATCAATGTTATAGTGTTGTTTGAAGAGGTATATACTTAAATACATGTAGATGTATTTCAACACCTTTATCTGGTAATTTATTTTAACAGAGGTCAACCTAAACACATTAAAAAATGAATAATAATCATTGAAAATAATTTGAAGGTTCAATAATAATCAGATTGGTATGTATTTCTTCCCATTTTTAAGTAGTCATAAGATACTATATTCGTTAAAAGTGTGTACTATCTATCATCGGATTATAATTAAGTTCTTTACTAACTCTGGGCGTCTTTGATATTGAGTATTTTTCTTTTGTGGTGGCGTTAGTTTGAGCTTTTTATGAGATGACCAACCTTTCTTGGCCCGTTATCTTGTAATGTTATGTTATGTTATGTTATGTTATGCAGCCATTCAAACAGTCCAGCAGCATGCCTATTAATGGGAACATTAATGTTCCTATAAATGGGAACATTTTGCTACGTGGAAGCCGCCATTTTGTGATATTTGCCATGATCCTTTGCTATTCTAAGCCTTATGCAATGTTACAAATTTCAAATTTGAAATACGTCTGGGAAAAATATCTTTGCTAGGGGAAAATTAAAACTTCTGAAAATACATTTATTGCTGTCATAGCTAAAACTTTTCCAATCCCATTTGATATGTCCACCACACCGTTTTCGAAATGTTAGAAATAATAGACAATAAAGCTAGGCTTTTTTTGCGCGAAACAACCATTTTGAAAATTCAAATGTTTTTCAACACAATGATTTTTAATATTTTAAGTATATTAGAAACTATGACATTTTATCGCAAAATCTAAACAATATGGCTGCATTACTTCGAAGTTCTCGTGTGTTATAAATGTTCCTATTACTAGGCAAGATGCCGGACTGTCAAATTTGAAACCGCCACGAAGAATCATTTCTTTCCTGCATTCAATTAAATTTTAAGAATAACTTTGATCTAACATAAGTTACCTTTTAATATGCAATGGTTTACTTTAAAGGAATATTCCTTTGCATGATGGAGGATCATAAAAGAAAGAAATTGGTGAAAAAATACTAATAAATAAACATCTTATTCCGTTTAGGAATTTTTAAATTGAAAGATTTCATAACCTTGCAGTGTACAATGTGATGCCTTAAAGGCACATCCAAGACAATTTGTATGTATTTGTATAAACACAAAATGTATTTCCTTTTACTTATGAGTGTAAGGTTCACGAGCAGATGGGCAAAGCATGCTGTAATACATTGTATGTTATACCTCATCTCAATTATGAAACAAAGTGCTCTTTGTCCCTCTAACAGTCCTCTATCTTATATATGAACCTACAAATTCACGGAAATACTCCTTTGATTAAGATTGAAATATAAGATAAATGTGCTTTTTATTATGAAAGGATTACAGATCCGTTAAAGCAAAGATGTGACGATCTCCATTCTTAATTGATGAACGGTTGAATATTCTATAAGGCCTATTGGTTTTTGGCGTCGTACAATACATTTCCTGGAATTTTTTTCAGAACTTGAAATAGCAATACTTTATATGTGTTGAAACGAAATTCGTTCAAAGATATTTTTTCAGACTTGCTTCGCCTTAGGAAAATGATCTATTTTATTAACTTACTAGCTAAAAAGAGACAAAACTTGTGAATTAAAATGGAAATATGATTGTAGGAAGGGATAAGAAAAGGGCTCGCTAAGATGCACTGCATTATGAAGGAATCAGAATAGATTTATGGTTTTCGATGGATAATATTTCATTTTCCTCTGACTTGCAACGAATGTTGTTCAATTTAAGAGTCATCAAATCAGAAGAAAGTGCATTGTACAAACGGCTAAAGATAATGATCTATGACACAATACAGTAGAGGTATTTCCAAGATTGGCCGCTTTCAGACAAACCTCTGATAATTTTTAAAGAGTCTTTCTCATCAAAATGTTGATTCAAGGTCTGATTAAGTTTGAGAAATTCTTATATACAGTTGCACAACTATTGTGACAAAAAGACATAAAACAATCAATTTATATAATAAAATGGTGAGCTATTCCACTGATGACGTGAGAAATTTGCATATTTTTGGAACAATTAGGCTTGAAAACACTATATGGCCTAAAATATGGTCACATTTAATTGATCTTTTGTGGGATTTGTCGCTATTTTCAAGACTTTACACAAACAGTCCGGAAGCATGCCTAATAATAGGAACGTTTATAACACACGAGAATATTGAAGTTATGCAGCCATATTATTCAGATGTTGCGATAAAATGTCATAGTTACTAATTCATGTACTTGAAATATTGAAAATTGTATTGCAAATTTAAATTATGTAACATTGCATAAGTCTTTAACGTTAGGATAGCAAAAGGGCATGGGAAATATCACAAAATGGCGGCTTCCATGGAGCAAAATGTTCCCATTTTTAGGAACATTCATGTTCCCATTCATAGGCATGCTACCGGACTGACAAAATGTAATTAATGTTGTCTCTATTGATGTCTGTGTCACAAGTTCATAGTCATCCTTTGTACATATAAATTACTTAAGCCAATGTGCAATTGGGAAAAAGTTCAATTACGCTTAGGCCTATAATTATATTTTTTATATATACAAGATAAGGCCAACATTGGTCCTGTTTATACTGTTTATAGAGATACGATACAGATCTGTATGGGCTTTAACAAACAAAAAGCACAACATGGCTGTCCACCATTTCCTCTGTGAGTGTGGAAGGTCTTATTTTTCCACACTCAATGAAACTACCCAGAATTCAGGATACTTTACTGTTTTCGAGAAATCAGTCGGAAATTGCAAAATGGAGCTTAGTTTTGGCAGGGTAAAAGGTATGTTTAATTGGTAATACAGTTTCTGTCATTGATTGAATAGTTTATGCTGCAAGTGAATCCCTATCCTGCTAAATTTATTCAAATTTTGGTACTAGTAAGCTTTAATTTGTATTTCTGTTTTTATATTCAGGAAATAATTACAAAATTTGAGGAAAAAGTCGGGCATTTTGGGAAATTAGATTTTAAAGTGTGGAAGCATTTTGGTGAATTATCATTGCAGCCGTCCGAATAAACATAATTTTCTAGAGTATCTAGCGTATTTTAGTAATAAAACATGACCCGTAATCTGGTAATTAGGCTCTCTTAAATAGCTTCATTCCAGTTTGGAGCAGCTTATGTGCTTGTAATAACATTTTGGTTCCAATCGACGGCATACATTCAATTCAATTAATTATCATTAAGGGCTGATTTAAAAGCAATTGGTTAAACTTCCCAACCGAAAACTAATATACTCTCTAGCTAAAGGTTTTTTTTTTCCTACGGTGAAAAATGAAACAATGAAATCCATGTCTTCTGTTAGCCTAGATTGTACTTTGAGTTACAGTGAGTTGTACCATGGAGCTATTAACCTGTTAACTCTTAATAACTTCATGGTTGTACCGCATTTCTTTTGGGTAGTCAACAAGTTATAGAGCACCAGTGCAGTGCCGGAGGGCAGGGATGGACAAAGTTGATGAGTCTTTGAAATATACTTGGGATGTATGAACAGGAAGATAGCTTGAAAATAATTCTATATTTCTTTCCTTTACACAACTAATGAAGAACCATTCAATAACTGCCATGGAAGTGACATCACTAGTATGTATCAGAGTTTCTCGTGACGTGCCATGCAATTTTTATAGGATGAGATTCTCTCTTTAACACCTACAAATTCAAACAAACTGTAACAATGGTTCATTTTCAACTAATATTGATGGAAGTTATTTCGTTGTGGTTACTGCATAAATAAATTAAGCTAACGTGGCCTCTGCAATGTTCATAGATGATTAAAATGCAGTCTTGATTACGATATATGCATAATATGTTCAAACTTATCCTCTACTTCAAATAAATTCTTGATATTAGTACATCCTTGAATTTAAGCGTATCCATTTCAATTCATTTCAAGCATATTCTTGATTTCAAGTACATCACTGATTTTAATTAAGTACATCTTTGTTTATAAGTAGGCTACATTATCTAATTGTAAATCCACCGTTAGATTTTAAGTACAGCCTTACCAAGGACAAATACTGTTAAGGTTGAATTCCTTTTGACCCCCATAGGGGATTTTAAATCTTGTGATTCCATTTGATATTAAACGTATAATTCTTCAAGAATTTTGTATCCAATATATGTGCTATGAAATATGTGTCTGATCCGTTAGTATACCTTTTCAAATCTGAATCGGCAATTCCGGAAAACTAGTTTAAATAATGTTACATGGCCGAAATACACGTGTCCATAATGAACCAATCGTATGGAGAACCTTATCAACCAATGAAATACAGGGGGATTCTTGCTAGTTTACTCAGTTCACGCATGGTACCAAGCGTATGTAAAACAAGCTTTAAACGCATAATCATACGTGCGTTATACATGAAGGTATTATTCGCGCGCATTGTTATTTACACTTTTCTTTAAGCAGCTGCGGCTGATTAGTCGAAGTACTGGAGAAATCACAATCGGCTATACTCGGTTTGAAAAGGCCTACTCTTTTGTTCAAGTTCTCCTTAGAAACGATTGTTAGCAAGGTGACGTCAGTACAATCCCGACAAGGGGAGATAGTGTTGACGCCGCCTTATGTTGGGTTATGTTTTGATTTTTGACACTTCTGTCATATGCTTTTATAAACCATGCAACCTGTAACAATGTCAATCCCTCAAAGTCCTAATTGTTTCGGAGGCTACTGGCCATTGACTCGAACTTTATCAATAACCAACGTCTTCTTTTTTATAAGTTTACTTTTGTATTAAATCCCACCGTTTCGTATTTCATTTATGTAAAAAGACGTATTCAATACGAAGCAAATTATAATATGCATATACCTATAAATAGATGTACAGCGTGTGAAATCGATATATATGGAATTAAAAATAGAAATTATGTAAATAAAAATATGACTTTCATTTTACTATGTTGTCAATCGAGTGCTAAGCAGGTCCACCATAGAAGGGGTTATGACCATTTGTAATGCATATTCCACACCCACCCATCCCTTGAGCTTACTATTTCCTCTCCAAGACAGTCCACTCTTGACCCTAAAAGAAATCTTGTTCATCCATTAGACAAACTAATCCACACAGGAAACCATATGAACAGATTAATAATCTGATGTAAAATGGCATTTCCACTGGAGACATTGACTCGAAACTAGCGTTTGCTTTATTATTTTGCAAAAAAAACTACGACTTGCAAATCCTTATATGATTATCTAAAAACACTATTTTGTATAAACTTTTCCAACGTTTCCTAAATGTTCACAAAATGCATCCTAACAAGCAAAAAATTATGCAGCATTTGAAAAACATGTATGCATATGTACGGTTTTCGGAGGCCTAATACACCCCCCCTCCCCTACCACACACACACACTTAGTCAAAATTTAAATGTATGATATGGGGCAAATGGACCTCTGCCTTCCAAGCTTCCGTGATTTTTCTCCTGTCTGCATATTTTCACTATTCTAGTCAGAGTACTGTGTATCTCTAAGTTTATAGAAAACAATGAAGCCTGTATAGAAAACAATGAAGCCTTTACAGAAAACAATGATTTTTTTTTATTCGAATTACAAGTCAGATGGTTTACTGGTTTTAAAATGACATCCACCAAATAAAAATTTGCCAAAAGCGTCTGGTATGAGAAGTCTACTGCATGAGAAGCGACATCACAGACTCATGTTCAGTATAACTTTTGTTAACTTTAGTTGGTTTATTTCAATATATCTCAAACCAACTGAAAACAAAAACCGGATATGCTTTAGCTCTAAAACAATCTATAATGAGGACATTTTAGGAAATACAGTAATAATTTCATAATAAATTAGTGTAATGTCATTTTTTTAATGTCATTTTTTTTTTTTTGGAGGGGGAAGGGGAAGGAGTATGTACCCTCTCGCTAAGGTGGAAGTTTTAAAGTGAAATGCATTACGTTAAAAAAATTGTGTAATGCTGCAATTTGAGCATTGCATTTTATCTTAACTCATATTTGATCAGTTTATGCATATTCGATAACGTAAATATGAAATACGAAAAGTTGCACAAAATATATCAAATAATATCTGCTTTAACTTAAGCGTGGCTTATACTAAGCATATTGGGGTTTAGATCAATCTCGACTCAGTGACAAAAATTCATGTGGCACGAAAATTGGGAAAGTGCTTTATGCGTATGTGTGGGTTTGCAGTTCACTGGGTTGCTCTGTTGTTGCCCTTTAATTTATCACATTAGCCATTAAACTCTCCCCGAGGTGCAATAAACAATGGTAAGAATAAATGTTGTTTGGCACAAACAAACGTTTTAAAGGTGGAAAAGATGCAAAAGAGCCAAAGTTTTTCTGAACTAATGATCTTTGAGTACAAATCAAACTGCAACCTCCTCTTATAACAATTCACCGTTTCAAGAGACGTTTATAAGAAGACAAATTCTCTGTCAGTGCAGAACATAAATTTGTCAACTTGATACGAAGCAGCTAAGTGCATGTCTAATGCAATAATAGCTACAATCTTGGACAAAACTCGTGGAACACTTTCGCAGGCTTCGTGAAAATCTGTATTGCTTTAATGAACATATTACTTAACAACCATATACAAACACTACATAAATAATGACACTTTTTTTAGTGGTTCTCAGAGGCAGCGCAAGGATTTTGGTCAGGGGGTGAAGAGAGGGGAAATTGTCTCATGGGGGCAAAAGCCTATAAATCGGACAAAATATGTAATTTTCAAATTTCCTGAGAGCAAGTGGGGAAAAATTCCTTTACCCCCTGCCCCACCACTGGTGGTTGGTTCTTCAATCCGTATCCTATCATTTATATATTTTTTGTTTTATTCTTAGGACATTTTCATAAATTTCTTGCCGTCCCCAGTGTCCTATACCTTTATATCTTAACCTCACCCCGTCCCCACCTCATTCAATGTTGACCATTATGGATGTGTTCCCCCTTTAAACAGTCCGGGAGCAACCCGAAAAATTGGGTACTTTGAAATACCCCAAAAATTGGGTACTTTGATGTATTACGTCATCGTATGAGCCTACACATTTGACTAGTCTACACTAAACGTATGAGGTTTCTCATTTTCCGCTCCGGATTGTCCAAAATTTCACTGGATATCCTGAAAATTTGGAGCCGGATAGTAAATAGATATTCAAAACTTTTTGCCGCTGCTTTTTGAAATTCACGGTCGCCTTTTTGAGAAAATTAATAAAAAGCCCACAGGCTAGTCAAATGTGATGACCAAAGTACCCAATTTTTTGGGTATTTCAAAGTACCCAGTTTTTCGGGTTGCTCCTGGACTGGCACATAATAGGCTAAAGACACAAAAATTCCACATTGGAAAGCTGGGGAAGAACCTTTACAGCGATATTCCCATGGAATTTCATTTTTATCTATCTGATAGAGAAAAGATTAACAAACAGATTGGTAAGAAAAGAAAAAAAACATCTTGATATATCATTCCTAGAACAGTATAAGTTATTAAACTTTAAAGATTTTCCTTGCCTGCATAAAAACGACTTTTTTACTGAGTCTAAGTCATCATTATGATGTTACATAGCACCTCTTGTACTGACCTTTATGTATTTTTTTTAAAATGAATGTCCAACCTTTCCTAATTAAAATATAAGTTACAAGAACAGATTGGAAAACATTGTTGTAAATTTTATTCTACACTATTCTTAATAGTTTTTAAAGAAAAAAATGTTCCCAATCGTTTAGAAAATAGGAAATTAACTTTCAGAGAAATACGTAAAGAATAGTACAGAAGTTCTGTGATGACATCATAATGATGACTTAGACTCGCACCAACCTTTTACGTAGACAAGAAAAATCTTTAAAATTCAATAACTTCTTGTAGGAATAAGGTATCAACTTGGTGTTTTCACCAATCTATTTCTTTTATTCTCCTCTATCAAATATATTAAAACGAAATTGCATGGGAGTATTCCTTTAAAACATTGACATTGCACAATGAAATGTGAGGGGTCACAAGTAACATATATCATTAAAATAATTTCCTGTTATGGTTTGGATATATCAACATTGATCTGAATCTTCCGGCGCTCAAATCGAACATTTAATCAAAATAAACCACTACCTACTCGGAGACCTTTAAACAGTTAAAACTATGAGATTTCAGTCTGCAACTGAATTTAGCTTTAATATGGAATTTCATAGCATAATTCATAATGAAACGATGCCTGACAGAAAAATCGAAATAAAGATATTAATTGTCTTGAACCATCTCCAAATGTCATTTTGCTGGTAAAATAAGCTTTGATAGTTCATGTTTATTTTCATATAACCCAAACTGCCTAACATATTAATGACAATTTTTGGCGCTTTATGAAAATATCGGTGTGCTCTGCTTTATTGACTGACCCTTGGGGAAAGGGATTGAAATGCTATAAAGATCAGAGGCGTATAGGAGGCGGCATAGATAGCAAACTGCGCCCTGACGCTTGTAACCGGTATTTTTTTTGGACTTTTTGCGCCCCCTGAGAAGTGACCTTCCTATGGTAAAAACCCTTTCGTGAAAAGACGATATGAGTGAAGTTGTCATTTGCCTTCTGCAGATATCCTTTTTTGGGGGGAAAATACACAAAAACGGATTCGCAAAGACGTGGTGTGTATGGAGATTGTGGGAACAGTGGCGACGTCACGGCCCGTCCCCATCACCATACCAACCCCAACAACAAAGCGGACGTCACGGCCCGTCCCCATCACCATACCAACCCCAACAACAAAGCGGACGTTACGGCCCGTCCCCATCACCATACGGACCCCAACAACAAAGCGGAAAGTGTTTTTTATAAACTTGGTTAACACATATTTATATGTAGAAATATAACCAATGGCGGCGCCATGAATTAGATGCTAAAGGAGCAAGAGAGGGCAGCTTTGTCTCGTAGGAGGAAAATGCTATACATATCGGACAAATATGTGACCTTACATAATTTTTGAGGGGGCAAAGCGATTGTGTGAGGCAAATTCCCCCATGTCCCCCGTAGCGCCGCCACTGAATATAACATCTGAAAAGTAACTTGAACAAAAAAATTATATCTTAAAAAAAACTCCAATGAGAGTAAATTGATTGGCAAATTTGCACTTCCATTTCTTAAATCTTTACCTAAAATTCATCACAATCTAAGCCCATCATAACTCAAATCAGTGTATGTAGATTGGAATATGCGCATGATTTATGGAATCTTTCATACCTCTTGCAAATAGTCACTTCAGTAGTACTTGACTGCAGCCCCTGGGAAATGCATGTATTCTGCTCCATATTGAAATTGGAGTATGGCATACCCGCTGAAGCATACAACGTCAACGTCAATTTTTTTAAGTATTTTGATATGTGCTTGAAAAGATGAAAAAACATGAAATTATCTGCACATAGTCTTCCAATTACATGCAAAGTAGGCATAATCTTGTTATGAAGCTCAAAACAAAAAAAAACCTGTGGGTAGTACCATTAGTGTAGAGTTGTTAGAAACCTGGGCAGTTGCGTAGCTAGGGCCCTACAGGCTGGGAGCGAGTGGGGCCTTGCGGGCCCCTATGGTATAACGATATGTTTTTTCATGGGCCCTTATAGGGCCCAAACCGGGCCCTTTTTAGGGGGCGACTGTTCCCCTTTGTTACGCCACTAAACCTGGGTGCAATTTGAATCAGAAATGTTGAACTTCATATCGGCAAAAACTATCATTTTGAAATTTTCAAAATAAACAAAACAAAACTTTAAATGGAACAAAAATCAAATTGATCCAAAAAAAGCAAAACAAAGATAAAATGGAGAATCGTGAGGGGAACCACAAGATGGGTGCACACCAGTGTTTGATCAAGGGTCTGTAGGAAGCAGGGACAGGAGAAAAACTGCCCCCACCCATAAGATTTTACTTTTCTGGTTGCCATTTTCTTCCAAGTCGGGGGCAAAATTGAAGACAAAACTACTTTTTTTTTTAAATGGTAAAATTAAAGAGAAACAAATGGTGAATCTCAGAAGGCTACTCCAGATTTTCTGATGCGCAGGAAAAGTTTCACGGAAACATAATATACCAGTGCAATTTTCCACTCGTAAGCGATAATTTGTGGGGATCTTTCCCCGTGGGAGGTGAGGTGACCCTTCCTATGCCCTGCTAGGTGTGGTGTAGAGCCACACATAGAGGTAACGATGTTACCCCAACTCTATACTATATACAAATAGCTTCAGAACTCATTTTTCCACCATCAACTATATTTATCAAATTTAGGGATCCATGTCTCTAAACCAAAAGTGGGACACCAGAATGATGCTGTTGGCATAGGCGTTGTTAGCTATACACTGTTGAGTTACACCTGTGGGTGAAATCTCGCCACCTCCACCCAAACTCTGGTTCTGGTGGCAAAACTATGGATTCAAGGCAGGGGGAGCAGGATCATGGCCGAGGCGCCGCTACCTACTATACATTTGTGCTGTTGTGGACCAATAAACACTTTCATACAGCTGACAATAGCGGTATGGGAGTCATAGCTCCTGTCACAGAATTCTATGCCCCCTCAGTAAATATTGCCCTATAGCCCCTACACTACTATTTAGCCAGTGAAATTCTGATCCACTAGTTTGTTTGTTTGGTGAGTTTTAATGGCACCCATGACAACAGTGGTCAAATTGTGCCTGAGAGATTAGATTGTCAGAGGTACAAAGAGGTTGGAGAAGTCGAGCAGAGTACAATAAGGTAGATATAAGGGTGTTTCAGCTGACGTCACGAGGTCACGTGACTTTGTTTACATCACCATTTTGTCAGTCAAAACCACTGTCTGCTGTCTTAATTTGACTTATATATCTTTGCATGTTGTTAAATAAGATTCTTTCTGTAAGATAATTATGCTGAAATCTTGCTGTACCGTTGGTTGTACTAATAGATGTGTGCGGGAGAATGAAAGACATTTTCTCAATTTCCATCTGATCTTGATCTACGTTCGAAGTAGGTTTCTGCTGTGCGACGCGACTGCTTCAACCTACGGTTCACACTAGGATTTGCAGCGAGCACTTTATATCAAGTATGTGGGCTTTGTCTGAGTATAACGAACAATCAGCTGGTGTTAACGTTAAAGTTACTCTTCGTATACCCGGTGAAATTATCAAACTTAAGGAAAATATTAAGTAAAATCGGAAGCGAATAAAAAAAAAATTGTAATTAGTAAAGTTCGCTGAACTGGTACTGGTAGGTTAGCATGTAGTATGTTTGTTGTACGTGTGATGTGACTGAGCTGTGTGAAGACGCGTAAAACGCAACGACGCCACTGCCCTGCAAAATGAAGTCCAGTTGAGTTAGAGTCACGTGATGAAATCCCTCTATAGGATGGAGAGTGATGGAGTAAGATGAATTATATATAGTTATAGTAGCAGGTATGAGTAGCAAGGCGATGATTTTTTCTGGGAAGTTTTTTCAAACAGGAATAAAATAATGAGAATTATAACATAAGTTTTGACTATACAATGTCTTATCAGACTGTACATACATACATTTTTCTCTATGTCATACACACATTATTTACAGCATGCGAAGTAATTACACGACAGATCGTGGTATTTACAAGATTATGAAAGCACAATATAATCTCTACATAAATGCAAAATAATACTTAATTTCACGCATGAACACACTTCTAAATAACACTGCAGCTATAATAGCAAATGACACTGTTTTTGGTTATTCAAATATTAATGACTTCAAAAACTCGTACTTATTTTTCAGATACAATGTTTATAAATAATGTGGATAAACCAATAAATATAGATGAATTATCAGCTTCATGCGATAAACTCGCATCGTAATTAATAAGAGCAAAGCGGTGACAATTTTTTCAAAGTAAGGAAAACACATTCGCACCTTTTTTTCAAATGAGTTACGGATAGATTTGTTTTTTTATCTGAAGCTTTTATGTATCCTTTAGGTTATGAATGATTTAGATGGCAGGACAAATTAACATTTTCTTTTCTCACAAATATCTCATTGTATATAGACATCGATTCTGAAATATGGGCAAACACGAAGGAAACCACTCTGCAATGTATCTGCCTATGGCTAAATTCAATTTTAATAAATCATGAAATCAAATTACCTACTGATGATAAATATTTGATCAAATCGCTTTCTTCCTTAAAATTTTTTTTCTCTCTTCTGGATGGTAGATTTTGCAATGCGGGAAAAGTCCTTCACGGACAAATGTTATCTATAAATCACAACTATTCGATCTTTAAGAATTAGCTAAGAGGTCAAGTGTATTATATGGCAGGATAATACAAGGTACAAAATGGGGAGAAGAAATTCAAAAATTGTATTTTTTTAATATTTTATTTAATATTGAAGCTAGGTGAGATTTATGGAGAAAGGTTGTTACTACATCCTAGTCTCAAATTCCTCAAAATTGTATGTATATTCTAGAGTTTAAAACATTTAGACTACTGGATATTATAACAGATTAAAATACTTCAGGTAAAATAATTTTCTGCAAAAAAAAAAATAATAATTAAGAATCACCATATAAAGAAACTAAAAGTATATTTTCATGCCATAAAAATAATATACTTAATTTCAATAAAACAACTTCACATTTCAATTCAAGAAAGTCTGCGATATCATTCTTGTATACTTTCTACATTTTAAAACAAAATTTAAAATCCAAAATTCCGAAGAGCAGAAGATAGTAGTTTCTTCACAATTTAATGTCCCTATCACACAAGATGGAGTAACTGACCGCAGAGCTCTTTAAATCAAATCAATTTGTAAGAGATTTCTGTCCTTGGTGTCAGCATTTTGTTTTATATAAAATGGAAGCATACAAAAAATATATGGCACACAACTCCATTTGAGAGGACTAATAACACCCAAAGAACAGTGATACAAATCATTCTAAATCTATTCAAAAAACAGGAATATAACAACTACCACCATCATTAATATTTGAATGTTTTTTGTTTTTTTTGGGGGGAGGAGGATTTTCAGAACTAACTCATGGATAATATACAAATTTGTGATGTCATAACTAGCACTGCTCTCAATTCTTATCCATATCAATAGAGTATATGCAAGTGACATCCCCCGCAGCTTTCTCAGCAAAAATGGGTCAAAGTATGTTTTATTTTAAGTTCACTGCCAACACTTCCTCAAAATGAAGGTAATCTGACAAACTTCACAGACCAAAAGAAAATAGCAAAAGCAAAATTCAATCTATTAGCATACTCATCTGAGAACTCTTTTTCATTTGCAGCTAAAATGATATTTATGTCTGAGAGACAGACATGACATTTACGTCTGAAATGAAAGTGCTAACAAAAACATCAAATGAAAATAAAACCTTTAAAATTACGTCAAACAATAGTTTATTTATTTGGTATCCACCTTCCAAAAAGAACTAAGTCATTTTAAATGTTTACATCTCAAAGGTTAAGAGTCTCTAGTAAAATACCTCACAAAATGTTACGAATGATGTTATCGAACCAAGTAATCCTACAATGTGGGAAAGTCGCTCCACTCAACCACCTGCCTCATTATCAACAATTTCTTGAACAATTTTGGATACAGATACATTAAGCTTGTATTCTTTCTTTGCTCAATGTCAAGAACATGTAAACTTCAAACTCTTGAAAAAGGCTCCGAACTTGAAAACTCTCCAAAAATATACTGTAAGCGATTTACTGTACTGAAGTGTTTTTACAGTTAAAAACAGGAAACTTTAAGTGAATACAAAGTGGATTAACTTGCCATTATCATGTTAAGAACAGACCGAAAAGACTACAATGTGTGTAAATATTCCAGCACGGTAACGGAGTTGTTATTAAAACTGAAGTTTGAGACATAATGTGATATCTATGGCTTGGAATGTCTAGAACATAATGTGATATCTATGGCTTGGAATGTCTAGAACATAATTATCTAGGCATTTTTATTATGAGTATAATTAAATACAGTGATCAGGTTTCAGGTTTGTATGGCTGGTGGAGGAAGGGAGGGGAGGGTGAGGCAAGAATCTGTATTACTTAATCATCACATATGTCTATTTCATTCATTTTCAAGCTTAATATTTCTGAAAAGCCCAAAAAACATATGATAAAAAAATAACCAAATAAAAATTTGTGTACAAATGCACCATTTATTCCAATGATGCACCACAATATAGAGTGCAACATAGCTGTTTGGTAAGCCCATAGGGACATTCACCCCTGTCCCCCCTCCCCCCATCTGCCAACCACCTGCTGGTAGCTTCACTACTTGGTCCACAGAATTGCTAGATTGTCAAAGGCTTGAGATAGAGAAAAAGATTGCCATAGGTTGAATGTCACAACAAAAAGATTTATAAGGTATTGCAGATCATGAATTTTCTTAAATAAATCAATTTTTTTTTTACCCTCTACCACATGGTTGTAAGTACTATGGGAGGACAGTTGGACCCACATTTAAGATTAGAGTTTAAAAAATTAATAGTTTTTTTTCAAAACTGTATTCCTCCCACTTCGTAGGGAAAATTCAGGATGTATTGTCCCCCACTGTGTGAAGAAGGATCACAGCCCTGCCTATGAACTACCATTCAAGGAGATATTACCATACGATAGAATGGAGTGATGATTGATGGCTTGTCACAAAATGTCTTGACACATAATTTTAAATTTGTCACATGTCTTAAATGACAATTAATTTTCGGCACCTTTTACACAGAATGTCACATAAGTTTTGCCTTTATTACATTTGATTGGCATAGATTCATACATCATGACCAGTTGACCGGTGATACTCATTGAAAGGATCACTTGGTTGTGTCTGTTTCATAAAAAATGAATTTTAACACTAAAATGCAACTTTAAATTACCAATGAGTGTAAGTGAAAGGGAAAAACATGTCACAAAATTTCAGACAAATCCTTAATACATCCGTTTATGTTATTTCTGTTGCAATTTGTCACAAAATGTTCAGAATGTCACAGATTTTTGGACAATGAAATTTTGCCACAAAATGTCACCATATCACAGATGCTCCTCCATTCTCTGCCATGCCCTCAACCACCACTGAATTGGCAATATCGATCAATAGAAAGAGAAAATTTAAAAATATAAAAAAAAACCCACAAACCATCTTCTATCTCTATGACATCACATTTATAACCTTCCAACTTTACATAACTTTACTTTACAATCTACTTAGGTTTTACTTAAAGGATTAGTTCAGCGGTCAAGCATGTCCATCTTATATAAGACTTCAAAAGAAACAAAATGGTGAAAAAGGCATTGCAAAATCTTATTCTGTTAAGGAGATATTCAAATTTACAGTTTGGTATCATTTGTGTAGAAACAACTGAAATCAGACTAGTTGTGATGTCACAGCCTCAGATTCCTCAAAGTCTTTATGTATTTTAATGAAAGTTTATTTACATTTTTCACTACTTGAATTATTTTTCCTCAAACTTTCTTCAGGTGGTATATCATAAATATCCTTCCTAGATTTAGTTTTACTACTTTTTTGACATATCCCATGGCTTTTAAGCCACAATATCGAGGACAAAATATGATAGAATACAAAAAGACTTTGAGGAATCTGAGGCAATGACATCACAAGTAGTCTGATTTAGGTCGTTTCTACACAAATGATACCAAACTTTAAACTTAAATATCTCCTTAACAGAATAAGATTTTTGAATGCTTTCTCCCCTCTTTGTTTCTTTTGAAGTCCTCTTTCATTTAAGATGGACTTGCTTGACCCCTGAACTAATCCTTTTGCATAAAATCCTCCCAAAACAAAGCTTTATCTACCTTAAGATGAAATCAAACAAAGAAAATTTGTTAATCGTCCATCATGATACATTATTGTCCAACATGATTGGTTTACCAGAATTTGTGTAAATGGGAAGAAACATTATTCTAATAAAACAGTAGTTCTGCCAACTAGTCAGCAATTATCACACACATTATTCCTTTAGTGTTCTGAAGATTGTATTCACTAAGAGGAAAAAGTTCATTCAAAAATGGAAAACAATCAGAAGTTCATATTTAAGTGATGCTCAGTTACTCTGACCCCTGTATTGCAACAAAGAAAAAATAAATAAATGAAATTTGTTCTCGACATAAACTCAACAACTGGCCTTAAAATATTCACTCAAATCCTTTTTAATTGTCACATGATTTCTTGCTCTCCTGACATGACTGATGGAGGCTAATGGCAAATCACGCCCATAAGAGGACAACTTGATTAATCTTTAACAGGCCAATCAAATCACTTCTTTAAAGGATGGTTAATAATTCAACACCAATCATGGCAAATGACTTGTCAAACTACCATAAATCAGTCATGGAATTGATTTTAAGTGATAAGACTCATTTACTGCAGATTTCCCGAAAATAGGTTTAAGTGGCTTAATGGAATAATTACAATTAAAATTTTCCAAGAAAATATATTTTTATTTAAATTAGTTTGTATAGGCCCAATTATTGTATTCCTTGCTTCAAAATATAGTGAGTGTTTTCAGTAATCCTAAAAAGTAAAGTCATTTATACATTTTTTTATATCAAAATTATTTTTAAACCACATAGAAATATACCACATAGACAAATTTCTTTTGATTAAAATTCTATATATCCCAGTAACTGCAAGTCAAAGTGACCACTGAAAATATCATTGGCTTTCATACAATGATACACAGCCACTGATGTGCAATAATGTTCGTTAATGAATCTACAATGTCAATTAATACACAACTTCTCAAAATGACTTTAAAATTACATGTCAATTAAAACAACAAATGCAGCATTAAATTACAAGGAAATGTGTTGCAGTTCAAAAGCAGGTTTTTGAAAGTGCAAGCATGTCTTGTTTGGTTTTGAATAAGAAAAATAACCAAAAGTAACCATCTTCAAAATGTTCCTTAAAATGCAAACAAACATATCTACATGTTTTGACGGATTATGTTGAGCAACAATCAAACTTAACATTCTTAATTTTATGTATTAAGCCATCCATCTAGTACGTAAACATCATAACCCAATCATTTTCCCGTTGCATAGCTTCTATATTTTGGCATCAGCCCCTTACCCTTCTTGGTGTGCACATACTGTACTTCATGGATGGCCCTTATGAGAAATATCTAAAGATTAGAATAACTTTTAAAAGACAAAAGGGTCATTTATGGAATGGACACCCCCTTCCCCCTTCCCCTCCACCATCATCATCTTCCTACTTTCCACTGCATGGATACACCACAACTTTAGTCTTTCTGGATGTTCTATGTTATTCTTGACCAAAGTGGCAAAATTATTTTCTTTTAATTGATTATCTACCTTGTTGAGAAATCTATGTTGGGAACACATGCTCAAATCAGTGGAATAGCCTATTGTGAGATTTTGATTAGGAGATAAACTGATGACTTTTATTTTCTGGAACCAAAATCAAGAAAATAACAAGAGGTGAAACTCCTACATAATACCATAGCGTATGTTTTATGTAGAAAGTTCATCAACTTATAGTACATGGTAGAAACATTACTTAACGCTTCAAATTAAAAGGACAAAAAAAGAAGCATGGAATAATGCTTGATTGCATTGCATTCAGTGATTCCTTATTGAACAACCGTACTATCTGACTTGACAAACCATCCATCACGTAGTACTTACTACGTGAAACTTTACAACAAGCATGCAATGAATGCACTTTTTATCTTAATCATGTTCATAGAGCAATAACAGTTGTGGTACATGATCGATATGTATTATCTACTGCACCTATAATACAGTACATGATGCATTACAGAAAAATGGAAGACAAAGTAGATGAATTGATGCTTCACTCTCCCCATCTGTAAAAAATGTCCGTCCTGAACAAAAGACCTTTAAAATTATAACAGTTGCAACTTCATCCAATTATGAAAAAAGCTTAAAGCTTAACGGCAAAAATACTTTTAAATGGAATTTGAAGGTCATTTTGAGGCAATCTGTGTGAAAAAATATCCGTCCTTGAACGAATAAACTTCAAAATATTGCAGTTGAAAAATTTAATTGCAAAAAGTGTTTCAATTTTAATTTGGAGATGATTTTGGTTTTGCTTTTCAAAATCAGAAATGTAACTAAAGCCACATTGTCAAATACCATGTTACATGGTTAACATACAAAATACCAACAACCAAAATATTAGAACACATGTTTGACATTCACTCGGGAAATTACTGTAAAAAACAGGAGCGTGAAGTTTCCAAATGTGTATATATCCAAGTCCCGGTCTAAACAAATGATGGCAAGTGTGATGTATAGAGCTTAATATCTTCCACAAATGCAGACCATTTCTTACGAATGGAAATAGATGCTCAACAATAAGGAGGCAAAATCCTAAAATTGACATCACACACTGAATTTCACTTAACAATTGTATAGTAACTGCATTTTACTGAGTAATAATTTGATCTTTGTGAAAAGTGATGACAAATTCTACAGAAACGTTTTAGATTCCAGCCTGTGTAATTGACTGCAAAGAAGTAATTCTCAAAGACAAAGTGCTAGCTATATGATTAAGTACCTAATAAGAAAAACACTACCACAACAATTATCAATCAAGATATTTAATACTGAATGTGCAATCTAAGCTATACTTAATTGATCCTAATAGAATACATTGAGATATATATTTTAGTATTCGACCAGTTGGAGAAAGTATGTTAAATACAGTTTGGGGCACATGTCCTGTTGATCTAGTAAATCTAACTAAGAAAGCTGGCATTTCAAGAATAGGGAAGATAAATTATATTGTAAAAGAAGAATTCCCCCTCCCCCCATCCCCAACACACACACATACATTATTAAAGCTTTTATATAACACCCAACAAAATGATGTGTTGCAATGGAAGTTAATTTGATATATCTAAATTTGAAACTGATCATTCTGGAAGAAAAGCATCTCAAAGCAGACCTACTCTTATAAAATAGGCCTTCTTTAAATGAAACTAAAAAAAACAATTGTTTTCAACATTTGGGATCACATTTTAAAACTTAACATTTTTAAGCTGATCTACACTCAATTCTAATATGTTTTAAAGTTCATCCAATAAAATGTTTCAATTACCCACAAGAAATGTAGCACAATAAGTGTAATTTATTGACGTCCAAAATGATTCATCGAAAGGTCAAATATATGAAGAACGATTAACTACTTTTACTTTAAATAATCATTATTTAAAGAAAAAAAACTTGCAGATAATCAAACCTGATATCTGCAAGTATTTGAACATAATACTTGCTTTACTCCTACAAATATTTCATTTGCTCTACACAATAGCATGCACATGAAGCAATGACTTACAGGAATATTCCCATGGATTTTATATACGATAGAGAAAATTTGTAGAAACAAAGTGGTTAAAAGACTAGCTTAATATCTTATTCTGTTTAGAAGTTATAATAATTCAAAGGAATATTCCCATGAGTTTTCATTTTTTTTAAATATGATAGAGAAAATATGTAGAAACAAAGTGGTGAACGAACTATGTTGATAACTTATTCCGTTTAGAAGTTATCATAATTGAGAGTAGAAATTTTTTCTTAAAAACACCTCGTACAGTGTATGTCCTTCAGCTTGGTGATAACATCAATGCAATTCCAGCACAGTTCTTATGTATTTCCTATCAATTTAATCACATTTTTGTACATTATCGAACAGCATTTATGGTTCATAATAGAGGGTGGAATATATAATTTACAAGAAAACATTTTTGTTTATTGGTGTACATTACAATTACAATGATAAAAAAATCCAAATCATCTTTAAAGAAATACACAAGACGTTTTGTTGAAAATGTCTCTATGACATCACAGATGTTGCCAATCAGTCACTTTTGTCCAAATTCAAAAATAATTTAAAATTTTGTAACTTCTAAACGGAATAAGATATTAGATATTATCATAGATTTTTTCACCACTCTTGTTTCTGATGTTTCTCTCTCATATATGAAATAATGGAAATCCATTGGACTATTCCTTTAATCATCAAATGTTTATTCTCATTAAACTAAAACATTATTACAAATCACAACTATTTTCAATATGTATAATCCAATTTTATGAATAACAACTTTTTAATAAATGGCATGATTATACAGTAGATGCCCTTCACACATTCCTTATCCAACACCATGGTATTACTTTAGCCATCTTATCTAAACCTTCAATAACATCCTTCCTGACTCCTAAATAAAGTTGCATAGTTTTGTTTGATGTCAACTTCTCTGCTGATTAGTTTGTCTGACAGGTTACAGCTGTTTGTGACAATCAAACAGCTAAGTTACCCTCTTGTAATGTCAGAAAACCAGATGTAGTTTTCACTTCAATGTTTCATTCATCTTGCCATTCTGCCTCTCGTAGACTGAGAGAAGGCTGGCAAAGAAATCCATTTTTAACCCCAAAAGACAGAGACTAGATGCTGACATCTGAGCCTGCCTCACAGTAGCAACATAAAACAACTTGTAAATGTGATTTGTTTCTAGTACTAAAAAAAATGTTTGGAATACCCCTCAACTTGACCTTTAAATAATTTACTGTCTATTACATACACAGATGAATGTTATGTCACTCTGATTTTGTTTTTGACATCATTGGTCAGTTATGACAAACCCCATTTTCAAATTCACTTGTACTAGCAGCTTATTGAAATATGTTTTTGTCATACCGTGTATTCTCTAATACATGCCCAGAGGCGTTAAATTTTCAAAAAAAAAAGGGGGAAGGGGGAGGGGGCAGTACATTTTCAAAAAGAAGGGAGGCATTACATTTTTAAAAATAGGGAGGGGGGTTACATTTTCAAAAAGAGGGGGGTATGTAATGTATGAACGGATAGAAAGCATAACTCTTTATAAGTCTTTCCTTAATTTCACATGAAATTACATGAAGCAATATCTTTCCTTAGGAGAAATGGTCCGTCAATCATTCACAGTTAATGATCTCATCACCTCAGGCATACAATACACAGCTATTTTCACCACCAGTTCGAAAATAAAGTCTTCCCATTAAGACACCTAACATGGATGAGTGATTTCAATCACAAAAGTGCCATGATTATTCAGCTCTGGCTTTGTTTTATCTTATACACATAAATAACCTTAGGCTACTTGGCTGTGGTGTGCATGGGAATGGCAGATAAACGATAATTGTTTGGAGTGGAAATACAATACACTGAACAAGAAGTTGGGTTGGTAATTGTCATACCTGAGTTTTCAGGATTAACTCAGGCGTCGGGTGTGAGTAGGCTTAAAGAGAAACTTTTCGGCATGTATGTGAATGTCTTCTTTATCTCTATCTTCATAGGGCAAAGACCCCAAAATATTTCTTTTAGAATTACCTACACTCCTTCAAGTAAAATGTGGTACATAATTAATCAAACAAAGGATTTACATACAAAATTGGAGAGGTGTGGCTGTTCAAATATCACAAATTGTATAAATATTTATCAAAAAATAGTGACACTTAAAAAATTCAAAAAGCTGTAAAATGGTCACTTTCATGATAAAATAAGCATCCTTATGAAGAATGGTCCTTTAATCAATCATTCATGGGTTTTGCACAAAGTACTCCCAAGCATATAATGTATATTTTTATTAAGGCTCTGCCAAGGACTAATCTGATTCGTATCACTTAACAGCAGTTATGTAGCAAGCTACATAAGATGAATGACCTATTGTGTACAGTGTAACAGTAGCTGGTTGCTAACAAGTGAACTGTGAATAGACTATGAAGATGTTATCAGATAAGAAGGTATAGATAACCCCTGTGTTGCGTATGATGTAACAATAGCTAGATGCTAGTCAATAAAGTGTGAAGAGTCTCTCCGGTTAAATGGTGTGGATTACCCCTGATTTTGAGAAAATCGGGAGGAGGGGGGGGGGGGGTCTAAGGGCCAAAAATTCTTAATGTTGATAAAATTTGTGATGGGAATTTTGCTATTTTCATGGCTTTTACTGGATAGTTGAGCAAGTTGGGAATTAACCTCTCCGATTAAGGAAACAAGCCACACCCACCATAGCAATGCAGTAACTAAGTGGGGAAAACAAACCTCAAATTTGCAATCGTGCACGACCAAAGCGTTGACACTTGGATGTTCATGTGGTCTGCCGCAAGCTTGATCCATTTATGGCACTTCTACGATCTTTTAAGTTTTTTGCAAAAGGAATAAACAAAATTCTGTTTGCTAACCATTCTGGGTAAAGGGAATTGGATTAACAAAACATGTAGCGGCCCGTAAGCGCAATTTTTGTTCACCATGTTGTCGTCACTCACTCTGTGTGTGCATAAATTTGTTTTGTGCAGTATATTGCATTGCATGAGACCGTACTGCTAGCTAGCTGTACTGTACCAGTAATGCGTAGGATTTTTTTCCCCACTTAGTTATGCAGATTTTGTTGCTAGGCAAATTCATGCGATGATTGGTTGAAAAAGCTGTCAATCATCTAAGAGAGGTTAATTATTGCCTCTACCTGTCCATAGATCTGTGAACTGTTGTTCACATAATTTACAAAATGATTGTAAGCCAATGATTAACATAACTAACGTAGAGTATATCTTGAGTAATGTCAATTAACTGCAAGTGCTGCTCCGTTCACTTAAAGCACCCATAGTGTAAATTAATGTCAGAAATTCCTGGAATGCCACACAATCACTGCTGTCTAGCCCATGACTTTTGCCAGTAACAATGTAAACATACTTTACAATTACATTTTAACTACAAACATTTATCTTTTAAAGTGGTTGGAGGAATAAGACTAAGAAAATATAGCATATAAACAAATCAATTCTTTCATACTTACTAAATTCACTGCTGAGAAGTTAAATTCCTTTATTATATAGAGGAATGTTATCCAGAAAAAAGCTTCAGTGCATAGAAAATACTGGCTGTAGCAATCAGCCCTAAAAACATGTAAAGTTTGAAAATCATGTTGATAATAGTTTTTTTAAACTTATAGAAAAAGGGTTCCTGACCAAATCAATCAATCCTTTGCCTAAACTTACAATCTGTATATTCTTTTAATCACATGCATGAATGGAATACCTCAAAACGTTATTCTTAAAGTATCTATTACAAACAGCAAATTCATCTTTATGAGAAAGAATATCAAATTCTGAGAAACAATAGTCTTAGTTTAAAAAAAAATATATTTATGACTCTGGTTGCATCTCTAAAATCATGTCTGACTTGTAAAATTTGTGAGTGATAACAATACTTCACTTGTGTCCCACTGACGATGTTGAAGACGAATCAGATTAAAAACAATTCAACTTCTTGAAGTTAGGTTTGGTCGACAGCTTCACAGATGCCGCGCGTAGACCTACCAAAAATGAATTTATTTTAATGCACCACAATTTATTTTGCACAAATGTTTCTGACAATTCCGTTAGTTTCCTAAATTGTATTTACTCTTAAAGAGCTTGAGGTATCTCTAGGCTCGGAAATTGTTTTCAATTCTACCAAGAATCAAGAAATGGCACAGAAATCCCTAATACGATGATGTACAGACAGATCTTGTTGTTTCATACTTAATCGATCAAAAAAACTTTGATTTCTAGATGTCATTGAACCAAATGAAGCTTTCACCTCTTCAATTTACTCCATTTTGCAACAATCTATTGGACTACCAGGTAAGGTTCTCGTGTTGCACAGATACATGCACTGGACTACCAGGTAAGGTTCTACTACATGTTGCACAGATTCATGCACTGGACTACCAGGAAAGGTTCTACTACATGTTGCACAGATTCATGCACTGGACTACCAGGAAAGGTTCTACTACATGTTGCACAGATTCATGCACTAGACTACCAGGAAAGGTTCTACTACGTGTTGCACAGATTCATGCACTGGACTGCCAGGAAAGGCTCTACTACGTGTTGCACAGATTCATTCCCCAATTTTGCTGCTTCATACGTAAACCAATCAAAACAATCTGTGATTTCTAGCCGTCAGCGAACCAAATAAAGGTTTCTCTTCACCTCACTCCACTGTAAAATAATCTATCATGACTGCAAGGACAGTTGTACTTGACGTGTTGCACAAATACATAAATCACATACCAAGGCATACATTTGATTATGGAAAATGATTTATTGTTTAAACCCAGTATTTACAATGGTAATTCAGACTTTATAGCTATCCGTTTCAACCAATGAACCCTCGGGAACGGCTGGCAAGTTTGGGCCAGCTGCTGGTACCCTGCTCGAGGTTGAAGCTGACATGTTTCCCCATATGCCACCTGGCATACCCATGGAGGGAGGGCTCCCTGGTAGTGCACCCTCTGGAATGGTCACCCTGTTGTCATGGAGCTGCAAAGGAATAAAATAGAAGATATATTGATGCTTAACCCTCTGGAATGGTGGCCTGTTGTCATGGAGTTGCAAAAGAATAAGATAAAAGATATATTGATGCTTACACAAAACTAATGTTAACTAGAATATTAGCACTCTCTAGACCACATACCTCTGCCTGTTGTAATTCCAACATGCCTAAAATAATTTTTAAGTTCATTTGATCCCCATACCCAATATAATCTACCTCAGAAATCCTAGGCCCACCAAGATTTATCCCAAGTTTTGATCTGTAATGAGTTTCTGCAATCTGAACACTTGAAGATTATCTTCTGACTGGATTTCTTTCAAGGCCATACCATTGTTTTCAGTTTTATTCAAGTGAAGCATCATTGTTTGAACTCTATTCAGCCAGGATTCACATTCCATCATATTCCATTCATGGCAGAAACCAATTGTTTCATTTTCATTGATTCCAGAGAACACTTGATGTAAGTCACTTTGAGTCCAGAAAATTGATTGTTTGGATCTTCATTCAAAGCGCAAAGTCATTGTTCAGCACATTCCATTGAAAAGTTTCAACTTAGTCTTGACAGATCTCATCCTAAAACATCCCCGTCCCTCACTTTCTGCCCTTCCCCTGTTCCAATTAGTCCCAAATTTTAATCACTTCTTCCTGAAACAGTAAAACCACACACCAAATTTAAGCACAATCCAATCCACAGTTCTTGAGATATCTTGATGACAGACAAACAGAGCAAAACATGTCCACACCCCATTTGCACCCTTCCCCTGTCTAAAATTGCTATCACTTCTTCCTTAAGCAGTAAAAAAACCACACACCAAATTTGATCCAAATCCAGTCATCACTTCTTAGATTATCTTGATGACAAACAAAACAGACAAACAAATTTAGAGGCAAAAACATAACCTCCGTCCAACTTCATTAGCAGAGATAACAACACTGAGGGCTCATGAATTAAGTGAAACAAAACTTAATTTTCAATTTAAAAACACATACTGGAGTCTAGACGGGAATAACAAATCAAATCTCCACTTTCCTACCTTTTTGCTTATAAATTTCACATACATTAAAAATCATAAGCTTAAAACTAAAGATGTTTTTCTTCAATATTTAAGAAAAATAAAGCAAAACTTTTTTCGAGTTTTCCATAAACCTTTAAATACCAATTTCATTAAAATTTCTCTGATATATCAAAGGTACATGGACATATAGTAGTACTGATAGAATGTTTAAGTTGCGACTAATCATCAAATGGTTTAAATCTAAATTGCGACTAATCATCAAATGGTTTAAGTTTAAGTTGCAACTAATCATCAAATGGTTTACGTTTAAATTGCGACTAATCATCAAATGGTTTAAGTTTAAGATACGACTAATCATCAAATGGTTTAAGTTTAAGTTGCGACTAATCATCAAATGGTTTAAGTTTTAAGTTACGACTAATCATCAAATGGTTTAAGTTTAAGTTACGACTAATCATCAAATGGTTTAAGTTTAAGTTACGACTAATCATCAAATGGTTTAAGTTTAAGATACGACTAATCATCAAATGGTTTACGTTTAAATTGCGACTAATCATCAAATGGTTTAAGTTTAAGATACGACTAATCATCAAATGGTTTAAGTTTAAATTGCGACTAATCATTAAATGGTTTAAGTTTAAGTTGCGACTAATCATCAAATGGTTTAAGTTTAAGTTACGACTAATCATCAAATGGTTTAAGTTTAAGATACGACTAATCATCAAATGGTTTAAGTTTAAGATACGACTAATCATCAAATGGTTTACGTTTAAGTTGCGACTAATCATCAAATGGTTTAAGTTTAAGATACGACTAATCATCAAATGGTTTACGTTTAAGTTACGACTAATCATCAAATGGTTTACGTTTAAGTTGCGACTAATCATCAAATGGTTTAAGTTTAAGTTACGACTAATCATCAAATGGTTTAAGTTTAAGTTGCGACTAATCATCAAATGGTTTAAGTTTAAGTTACGACTAATCATCAAATGGTTTAAGTTACGACTAATCATCAAATGGTTTAAGTTTAAGTTGCGACTAATCATCAAATGGTTTAAGTTTAAGATACGACTAATCATCAAATGGTTTACGTTTAAATTGTGACTAATCATCAAATGGTTTAAGTTTAAGTTGCGACTAATCATCAAATGGTTTAAGTTTAAGATACGACTAATCATCAAATGGTTTAAGTTTAAGTTGCGACTAATCATCAAATGGTTTAAGTTTAAGATACGACTAATCATCAAATGGTTTAAGTTTAAGTTGCGACTAATCATCAAATGGTTTAAGTTTAAGATACGACTAATCATCAAATGGTTTACGTTTAAATTGCGACTAATCATCAAATGGTTTAAGTTTAAGATACGACTAATCATCAAATGGTTTACGTTTAAATTGCGACTAATCATCAAATGGTTTAAGTTTAAGATACGACTAATCATCAAATGGTTTACGTTTAAATTGCGACTAATCATCAAATGGTTTAAGTTTAAATTGCGACTAATCATCAAATGGTTTAAGTTTAAATTGCGACTAATCATCAAATGGTTTAAGTTTCAGTTGCGACTAATCATCAAATGGTTTAAGTTTTAAGTTACGACTAATCATCAAATGGTTTAAATTTTAAGTTACGACTAATCATCAAATGGTTTAAGTTTCAGTTGCGACTAATCATCAAATGGTTTAAGTTTTAAGTTACGACTAATCATCAAATGGTTAAAGTTTCAGTTGCGACTAATCATCAAATGGTTAAAGTTTAAGTTACGACTAATCATCAAATGGTTCAAGTTTTAAGTTACGACTAATCATCAAATGGTTTAAGGTAATCATCAAATGGTTTAAGTTTTAAGTTACGACTAATCATCAAATGGTTTAAGACTAATCATCAAATGGTTTAAGTTTCAGTTGCGACTAATCATCAAATGCTTTAAGTTTAAGTTACGACTAATCATCAAATGGTTTAAGTTTAAGTTACGACTAATCATCAAATGCTTTAAGTTTAAGTTACGACTAATCATCAAATGGTTTAAGTTTTAAGTTACGACTAATCATCAAATGGTTTAAGTTTGTACAAATTTGCGGCATTGTGCAAAAATGATGATGTATCATATTACATATCTTTCATGTAATCCTTTAAATATCTTACCCGAATTTCAAATTTAAAAGGTTCTCAAAATGCATTCTACTGTGTAATCTAGGTCAAAAGTAACAATTATACATAATATCTTGTTCACTATAGCCAACTTCTCCCATTCAAAATATTTGAAGGAAGGACCCCCACTCACTAAAAAAGCCTTAATATTAGCAATTATCTAGTTGTACCATTGTGAGGTCACAAAATGTTAAGCAATATATGCTAATTAGTTGTCTATATTTTGAAATGCTGTAAAGGTTTTCAGTATATTTAACCATTCAAGTTCTTGTTGTTGCTTCCTTCCACGCACCTTTAAACATAACCTCCATCAAACTAAAATCTAAAACTTCATAATCAAAACAAATATCACAAATGACATTTTCATTCATGTGCTTAATATTAAAATCGTCATACAGTACCAGCTAATATCAATTTGCACCCCTTTACCTTTTACAAGCATCACAACTTACTTTATGCATGTAAAGAGCACTGAAGTTCATATCTGCGGTAGCATAATCCCTGCTCACACCACCTGTCAACAGCGGGTTATCAGACACATAATTGTTGATTTGATAACTGTCTGCGATACTGCTTGGAGATGTAAGCATTTGGCTTGAAGAGTGGATGCTAAAAGCAAAAAAGGAAAATGGATCATAAACAACGGGAAAGAGCGAGCTAATGGGTGATTAAAACACTTTGGAGTACAGCAGCTGATGTATAATTTGATAAAACGTGCTCGTTCTATTCTTAATACAATCTATAAAGTGGAGGTGGTGTTAGATTAAACGTTTATGCAGACTGCATGAGGAACAAAACGCAAATATCTATATTTCATGGGAAAACAATTGTGTTAAGCTTTCTTTGTTGGTTTTCAGCTATGAAGAAAATCTGGAGCAGCATTTGATTAGAAAAGATTTACAAGGACATAATGATTGTTGAATTGAAAACTACCAACAGCAGTAGGATTTGGTAAACATGTTTGTTATAAAGCCAAGAAATTGACCTGATTGATTGATTGATCAGAATCATTGAATTGATAGCTTAACCCTTACTCTACCAGCCCTTTTTTAAAAATGCATCTGGGAGGTGGAGTCAAAGACGGGGCACCCGAAACGGTGATAATATCGTCCACGTGGCAGAGTAATCGTTAAGCACTGGCTAATTATTGAAGGGTCCTTTGTCTTCCGAGCAGCAAAGTCGGGCTCGTTTCGCTTCAGTGACCTGGTGGGCCACCCACTGGGACCATGCTGCATATATTTTTGAGTTGGCACACTTGTCGCAGGTTGATTAAGCATTACTCTACCAGCACTTTTTTGAAAATGCGCCTGGGAGGCGGAGTCAAAGACGGGGCACCCAAAACAGCGATAATAACGCCGCGTGGAGGGTTAAGAAACAGCCTGCTAGAAAAGTCTATAGGAGTTCTCTGTCGTAAAGTGACGGCTTCTTTTTTGCTAAGTATAAGTTAAAAGGTTACTTAAGTATTCATAAAACATAATTACGATTAATTTGAATCTTTGTATCAAAGCTTTTCAGTACCATCACTTACATGAAAAGTGTTTAAATTTTTGAGACTCAACAAAAATGTGCCCTAACTTTTCGGCACCAGCTCCTTAAAGTGTTGCTTATTGTGTATGTTATTATCTTGTCTTTAATTTCATCTTAACTTTTTTCTTTTTAAGTTGGCCTGCTTACTTAAAGCTTTTACTTTTTCAGGCTTCCACCAATTGATCTATTAGTGTTAATAATTTGTATATTTGTTACAAAATGTGGAAAATAAATGAATTGAATTAAATTGTATGGAAGTTCAAAAAAGGAAAGGTGAAATTAATAGAAAAGACCCGAACCTCTTCAAGCAACTTCCTTAATGTGCACAACAATCGTCCTTCATTTATTTCACAATCTTTAAAGAAATACTCATGAAATACTAACATGTGCGTTACATATAATGGAGGACAATTATTGGTGACAAAATTAATTTGAAATAATGTTCCAATAAAGATTGGGTATAAATTAAAAAAATTCTTAAGTGTGTTTTTAACCCTTGTGGCCCTGAAAATGGATGAGGCACACGTCCCCTTTCGGGGTGGTCAGGTCAGTTGAGGAGTGCAGTGAAGGAGATAGGAGTAGGTAGGTATATAGTTTGTATTGCTTGTATTGTGCCAATGCGGCAACAACGTTGTGCAATACGATAAGCCATAGCTATTTGTCTGTCAGACGCCAACAACCTCTTAGTGGTGTATCTTGGGATCTTTTTCCCCACTACGCATGACCATTTGTTCAACTGTATAATTTTTCATTTAAATTTATGTTGCTCAAAGTGACGTTCCAATTACAGACCAATTTCTATGCTCCTTTTTATGATTTTGTACTGTCTTAAAGATGTTACAAGTTCATTTTGTACTACGTCTTAAAGATGTTACAAGTTCATTTTGTAATACGTCTTAAAGATGTTACAAGTTTATTTTGTAATACGTCTTAAAGATGTTACAACTTCATTTTGTAATCGTCTTAAAGATGTTACAAGTTCATTTTGTAATATGTCTTAAAGATGTTACAAGTTCATTTTGTAATACGTCTTAAAGATGTTACAAGTTCATTTTGTACTACGTCTTAAAGATGTTACAAGTTCATTTTGTAATACGTCTTAAAGATGTTACAAGTTCATTTTGTAATACGTCTTAAAGATGTTACTAGTTTATTTTGTACTACGTCTTAAAGATGTTACAAGTTCATTTTGTAATACGTCTTAAAGATGTTACAAGTCTATTTTGCAATACGTCTTAAAGATATTACAAGTTTATTTTGTACATTGTCTTAAAGATGTTACAAGTCTATTTTGCAATACGTCTTAAAGATGTTACAAGTTCATTTTGTAATACGTCTTAAAGATGTTACAAGTTCATTTTGTAATACGTCTTAAAGATGTTACTAGTTTATTTTGTACTACGTCTTAAAGATGTTACAAGTTCATTTTGTAATACGTCTTAAAGATGTTACAAGTCTATTTTGCAATATGCTTAAAGATGTTACAAGTTTATTTTGTACTATGTCTTAAAGATGTTACAAGTTTATTTTGTACTACGTCTTAAAGATGTTACTAGTTTATTTTGTGCTACGTCTTAAGGATGTTACTAGTTTATTTTGTACATCTTTAAGATGTTACTAGTTTATTTTGTACTACGTCTTAAAGATGTTAAGAGTTTATTTTGTACTATGTCTTAAAGATGTTACAAGTTTATTTTGTACTACGTCTTAAAGATGTTACTACTTTATTTTGTACTACGTCTTAAAGATGTTACTAGTTTATTTTGTACTACGACTTAAAGATGTTACAAGTTTATTTTGTATGTCTTAAAGATGTTACAAGTTTATTTTGTATGTCTTAAAGATGTTACAAGTTTATTTTGTACTACAACTTAAAGATATTACTGGTTTAATTTGTAGGTCTTAAAGATCTTAAAAGTTTACTTTGTACATCTTAAAGATGTTACTAGTTTATTTTATACGTCTTAAAGAGGTTACTAGTTTATTTTTATGCGTCTTAAAGATGTTACTAGTTTATTTTGTACTACGTCTTAAAGATGTTACAACTTCATTTTGTAATACGTCTTAAAGATGTTACAAGTCTATTTTGCAATACGTCTTAAAGATGTAACAAGTTTATTTTGTACTATGTCTTAAAGATGTTACAAGTTTATTTTGTACTACGTCTTAAAGATGTTATTAGTTTATTTTGTACTACGTCTTAAGGATGTTACTAGTTTATTTTGTACTACGTCTTAAAGATGTTACAACTTCATTTTGTAATATGTCTTAAAGATGTTACAAGTCTATTTTGCACTACGTCTTAAAGATGTAACAAGTTTATTTTGTACTACATCTTAAAGATATTACTAGTTTAATTTGTAGGTCTTAAAGATCTTAAAAGTTTACTTTGTACATCTTAAAGATGTTACTAGTTTATTTTGTACGTCTTAAAGAGGTTACTAGTTTATTTTGTACGTCTTAAAGATGTTACTAGTTTATTTTGTACTACGTCTTAAAGATGTTACAAGTTCATTTTGTAATATGTCTTAAAGATGTTACAAGTCTATTTTGCAATACGTCTTAAAGATGTTACAAGTTCATTTTGTAATACGTCTTAAAGATGTTACTAGTTTATTTTGTAATATGTTTTAAAGATGTTACTAGTTTATTTTGTACTACGTCTTAAGGATGTTACTAGTTTATTTTGTACATCTTTAAGATGTTACTAGTTTATTTTGTACTACATCTTAAAGATGTTACAAGTTTATTTTGTACTATGTCCTAAAGATGTGACAAGTTTATTTTGTACTACGCGTCTTAAAGATGTTACTACTTTATTTTGTACTACTAGTTTATTTTGCGTCTTAAAGATGTTACTAGTTTATTTTGTACTACAACTTAAAGATGTTACAAGTTTATTTTGTATGTTTTAAAGATGTTACAAGTTTATTTTGTATGTCTTAAAGATGTTACAAGTTTATTTTGTACTACATCTTAAAGATATTACTAGTTTAATTTGTAGGTCTTAAAGATCTTAAAAGTTTACTTTGTACATCTTAAAGATGTTACTAGTTTATTTTTGTATACGTCTTACAGAGGTTACTAGTTTATTTTGTCGTCTTAAAGATGTTACTAGTTTATTTTGTACTACGTCTTTAAGATAATACAAGTTTATTTGATACTACGTCTTAAAGGATGTTACAAGTTTATTTTGTACTATGTCTTATGGATGTTACTAGTTTATTTTGTACTACGTCTTTAAGATAATACAAGTTTATTTTATACTACGTCTTAAAGATTATACAAGTTTTTTTGTACTACGTCTTTAAGATGTTACAAGTTTATTTTGTACTACGTTTTTAAGATGTTACAAGTTTATTTTGTACTACGTCTTAAAGATGTTACAAGTTTATTTTGTATGTCTTAAAGATGTTACAAGTTTATTTTGTACATCTCTAAAATATTCCTAGTTTATTTCGTACACCTTTAAGATGTTACTAGTTTATTTTGTACTACGTCTTAAAGATGTTACAAGTTTATTTTGTACTACGTCTTAAAGATGTTACTAGTTTATTTTGTACTACGTCTTAAGGATGTTACTAGTTTATTTTGTACATCTTTAAGATGTTACTAGTTTATTTTGTACTACGTCTTAAAGATGTTACAAGCTTATTTTGTACTATGTCTTAAAGATATTACTAGTTTAATTTGTAGGTCTTAAAGATCTTAAAAGTTTACTTTGTACATCTTAAAGATGTAACTAGTTTATTTTGTACGTCTTAAAGAGGTTACTAGTTTATTTTTTGCGTCTTAAAGATGTTACTAGTTTATTTTGTACTACGTCTTTAAGATAATACAAGTTTATTTTATACTACGTCTTAAAGATTTTACAAATTTATTTTGTACTATGTCTTATGGATGTTACTAGTTTATTTTGTACTACGTCTTTAAGATAATACAAGTTTATTTGATACTACGTCTTAAAGATTTTACAAGTTTTTTTTGTACTACGTCTTTAAGATGTTACAAGTTTATTTTGTACTACGTTTTTAAGATGTTACAAGTTTATTTTGTACTACATCTTAAAGATGTTACAAGTTTATTTTGTACTATGTCTTAAAGATGTTACAAGTTTATTTTGTACTACGTCTTAAAGATGTTACAAGTTTATTTTGTACTACGTCTTAAAGATGTTACAAGTTTATTTTGTACTACGTCTTTCAGATGTTACAAGTTTATTTTGTACTACGTCTTTAAGATCTTACAAGTTTATTTTGTACTACGTCTTAAAGATGTTACAAGTTTATTTTGTATGTCTTAAAGATGTTACAAGTTTATCTTGTACTACGTCTTAAAGATGTTACTAGTTTATTTTGTACTACGTCCTAAAGATGTTACAAGTTTATTTTGTACTACGTCTTAAAGATGTTACAGATTATTTTGTATGTTTTTAAGATGTTACTAGTTTATTTTGTACGTCTTTAAGATGCTACTAGTGTATTTTGTACTACGTCTTAAAGATGTTACAAGTTTATTTTGTACTACGTCTTAAAGATGTTACAAGTTTATTTTGTACGTCTTAAAGATGTTACAAGTTTATTTTGTACTGTCTTAAAGATGTAGTTTATTTTGTACTACGTCTTAAAGATGTTACAAGTTTGCATGAAAATATCTGCAACAGAAGACTTACATTACAAAATCAATTCCTCAACAACTGCTATTAATGCATTTTACTAAAACTTAATGGATTTTCTCTTACCAATTAAAAATGTGTTTCAAAAACTTGTCAGGTGGAAAAATCCCAGTTACTTCACAAGACTATTCTATTCTCCTACTATGCTAATACATTCAGTGTTGTGAGACACAATTTTTAGAAAAAACTTTTAATGAAAGACTCAAGATTTCTGAGGAATAAGCTGTGATGTTACTTGCAGTCTGCTTTTAGTCATTTCTGTGCAAATCTTAAAAAACTTTTGTGAACTTGAATATCTTCAAGATGAATTAAGATATTTCTTCACCTGTTTGTTACTGATATTGTTCTCTATCATATAAGATCAACAACATGCTTGACTGCTAAACTTGCCTCCAATATGAAAATTATAAAGAATAGTGCAGGCACGATCAAGTACATCATTGAAGCATGTATAGTTTTATGCGCATGTCAGATTTATGAGCGCATACGATTACAACCAATTTCTTAAAATGTTGGTGAACTTTTCTTGTTCAAAGTTTGTTTTTCAACGTAAAAATTGCCTTCATGGTTAATGCAGAGTGCACAATACAAGTCTTCACAATCCAGAGTGCACAATACAAGTCTTCACAATGCTGAGTGCACAATACAAGTCTTCACAATGCTGAGTGCACAATACAAGAGTCTTCACAATCCACAGTGCACAATACAAGTCTTCACAATGCTGAGTGCACAATACAAGTTTTCACAATGCTGAGTGCACAATACAAGTCTTCACAATGCTGAGTGCACAATACAAGTCTTCACAATCCAGAGTGCACAATACAAGAGTCTTCACAATCCAGAGTGCACAATACAAGAGTCTTCACAATGCTGAGTGCACAATACAAGTTTTCACAATGCTGAGTGCACAATACAAGTCTTCACAATGCTGAGTGCACAATACAAGAGTCTTCACAATGCTGAGTGCACAATACAAGTCTTCACAATGCTGAGTGCACAATACAAGTGTCTTCACAATCCAGAGTGCACAATACAAGAGTCTTCACAATGCTGAGTGCACAATACAAGTCTTCACAATGCTGAGTGCACAAAACAAGTCTTCACAATGCTGACTGCACAATACAAGAGTCTTCACAATGCTGAGTGCACAATACAAGTCTCCACAATGCTGAGTGCACAATACAAGTCTTCACAATGCTGAGTGCACAATACAAGAGTCTTCACAATGCTGAGTGCACAATACAAGTCTTCACAATGCTGAGTGCACAAAACAAGTCTTCACAATGCTGACTGCACAATACAAGAGTCTTCACAATGCTGAGTGCACAATACAAGTCTTTACAATGCTGAGTGCACAATACAAGTCTTCACAATGCTGAGTGCAAAATACAAGAGTCTTCACAATGCTGAGTGCACAATACAAGAGTTTTCACAATGCTGAGTGCACAATACAAGTCTTCACAATCCAGAGTGCACAATACAAGAGTCTTCACAATCCAGAGTGCACAATACAAAAGTCTTCACATTGCTTTGTACACAATACAAGTCTTCACAATGCTTTGTACACAATACAAAAGTTTTCACAATGCTGAGTGCACAATACAATTCTTCACAATGCTAAGTGCACAATACAAGTCTTTACAATGCTGAGTGCACAATACAAGTCTTCACAATGTTGAGTGCACAATACAAGTATTCACAATGTTTAGTGCAAAATACAAGTCTTCACAATGCTGAGTGCACAATACAAGTTTTCACAATTCACTTGAGAGATCACTTTTGCAAGAAGTCGGTCGGTGTCAGAGAAAACAAAACAAAATCCCACTATTACCATTTTCCTCTCAAGCAATAATCAATTACTTTTCATGAAAGACCGCTAAGAAATTAAGAAGGGGCAGGGAATGAGGTAAACATCTGTGTAATAACAAACAAAACACACAAATCATTGCAGAATCTACAGGTGTTCACCCTAATCTTCTAATGATTTACAACATATCCACCTGGTGCACTTGAAAAGTCACAACTATCAACATCAACACCCAATGTTCCCCCTCTAAAATATATAACCATCCCAACTTGAACTTTCCATAATAAAGAGCATCTGATGAAGCAGCACAGAATCGCTTGTTTTATAAGTAAATGACTTCAGGTACTTAAAGACAATTTCAGTTGGAAACCCAATTGAAAATCATAAAAATGGCTGCAATTTTTTTTTTTTATTTATAAAAACTGGTCAAAAATTAACCTTAGAATTATTCTGTCTAATTGTATAAAACAATATGCAAATTTTTGAGGTCATTGGTTGAATAGAGTATATGCACAGATCCATCCATGTTCATTTGTAGTAGGCGCCCTTTCCATAGGATACAAAGATGTCATCAACACAGGTTTGGTTTGGTTTGTTGATGTTTAACGGCACTGCAACAGTCAGAGTTAAATGTGCCAAGAGGGTGTTAAAAAATTAAGGTTTAAGAGTTAGGGCAGAAAGGAGATGGAGGATTGAGAGGAAGAAAATGGGAAAAATAGGGTGAATTTAGGAGAGAACAAAATTAAGGTGAAAAGAAAGAGGTGTGTGGGGTAAGGTGTAGAAGGGAGGAGAAAGGTAGATTAGATACGGTGGAAAAAGTTGTTGCTGCAGAGGAAGTACACAATGTTGGAGAAAGGATTTTCTTTGAAGAGATCCGAGATTAAGATGGGTGAGGAGAGAAGAGACCTGGAGTTCAGGAATAGGGGACAGGTTAAGAGGATATGCTTGATGGAGAGGTCGGTGTTGCAGGTGGGGCAGAGAGGTGCAGAGGAGCCGGAAAGGAGATGGGAGCGGGTGAGAGAGGAGTGACCAAAGGCAGATGCGGGTGACAACGATGTCTTCCCTGCGATTGCAACTGTGCAGGGGGGTGTTGGTCCCAACTTTGGGTTTGACAGTGTGAAGTTTGTTGCTGGTTTCGTGATCAAGGAATAGTAAAAAAGAAAATGAGTGTGTTGCAAAACACATTGTTGGTTTGCCTCCACATGATAGCATCGTTCATATCAGAAATAAACATTGCTAACACTGAATACCAATCGTTCCTGGTTCTTTTGCTAACAAATTGTTATTTTTGCAATTGCAATTTTGTTTTGGATTACTGAAGAAAAAAAACCTGATTTTTTTTTCACACTGTCAGTTGACCTGAGTTACTTGATTGACAGCTTTTTCAACCAATCATCCCACTAATTTCCCTAGCAACAATATCTGCATAACTAAGTGGGGCAAAAATCCTACGCAGTATTGGTACAGTACAGCTAGCAAGCGGTGCACATTCATGCAGTTAATGTAATATACTGCACAAAACAAATTTCTGCCCACACATGCCGAGTGACGAGAAGATGATGAACAAAAATTGCGCTCATGGACCCACTACCAGCTTTGCAAATCCGATTCCTGTTATCCAGAATGGTTAGCAAATAGAATCTTGTTTACTCTTTTTCTAAAATCTCTAAAGATTCGGAGAAGTGCCATAAATAGATCAAAGCTTGCAGCAGACCACATGAACATCTAAATGTCAATGTATTCGTCATACATGATTGCAGATTTGAGGTTTGTTTGCCCCACCTAGTTACCAAATTCCTATGGTGGGTGTGGCCTATTTCCGTACTCGGAAAGGTTAGTCCACCTTTCCTCCAGCTGAAGTGTGTGTGACATCACTTGCATCCATTTCCAAAACCATTGTTTTAGTCCTCTACCACAACAGTTTGAACAAGTACATCTAGGGGTGCAAAGATTATTTCACTTTCTGGGACCTTAGGAAGTTTTGAGGAAAAATTTCTGCAAGTATACCGCACCAACAACAAAACACCAAATGCTTAAATCCCACAGGAAATATTAATTTAGTATGAATATGAAAATAGTGGCCTTTAAAGGTATATAAACAAACGGTTACTGTTCAACCACTGACCGAAAAGAATTTTGATAATAGCATGTGTAATTTTCAAGTTATGAGTAATCAAAATTAATAATTTTTTAATTTATTGAAAAAATGCGATGAATAAACAGGAAAATGCCCCAAAATGCTTTTTTTTCTCTCCATATTTCTTCCCTTAATTTCAGACCTTAAAAATGTTCAAAATGCCTTCTCCAGCTTGTAATTGGTAGGGGGTGTGGTAAAGATAAATCCTCTTCATTAGAATTATCTTCGCTTTTTTCCAAGAGAAATGTCAGAGGGACAAAAAAACCCAATGGATTTACATAAGAGAATTGAGACTATGTCCCATTCATACATCACAGGATTAACACAAAATTTGCATATTTGCACAAAAATCTTTTAAAAGCTGTAAAATGGCCAATTTGTAACCAATTTTGATGAATTTTTTTGCATTTTCCATGTAAAACTACATACTGATCTTCGATATGCCCTTAACTTGTTCTTATACAAATTTGAAAACAATTGAAACTTTTTTTTTGCTAACTTGGAACCAAATTGTAAAAACAGATTACCCCTAGATTTATACTATTTCAAACATTTGAGTTTTCAGGGCGATACTACACTTTAAACATTCAAGAAAATTTTCAAAAGTTTTCTGTCCAAAAGAAATGGTTTCTGTTCAACTACCGACCGAATGGAGAAATAACTTAGTCTGAGTTTAATGGTCTTTGAATTTTGAAAATAGCATGTTTTCAAGTTATGAGTAATCAAAATTGATAATTTTTTTATTTATTGAAAAAATGTGATGAATGAACAGGAAAATGCCCCCAAATGCTTTTGTTCTACTCCATATTTCTTTCCTTAATGTCAGACCTTGAAAATGTACATACTGATCTTCCGTATGCCCTTAACTTGTTCTAATGCAAATTTGCAAACAGCTGAAACTTGGAAACAAATTGTAACTAGAACGGTAAATACCGCCATGGTTCGCATGCCCATGCAAATTGACACCCATATTATATGACCTGACCAATTATAAAAATGGCATCCCACACTAAGTCCCACATGGCATCTCACACTAAGTCCCACATGACATCCCATGTACCACATGGCATCTCACCCCATGTCCCACATGGCATCCCACATGGCATCCCATCCCATGTCCCCATGGCATCCCACCCCATGTCCCACATGACATCCCCATATCCCACGTGGCATTCCATCATATGTCCCACATGGCATTCCACCCTATGTCCCACATGCCATGTACCAAATGACATCCCACCTCATGTCCCACATGACATTCCATGCCTTGTACCACACAGCATTCCACCATATCTCCCACATGGCAAACCACCATACAGTGTCTCACATGACATTCCACCATATGTCCCACATGGCATTCCACCATATGTCCCACATGGCATCCCATGCTATGACCCACATGGATCCCATCCTACATGTATGTCCCACATTAATTCAACCATATGTACCACATGACATCCCTCCCTATGTCCCACATGGCATCCCTCCCTGTGTCCCGCATCAGTGGCTTCCCACCTGATTTTCCACATAGCATCCCACCATATGTTCCACATGGTATCCCTCCAATGTCGCAATGACATCCTACTTTATGTCTCACATGGCATCACATCCCATGTCCCACATCTCATGTCCCCATGGTCTACTACCCTATGTCATAGTTCCTATACTTCATATAGTTCATATACTAAGTTAAATGCAAATGACTTCTTGAAATAGGGTGGGGCGCCATGTCCCACATGACATCCCATGTCCCACAATGGCAATCCACCCTATGTCCTGCATGGCATTCCACCACATATCCTACATGGCATTCTACCCTGTTCCACATGGCATTCTACCCTGTTCCACATGGCATTCTACCCTGTTCCACATGGCATCCCACCCCATGTCTCACATGGCATCCCACCCCATGTCCCACTTGGCATCCCACCCCATGTCCCACTTGGCATCTCACCCCATGTCCCACATGGCATCCCACGCATCCCACCCTATGTCTGACATGACATGCCATAAGCTCCATAAGAAGTCTCATTCTAGCTGTCACAGTCCCTGATTGAGCATACTATGTATTAAAGTGTCAGTTCATATAATAACTTATATGCAAATGAGTTGTTGAATAAGAAAAAAAGGTGGAGTCAAATAATTATGCCTGATAAAGTCCTTGGTATATACACCATGGTAAATATTAAATCTTATGTCCTTTATGGCCCCCATCCATGTCCCACATGGCATCCCTCCCTATGTTTATATGTAATCACATCCTGTCACACTCCCTGACTAAGCATATTAAATAAAAAAGTCTGGTCAGATCATAATACTGTAGCAACTTTATGCAAATGAGCACAATAATAAAGGTGGATTTTAAAAATCATGCCTGATACAACTGTTGGTACCCAAATATTTTGAAGAATTTAAAGGATTTTAACCCTTACTCTACCACGCCGCGATACTATCGCTGTTTTTAAACCACCTTTTTCTAAAAATAAAATTGGGACTTTACCACAGTCCTATAGGAGTAATCTTGGTGCCATTTTAAAGTATTCGGATATTTCTTTCACAAAATGAAACTTTTTCATAGGGGTCATATCACATAATTTTTAGAAAGAGTACATCGAAAAAGGGTAAAACTCAAAAATTGCTAAACAATTTACAATTTTTTTTTCCTCTTTTAAATCTTACAATAACTTCAAGATCACATTTTTGCTTCAAAATCAAACACGCAAGTCCTAAGACATGATAGTATTGTTTTCTGGTATAATTTATATAATCCCTACATGCAATCTTTTATTCTGGAGAAATTTCTTCAAAATTTCATGAATTTCTGCCATTTTTGACCCGTTTTTTTTTCTTTAAAAAATCGTGTACCCAAATCGTACATCACACATGCTTCGTTGAACTGCCATTCAAAAGCGCTTGAAATTTCCTTTTATTTGATATATTAATAAAGGCGCACTCCCCTCTATTTAGAACCTGTCCTATAAGAAATATATTACACCTCTCCAATTTGAATGACTACGTGGTGCAGAGGAATTGTACGCGGCTAGCATGCGAGCGCTCCGGGTTCGAGTCTCACCGTGACCACTGCGTAATTATTTTTCTGCTGCAGCTTTCAGGGGTCGTTTGACTTATATCATTTTCGATAAGTTTCCATCTTTCCTTTTTTTTTTTAATTATAAATTAGTATCATTGGAAAAGAAATTTCAAAAAAAATCTAAATATGTAACACAAATCTCTGTTTTCAATACTGACAAGAAGTTATACTTCTGCAAAGATTGACCATTTGTTGACCAAATTTAGCCAACAATTGCTTAATTTGCATAATTTTGTCCAATATTTCCTAAATTGGTTTGAATACTCAAAAGATAAATATCTTAGCATCTATTCCAACCAAACTTGTAACCAAAGAAAATAAAATAAAAGTTGTCAAAAATGCATATGAAAAAAAAGTTACGAAAATTGGGGTCACCTTTTTTAAAGCCCTGGTAAAGTAAGGGTTAAATCTCAAGTACTACAAGAGAGACTTGAAGATCTCTGAAGAATATTGAAAAACTATATCATTTTACAGTTATCTTCTAAGAAAATATCAAATGTATTGTAGACTTTTTAAGGAAACTAGTCTTCAATCCTATCTTAAGTATCTCTGAAAAACTTGAACATTTTATATGGAAATTATAACCTTCCATAAGGATATATGAAGAAACTTTTAACTTTTTCTGATGAACTAAGAAGAAACTTTAACATTTCTGAGAAATTCTCAAAAAAAAATAACATTTCTGGGGAAATCTCAGGACAAATCTGTGGACAGCCGGACGGCCGTAATCGCCATTACATAGGTTCGATAATGCTACGCATGCGAGCCAAAAGCAGATCTACCCAGAGTTTTATGCCATTTCAAACATTTGAGTTTTCAGGGCAACACTACACTTTAAACATTAAGAGTTTTTTTATAAAGATTTCTGTCCAAAAGAAAGTTGAAATTACCTGCTGAGGAGCCCTGAACCTTCTGACTGGAGAGGTCCTTCTGTGTTTGCCATGCTACCCTTCAATTTCTGTTGACTTTCCTCAGGTGACGTAATGGGCTCCTGACCCTGAAGGGGAAGAAATGATGGTTGGGTTTGTGGGGATGTTGGGCTGCCGATCCTAAAGTCTGCCGGAGCGGATGCTGGATGTTGATGAAGGGCAAGACTGCCAAGAATACTGTTGCTTCCAATCTGCAGACAAAGAGCGAAGAGGACTTTTAGTCAGATTGTCAGTGATGCTGTGGCTGAACCAGAATGAACAACATAGTGTATGTACATAGGTAGAGGCAACAATGACTAAATTGCACAAAACTTCCTTCAAAACCATGACAAAGAAAAACATGTGGTTACATATTGTCTGCTTTACATTAATATTCAGGTGTAAATATGCACATTTTATGTGATAGCTATTGTGCAGTCCTCGTGCTGACAAACTGGATGCTATTTTATGAACAGTAGGCATTTTCTTATATAAATCCCTTGTTTTCTTAATCTACAAGAAGAGAAAAACAGATTCAAACAAGAGAGTTTGGATCTGTCATACCACTCACACAAAACTTGGTGGAAAAGACACACTTAAAGGTACAATATCAACATCAGGATATTCAGTTATGATTTTCTGATTGGTTGAAATTTCAACCAATTGCAAAACACACCTCTTTTGATCATATGTCGCAATATATTAATAGTACAGCAACATTGTCTGATATAGCGTTGATGTGACAGAATAGGTAAGGCGATGGCTTTGAGCAGTTTGCTTTTCTGCCAAATGTAACGAGTTTGAATCTAATCAAGGCAGAATTTTTTCTGTTTTTTTCCCTCATTTGAATTCAAACATGGAATTATTAACCAAGTTAATTCCAGTTAATAGCTCCATTATTAAACGAACAACAAATTTGTACAGCTCTGTTAAATTCGGCCTTGTCATGTTACGACACATGCATACTAATGTACAACGTGCACGTAAAAGTACCTCCATACACACACTGCACGCTTCTCTTGTAATACGTTGATGACAAGTGTAAGTACACGGCATGTACTTACACACATCATTGCGAATTGTTTTGAGAGGGCATCGCCTCTTTAATATTATTAACCCTTACTCTACTAAGGCTTTGAAAAATGTGAGCCCAATTTTCATAACTTTTTTTTCATATGCATTTTTGACCTTCCTTTCATTTACTTTCATTACAAGTTTGGTTGGAATGGAAGCTAAGATGTTTATCTTTTGAGTAATAAAAGCCAAATTAGGAAATATTGGACAAAAATATGCAAATTAAGCAATTTTTGGCTAAATTTGGTCAACAAATAGCCAATCTTTGCACAAATATAACTCCTTGTCAGTATTGAAAACAGAGATTTGTGTCACATATCTAGATTCTTTATGAAATTTCCTTTCCAATGATGCTAATCTAGAATTTTTAAAAAGAAAGGAAAGATGAAAACCACCAAAAATGATTTAGTCAAATGACCCCTGAAAACTGCAGCAGAAAAATTATAACGCCGTAGTCACGGTGAGGCTCGAACCTGGTCGCTCGACTACTGGCCACGTTCATATCCACTACACCACAAGATCATTGAAAATGATGAATTTTAATGATGAAATTTAATTATTTTAGGAAAGAGTCCAAATAGAGGGGGTATGCCTGTATCTATATATCAAATGAAAGGGAATTGCGAGCACTTTCGAACTGCGGTTCAACGAAGTATGTGCGATGTACAATTTTGGTACACAATTTTTTTGTGAAGAAAAATAACGGGTCAAAAATGGCAGAAATTCATTAAATTTTGAAGAAATTTCTTCAAAACAAAAGATTGTAGGTAGGGATTATAAACATTAGACCAGAAAACAATGCTATCATGTCTTAGGATTTGCATGTTTGATTTTAAAGCAAAAATGTGATCTTGAAGTTATCGTAAGATCTAAAAAAAAAAAAAACATTTTTTTGCCAAATTTTTAGCAATTTTTGAGTTTTACCTTTTTTCAAGCAAATTTTTCTCAAAATTCTGTAATATGACCCCTACAGAAAAGTTACATTTTATGAAAGAAATATCCGAGTACTTTAAAATGATACCAAGATTACTCTATAGGACTTTGGTAAAGTCCTAATTTTATTTTTAGAAAAAGGTGGTTTGAAAAGGGTGATAATATCGCCACGTGGCAGAGTAAGGCTTAAAGACTGATATTAAAAAAAGATATATGAAAAATTACAGAGACTTTAGGTTTTTATCTCATTCATACATCACATAGTCTGCATTTATCAAAAATATTCCTTAAAATCTGATCAGCTACAACTCAAAAATTAAATACCATATTCGATGTATTAAGCGCCAATACTCACCCAACATTTTTTGACTAATAACCTAATTTCTTTGATTAATTTGAAGACTCAAGTTTTGTTACATTCTTTGCTTATTTTGTGTCTGACACTCACAATGCTTTTGTGGTGGTTATTGTTGGGCTAGTAAGTATAACACCAGTTCACATGCATTGCATTTTGAATAGCACACTGTTTGCAGCCCCATAGCATGGGCGCTTATTAGGAAGAAACTTTGGACATACAAAGGTTTATTTTGGTAAGAGCCCTGGGTGATTATTACGTCAAATATTGTATGCCTCCTTCATACTTCACAGATTCTTCTTTTCAACTGGAAATATGACACTGCAGCTGTCCATGAACCTTCAAAGACAGTTGTCCTTACATTAAACATCTACCCCAGAATCGTAATCAATGTCTACTTTGCCCTCAACTGATTGAGGCCAAATACAGTCTCAGAAAACTGTTTGTGAAATATAGCCATGTCATAAAAGATATGAAAGAGACTGAAATTAATCATGAAAAATATCAAAATCAGATACAAAACTAGATGCTAATACTCCCAATAGAGACCCAGACAGTATTTTTCTGACGGATCTCCATAACAATTATACCCAGGAGAGGGATCAATCAACCAAAACTTGGAATTTATTTGAGTAGTTTAGGCTGATAGGAGGCACTTCAATTATAGAAAATGCTTCATATTTTTAGATGAAAGATTTGCCTGTTATTAGAAACATATGTCATATATATCAGGGTGTTTCAGCTGACGTCACGTGACTTTCTTTACATCGCCATTTTGTCGGTCAAAACCACTGTCATCTGCTGTACACTTAATTAGACCTACATACGTTTGCATGTTGTTATATAAGATTATTTTTGTAAGATGATTATGCCGGAATCTTGCTGTGCCGTTGGTTGCACTTATAGATGTGTGTGGGGGAATAAATAGACATTTTCTCAATTTCCATCTGATCCTGATTGACATTCAAAGTGGGGTTTCTGCTGTACAATGCAACGGCTTTCAATCTACAGCACACACTAGGATTTGCAGTGAGCACTTTATATCAGGTATGTGGGCTTTGTTTGAGTATAGCGAACAATCAGCTGGTGTTAACATTAAACTTACTTTGCGTATACCTGGTGAACATATAAAAGTTAAGGAAAATATGAAGTAAAATCGAAAGCAAGCAAAAATTGTAAATAGTAAAATTCGCTAAACTGGTACTGGTAGGTTAGCATGTAGTATAATTGTTGTATGTGTGATGTGACTGAGTTGTGTGAAGACGTGTGAAACACAATGGTGCAGCTGCCCTGCAAAATGGCTTCCAGATGAGCTAGCCACATGATGAAATCCTTCTATACAAGTAGAACTACACTCAACGGCATGATTACATGAAAGAGCAACATCCATAGGAAATTTGAAGAAATTTAAGAAAAGCTGCACAATGATGATTTATCGAGAAGGTCTGACAATCAGATGTCTGTCAGATTTATTTCTGGGCATACGATATACAAATAAATTAGTGAAATATTTTATTTACTTGCTTCCCATTCCAGACATACAACTAAGCAGATATGTAATATAAACTTGTCTCTCAGTCTAAAATAATATTTTAATGTATTTCCTCAATACAGAAGTTTAAGAATAAATCTAATTGCACTAATATTTCATCAAACACTTATCAATACAATATTTTTAGAAATGAAACTAAGCAATTTTGAAAATTAAAAGACTGAAGTTTTGCATAATACCACAAAAACTGCAGTTAAACATTAAGAAGCTATATATAACCTGACAGGCTTTCTTGTCAAATTGATAAATGCAATCATTAATATCACTAAAATAAATTTCAAGTACCTCTTAACCCAACAAATAATTTTCTTGCAAAGTTGAAAGTGATGACCCCCTTTTACAATTGAGATTTACCAATATACATGAATCTTTTATTTGACTTCAATTACATACATTGTTCATTGGAGAAGGACAGATGAGAAAGAGAGAAATGAGCTTCGATGGAATAGTTGGAAGAAATGACAGTATAGAGAGGAAATGGAAGAAGCTAGTTCACAAAGCCTCAATCTCCAGTCAGGAGGGGAGAGCAGTAAGATGAACACACTCATTATGAATGACTCATTATGAATGAAGAATAAATAATGAGGTACAAAGTACCAGTAGAAAGCTATACCTGATAAATATTGAAAAGTGTGACACTAATCACAGAAAATAGTATCAGTTTAGAACAGCTTAACATAAAAACTTGAAAGGTACACATATTTAATCATTTCTATTCCACAAAACAGAAGCAGATATTAAACAATTTTATTTTTAAAAGTCCATACGCTTTTTATACCTTACATATTTCTCAGGCGTTCATATTTGAGTGGTCAGATCAAACCTTTTATTCTAAGTAATTCCATTTTTTTTTTAACTTTTTGTAAGAAAGCAACTTATTCTGACCAGAGTAATTAGATCTTAGCTCTACCTCAAATCAACATCTGACTGAAAAAAACAAAAACATTTGCATCATCTTCACTGACTAGAAAAAATTTACAGAATGAAATCGAATATTTAGACTGTCTGCTCTCATGCCGAAAAGTTTTTCTTTAAGCCTACCCACACCCGACACCCGAGATAATCCTGAAAACTCAAGTATGGCAATTACCAACCTGACTTCCTGTTCAGTGTATTGTATTTCTTCTATGAATGTTTATCTGCCTTTCCCATACACACCACAGCCAAGTAGCCCTAGCTTATTAATGTTTATAAGATTACAGAAGCCAGTGCTGAGTAATCAGGGCACTTTTGTGATTGAAATCACTCATCCGTGTTAAGAGTCTTAGTGGGAGAAATTAGTTTGCAAATTGGTGATAAAAATAGTTGAGTATTATATGCTGAAGGTGATGTGGTCATTAACTGTGAATGATTAACGAACCACTTCTCCTAAAAAAAGATATTGCTTCATGCTTGCATGCATCCGAATGTTTTATACAAAACAGAATCCTCCAAATTTGATTAATGGTTATTCATAACTACATATAATATTTCAAGATTTAAAGACTACTAGACTCACAGAATCTAATGCTTTACATAGTATGTAATCAGACAGTAAATGTGTAAATGTCTGTAGATCTTTAACAATTATCATAAAAGATGGAGAATGATCAAGAGTGTAACAAAACAAAACGATACTGGAACTCTCTCTTCCAGAAAGAGTGTGTACCTGAAAGTTTATATTTGCACCTTGATCTTTTAAAGGATTAGTTCAGGGGTCAAGCAAGGTTATCGTATATGAAAGAGGACTTTAAGAGAAACAAAATGGTGCAGAAACTACTTCAATATCTTATTCCGCTGAGGAGATATTAAAGTTTAAAGCTCTTGTTTTATTTGTGTAGAAACGACTGGTGTAGGAAGTCTACTATGGAAGGTTGGCGTCTTCATCCTCACATTCTTAACAATTGCTAATGTATTTTAAAGAAACATTATTTAATTTTTTTACTATATGAATTATTCAGGTGGTAACATTTTATTACCCTTGCTAAATTCTGTTTTTCTACTTTCGGGATGTATCCAATGGTATTTAAGCCACAAAATTGCAGCACAAAATATGGTAGAATACAGTACATAAAGACATGCAAAATCTGAGGCTGTGATGTCACAACTAGCCTGATTTCCGTCAATTTTACACAAAATATACCAAACTTTAAACTTAAATATCTCCTTAACGGAATAAGATTTTTAAATGCTTTCTTTGCCATTTTGTTTCTTTTGAAGTACTCTTTCATATATGGTAGACTTGCTTCACCCCTGAACTAATCCTTTAAAGTGTCTTGAGCTGTTTGTTCGTGTGACATTCAGGAATTGGCATATATCAAAATACTGTTATTAGTAATATCATTATTATTAGTATTATTGAAATACTTACTCCTCCCTCCAGTGAAGTCAGAGACTGTAGTGATGTTGTAATAGCTATGTTTTCTGCATCCAATCGAGTTGTCATGTGAGTGTCTCTATGTGCTGAAAAATATCAAGCAAAATAAGTATTCAGAACAGATTTACACTTTTAAAGCCTTGTCTTAATTTGATATATGCAACAAATATTTGAACTGAAATTTGAGTTGTTCAACTTTGCATGTATTCCATTAAAAATTGATTGCTGTTACCCAAAAAAGTTAGCAAACTGAATTTGTTTATCTTATTTGGTAAAACCTCTAAAAATCCAAAGAAGTTCCATAAATGAATCAAAGCTTGCGGCAGGCCTTGCAAACATCTGAATGTCAACGCATTGGTAATGCACGATTGCAGATTTGAGGTTTGCTTGCCCCACATAGTTACCGCATTGCTATGGTGGGCGTGGCTGGAAAGGTTAATTGATCTATAATGCCATGTGTTTGATAAACCACTGAAGACAGAAGACCTTTTCGGGAACTGGGGTACACTGTCATGTCCAATGGGAGGCTAATCAATGAGCTCAAGCTCAAGGTATTGGCAAAGCGTTATCTTCCTTTGGCCAATTGTCCAAGGTCTGGAGTAGTAAAATCAGCCTCAAGACTAAGTAACAAATCTACAATGATTTTGTCATCTCCACACTCCTCTACACTGCAGACTTGGGCTACTACCCTGATTAAGGAAAAGCGACTTGACGCCTTTGACTCCCCATAACTTCGCCAATACTCAAAATCAAGTGGTTCTAACACATCAGAAACACTGAAATCAGAGGCAGAACTGGTCAACCTCTGTCATGTCTTATCTTGAAGAAGTCACGTCTGAGATGGTATGCGCACGTTGTTTGTATGGACCTAACTAGACTCCTCAGAACTCTGCTGGAATGGAAACCAGAGTCTGTGGGAGGGAAGCGAAAGAGGGGAAGATGCAAGACCCATTGGATGGATGTCGTACTGTGTGATGCTGAGGTGGTGAGAATTGAAAAGAAGGATTTGCAACCTATTGCACAAGATCATGCACAGTTGATGCCGTAGATGCCATGTTACTGGAGTGAGTGAGTGAGTGCTATGTCTTCAAAACAAAACAAGGTAAAAATAAATGGGTTTGAACGGAGGAATTCTTTCAAATTAACTACAGTATACTGACAATACAACTTGAATTAAGTGAAAGAAGCCATACCATGTTCCTTCAGAGCTCCGATAAACATCTCACTATCTTCAGGGGGTTTCCATTTTGGATTGGTCATCTATACAAAAAAATTAAATTAAATTATGAATATTCATTTCACTGGTTAACGAAAATACCACTGACTCATGATGAAAATCTGTCAATAAAATCTACTTTCATGAGAAGATTTCACACATTTTCATTGGTGTGTTCTTGTTCTTTGAAAAGCAAAATTCCAACAATAGATAATTTCAACATGCAAATTACAAAAGGAAAATGAGTCAATGGTAATTCATTCAACCTAAACTTCACTGGTATGTGGTTATGCCAAAAAAAGTTTCTTTTTATGATTTTTTTTAAATGGAGTATTTCCATTGTTGTAACTAACAGTGATGGTATTCAGCAATCACCAATCAAGAAATAGTACACAGGGAACAAGGGCATGACAAAATATAATCCTGTCGCCTCTACAAGTTAGCATCGATAATATGAAACGTGAACATTTCTAAAATGAAAACCATTCATTTATCATTTTGTTCGATACAAAAATTGTAATATTTGACTTTTTGACTGCAGAATAGGAATACAACAAAAACTTACTTCTGGATTCCTTTGGTACCCTATTAATGACGTTGATTCATTCATGATTGTACACCCAGGAGGATGCTTTCAAGTGTGTATGGCATCACATGCAAATTATTTGTAACCAACTCTCATTGACAACAGGCCCATAGCCAGTATGAGGTACAGTAGGTGTGCCTTGCCTTTTGAAGGTCTGTACCACCCTCCCCCTCCCCTAGTCTGGTTTCAGTTTCTACACAAATGAGACCAATAAGGGTGTTTTAGCTGATGTCACGAGGTCACATGTCTGCTGTACACTTAATTAGACTTACATACGTTTGCATGTTGTTAAATCAGATTATTTTTGTAAGATAATTATGCCGGAATCTTGCTGTGCCATTGGTTGCACTAATATATGTGTGCGGGGGGAATAAAAAGACATTTCCTCGGTTTCCATCTGATCCTGATCGACGTTCAAAGTGGGTTTCTGCTGTACGACACAACAGCTTTCAACCTACGGTAGGCCTTACACACTAGGATTTGCAGCAAGTACTTTATATCAGGTATGTAGGTTTTGTCTAAGTATAACCAACAATCAGATGGCGTTAACATTAAAGTTACTCTGCGTAAAGCTGGCGAAAATATAAGTTACTTAAGGAAAATATGAAGAAAAATCAAAAGCGAGCAAAAACTGCAATCAGTAAAATTCCCTGAACTGGTACTGGTAGGTTAGCATGTAGTATGTTTGTTATATGTGTGATGTGCTGTGTGAAACACAACGATGCCGCTGCCGTTCAAAATGGAGTCCAGTTGAGTTAGAGTCACGTAATGAAATCCCTCAATCCATTGAAAAGGAGTATTTGAAACTAGTCAAATTAGTCAAACTATTCTAAATTAGTAATTAGTCAAAGCATTAGTAATTAGTCAAACCATCACAACACTAGATTCAAAATGTATGATTTTTCAAAAATATATTAATTCAAAAATATATCTTACAGTGAAATGCATGAGTGATAATTCTGTCTTGCCATCTTCTGCTTGGCGATACTGGTTGGCATCTGTTCTCTCCCCAGTAAGCCACTGCAAAATACAGAAAAAGAATATTTTAAAAGCTCTGGCTTAAAAATTCAAAATAACATCACCAACTGAGCAAAACAAATGACCATGTTTTTGACAACTTTTAAGGCATTACTGAATTCTAACAAAATAGCACAAACATCTTAAACATGCCAAACATGTACAGTTACATTCAGAACTTGAAAAATATTATATCAAAAATATTTTTTGAAGAGCTAAACTACTTAAGTAGTAAATAAACAGTTATCTCAATAAAGGAATACAAACACAAAGAGATCAAATTGGCAAAAATGTTAAATGTAATGATGAAAATACATAAAAATGGGTTAAATATATGCCACTCATCACCTTTTTGCATTTTCAGAATAAAAAGTATCCAGCTGCGTATCCTCTCATACATCACAAATTTACCTATATTTCAAATTTTGATAAAAAAACTAAATGTACTTTCTGGAAACTACTGGAAACTAAATGTACTTTCTTCAAATTTAAAACTTTTTTTTCACTCAGAATTTAAGACTATTTTAATAGGTCATGAAAGTAAATAATTGCATGCATTCATAGACCATTAAGCAGGCAAAGAATTACAAACACTTGATGTAAAGGTTCCAGAAGACACTTATTAAAGACTTCTAATTCTATAAAGAAAATCATTCTATCATAAAGTAACCTCTCACCCTTGGGTTACCATGGTTTCTGACATCCATCTGAGCAAAAGAACACACATCTCCTACACCAATCACGTCTACAGTGAAGTTGCGGTAAAAATCAACAATGTCCAACGCTCTCGGTCGCAGCTTGAATATCAGTACAAGTGGCGTTACAATGGGGCTGAATAACTCCTCAAATAGATGAACCTGACAAATGAAAGAAAACACATGACGTAATTCAAAATCTTATCATAAGGTAACCGCCAAACTGATGCAAGGAGGGTGTTTGAAATCACAGCCCATCAAAGCAATATGACCAGTTATTATGCTCCATTTCTGTGGTGCAACAATACATAGGTTAATACCCTGTAGCAAACACAAAATGATCTACTGATATTACAATATTGAATCAAATTTAGGACACCTTTCCTCTTATTTTTCCAAACTAAAAGTTTGGAAGTGATCCCCCCCCCCTCCTCCTCCTCCACCTTCCCAACCCCACAGATAATACCCTGTAGCACACACAAAACGTTCTCATACCTCTACTGATATTACAATATTGAACAAAACTGGGACACTTTTTATCTTATTTTTCAAACTAACCATTTGGAAGTTTAACCCCTCCCTTACCCTCCTCACCCATTTTAAAGTGTGAACTGATCTCACAAGAAGAAAAAATCATCTCTGGAGGGCAATTCAAGATTTTCTGATAATTTTCACCATTAGTTGATAAAGGACAAGGATGTCTTAATATGTTTTGTCAAAATATTGTGAAGGTATGACACCCCCACCCATCCCCCCCCCCCCCTCCATGGAGGTGCAGTGGCTCATTGGTTAAGGAGTCCTGCTCGTATTCCAAAGGTACCGGGTTTGATTACCATTGTGAGCACGCCATTGTGTCCTTGAGCAAGACACTTTACTCTACACACTTTACTCTACTTGCTTTAGTCCACTCAGCTGTAAAAAATGAATACCAGCTCTGCTGGAGAATTAATCTGCGATGGACTGGCGTCCCGTCCAGGGGAAGTCATGGACTCTCATCTGCTTGTGCCATGGAAACCAGGGATAAGTGCGGCCCTTATGAGCCTATGATGGCATGAATGGATTTAGATGACACCCTCTTATCTGCGTCCTTTAGATTTTAACTTCTTATGATTTGTTTGACAATTCTTTAAGGCTTATTCAAGCATCACTGCAACCTTACTTCCTGCCCTACAAAATTACTTTTCCGAATGCACATAAACAAGTAATTTAAAACAACAGTAAACACCATTTAAATATAACTCAATGTGATTAACTTCATCAAAATACTTGACTGAAGAACATTTTATGAGTTCGAAACCAAAATTGAACAAACATTCTTATCAAAGATTAAATCAAGGCTATGACATACATCAAGAACATTACCGGAATAATTTCTAACTTTAAAGCATTTGGCAATTTAATGAGCACAAACAGATGAGCTACTTTCATAACTATTTCAGCCATTTTCCTACGCATGAAATTTAATCTAATTTCAGCCTCCCAATAAAAAATGCCCTGAAGGAACCTCTATTTATGAGGTAAAGTTCATCAAACAGGCCTCAATAATTATATTGTGGTATAAAAATGAGTAAATTATTGGAAAAAAAACGCCTGCCACAGAAATAATAGAGGCGGTTAGGGTTGCTATACTGCCACACAATGGAAAGCCTTGAGGGGAAATTTTAATTTCAAAAACGTTCTTAAAGATCATATTTTTGAGTCATGATTGTTTTTTCTTCGAACACATATGATATTCAAATGAAAAAGAGGGCAACCTGATACCCCTAGTACAGTTTTTGAGCTGTTCTTACAAAGTTTATAATAATATAAAGATTGTGTGTTTTGAGTCATAATTTTATCTTTCTTTTCTTCCCACATATGTGATATTCAAATGGAAAAGAGGGCAACATGATACCACTAGTACAGTTTTTGTGCTGTATGTGTTCAAAACAGCCTACTTTAGAATGAAAATGTTGCACAAGATCATTAAACTATTGCAAAGAACATTTTCTTTATACAAAGTTTACAAAATGGGCAATTTTCACAAGAAACCTCTCATTTCTTGAGATCTAAACTCTTCATCCTCACTAAAAGCAGAAATGTCCCCAACCTGCCCCCTAATTTTCAAGACTCTCAGTAAATCAAGAAACTTATTTGTAACTTTTGAGATGAGTGGGTAGACTTCACTTTCTTTGGAAAATATATTTCAATATCACTACAAAATAACAAATCGATTTGTTTCTGAAGCTATTCACTTGTTAAAGAGTCTAAAAGTATACAGCAAATAATATTTAGTTAACAGTGATCAAATCCTGTACTGTCAATCTCCTCTCTCATTCCCCCTACCCTTTCCACTCCTACCATTCAAATTTGTTATACATAAGCTGCTTGCAAGAGAATTCCCTTTAACATTTGTTTTTGGTTAATGAGATTCCCAGTGTATCAACAGCATAGCTTTGAGAAGGCAATACCACTAGTAACGCTTTTGAGCCCTACTGTAAGATGCAAATGCTGCAATCGATCATTAAAGGAATATTCCCATGTTGTTGTTTTTTGTATCATTCCCATGGTTTTTTGTAATATTCCCATAGTTTTTTGTAATATTCCATGTTTTTGTAATATTACCATGGTTTTTTGTAATATTTCCATGGTTTTTGTAATATTCCCAGTTTTTTTTGTAATATTCCCATGTTTTTTTTGTACTATTCCCATAGCTTTTTCGTAATATTCACATGGTTTATTTGTAATATTCACATGTATTTTTGTTTATGTTTTTTGTAATATTCCATCATTTTTTGTAATATTTTTTTAATATTCCCATGGTTGTTTGTAATATTTCCATGGTTTTTGTAATATTCCCATGGTTTTTGTAATATTCCCATGGTTTTTGTAATATTCCCATGGTTTTTTAATATCCCATGGTTTTTTGTATATATCCCCATATTTTTGTAATATCCCCATGGTTTTTGTAATATCCTCATGGTTTTTTGTAATATTCCCATGGTTTTTTAATATCCTCATGGTTTTTGTAATATTCCCATGTTTTTTGTAATATTCCATGGTTTTTTGTAATATTCCATGGTTTTTGTAATATTTCCATGGTTTTTGTAATATTTCCATGGTTTTTGTAATATCCCATGGTTTTTTGTAATATTCCCATGGTTTTTTGTAATATCCTCATGGTTTTTTGTAACATTCACATGGTTTTTTGCAATATTTCTATGGTTTTTGTAATATTTTATGTTTTTTGTAATATTCCCATGGCTTTTTGTAATATTCCTATGGTTTTTTTGTAAGATTTTATTTAAAATAGTTAAGTTTTAGAGCCAATTTGGTACAAAAATCAGGTTGATATCATATTTTATTCAGGAGATATGAATTCTTAAAGATTTCCCAATTGCATTTTAAAGTTTTTGTACAGTATGATGAATTCGTGTTTGATGATGTCATAGAGACAAATCCATTGCAAATGTTTATGTATATCTTTGAATGTTAATTGGTTGTTTCTGTATGATTAGAAACAATTTTCCAAAAGTTATTGAAGTTGGGTATATTTGGCAATGTATATAAATACCTATCTTTCATAAATTAATTTTTCTAGCAGGTTTTACTTATTAAAAAGGATGATAGAATTTAATGAAATACACAAACTTTGCGGGAGAATGTGTTGCTGTGATGTCATACTGAGCCTTTTCCTATTCGTTTATTGACATTTTTTGTGAACCTTAGAATCTGAATATCTTCTGGTAGGAATAACATATCAATATGATTTTTGTACTAAATTGTTTTGAATATTTTTCTCTTTCTTATGAAAGGTTACAAAAAAACATGGCAATATTTCTTAGAGAAAAGTTTCTTACAAAGTTTATAATAATATAAAGATTGTATGTCTTGAGTCGTAATTTCATATTTTCTTTTCTTCCTACATATGTGATATTCAAATGGAAAAGAGGGCAACATGATACTGCTAGTAAAGCTTTCGAGCTCAACATGTTCAAAACAGCCTACTTTAGAACGCAACTGCTGCAAATCATCATTAAACTATTGCATAGAACATTTTCTTACATTGCATAGAACTTTTTCTTACATTTCTTGCACTGCATAGAACAATTTCTTAAATTGCGTAGAACACTATTACAAAGTTTACAAAATGGGAAATTTTATCACATTTACCAGAAACATTTCATTTCTTGAGATTTAAAGACTTTCATACTCGCTTATACCAGAGATGTCCCCTGCAGTCCCCCTCAAATTTTCAACTCTGTTAGTAAATCAAGCAACTTATCTGTAAACTTTGACACTCAAGAGTAAGTTTTGGGAGAAATGGGAAGAATTGGGCTCACTAAGTAATAAGAAATTGACCTCATTAGAATATAAGCCACACCAACCATAGTAACGCGGTAACTAGGTGGGGCAAACAAACTTAAAATCAAAAATCGTGCATTACCAATGCATTGACATATTTAGATGTTCATGTGGCCTGTCGTACGATTTGATCCATTAATGGCATTTCTCCGGATCTTTAAAGTTTTATCAAAAGGAATAAACAAAATTCAGTGCGCTTACCATTCTGGGTAATAGAAATCGGATTTACAAAGCCCTCAGCGGGCCCCTAAATGCAATTTTTGTTCACGATCTTGTCGTCACTCCATTTGTGTATGCAGAAATTTGTTTTGTGCAGTCTATTACATTGACTGCATGAGCGCGCACCGCTAGCAGACTGTACTACACAAGTACCGCATATGAATTTTGCCCCACTTAGTTACACAGGTTTCGTTGCCAGGCAAACACACAGGGTGATCGGTTGAAAAAGCTGCCAGTCCTCTACTGTAACTTAAAGAAGTTAATTTATTTTCCTTGGAAAACATATTATGATACACACCACATAATAGAAAATCACTTGATTTCACAACTATTCACTTATTAAAAATTTAAAAAAAAATCGAAAATATTATTTCCAATTGATCATCATCAAACACTGTACTGTCAGCCTCCTTCCCCCTTCCTCTTACCCCTCCCCCCTCAAAAATGACCAGCAAAAATCCCTGGAAAGAGAATTAATTTGAACATTGTTTATGACTACTTGATTGATTTGCAAGCATGTCAACAGCAACTGTTATATTGTGGCAGAGAGGCTAAATTATTTCAAGCTAAAATAAAGGGACAAAAGGTGCAGTCAAAGAGAGGCTTAATGAATTGTTTATGTCAAAAATCTTTACATGCAACTTTGTACTGAAATAACTGGAAAACTCAAACCAGACCCTGAAGGTGTCCAACTGATCATCATCAAATCTTGTACTGTAAACTTCCTATCCTCATTCCCCCTCTCCCTATGCCCACCCCTCCCCTTCCCATCTCCCTTCACCCACCCCTCCCCTTCCCCCACCCCCATCCCACTCCTCCCCCAACCACCCCTCCCCCACCCCTTCCCCACTCTCTTCCACCCCTCCCCCATTCCTCCCCTCCCCAGCATTCCCTAACCTCATTCTCCCCTCCCCACCCCTCCCCTACCCCTCCACTCATCCCTTCCCTCCCCACCCCTCCTCTTCCCCATCCCCTTCTTTCCCCTCCCTTCTCCACCCCTCCCTACCCCTTCTACACCCTCTTCTACACCCTTTCCTTCCCCACCCCTCCCTTCCCCACCCCTTCCCCACCCCTCCCCTGTCATTAAAAAGTTGTCTACAACAAAAACTCTGGATAGAGGATTGCTTTTATATTTGTTTATGATGCAAAAATCTTACTTACAACTTTGTACTGAAATAACTGGGAGAACTCGGACCTGACCCTGAAGGTATGTGCTTGACCCTTCCATGAGTCCGGGATGTAGTGAATCTGAGCCAGTATACTCTGCATCAACATCTCAGGGCACCAAATCATGTTCTGGTGAGAAAATAAGATGTAATATTAAACACAAATCATCCACTTTTAATGCTCATTCACGCTCCAAATCACACAAAGTTTTGTATACAAGTGAAAACATAAAAAAGGAAACCTTTGAATGTTCAATTCAACATTAATCATTAATAATAATATTTAGTCTGTACATGGCGCTTTTTCATACATGCATGCATACTCGAAGTACATTACACAATGCAAACATCTGAGGCTCATAGCTGCAGCCAACAAACATTACAAAAAAACTGTTCAATTACTCCACCCCTAATCACTTACGCAGAGTGTCAGGCAAGAGGGCAGTAGGTTCCATTTTTTAAAGTCTTTTGTATGACTCATTCTGGAATCGAACCCATGACTAGTTTGAAAACCCAGTACACATGTGCTGACCAGTTGGAAAAATTCAACCAATCACTTTCATCTCAAATGAAAGAGGACTCAAGGAACCACATGGTTAAACAGCTAGTGCCAGCTGGTCATCTTCAACTAGTTTGATCAAATATCTGAAGAAAATCAGGAAAATAATAAGAAATCCTCCCAAAATGAAAAAATTAACCAGTCTACACATTTTGTATTTTCAGGATTTATTTCAGAAAATATGAGAGTATACAGGTTCTTACTAAGATCTTTTCCACTTTGTCATATCCAATCAGTATATCAAGGATTAGTTAAGTGTACTGTTTGTTTGTTTGTTTGTTTGTTTGATGAGGTCTTAACGGCACCACGACAACGAAGGTCAAATTGTGCCTGAGAGGTCAGATCATTTTAGAGGTAGTAAGGAAAGAGACCAGGGGGAGAATGAGAGAAATTCAAGAACAAAAGTCAGAGAGCTGTGATCGAGAGAGGAGGTGCATGCTTAAAACAAAAACAAAGTAGAGAGGGGGTGGAAGAGGAGAATTAAATATGGTTGTAGAGGGATGCATGCTGAAGGAAGGAGATAATTTTATCTGGAGGATTTTTCTGGAAGAACTCAGCAATTGAGTTGTGGGGAGCGAGGGAAGCTCTGGGAAGGTTGTACAGGGGGCAAGCAAGGAGAACGTGTTGGATTGTGAGGATGCAGTGGCAATTGTACTTCATGTTTATCTTTTATGAAAGATTAAAGGGGAAAATGGTGAGGTGTTAAAAAAAAAACTTATTCTCTTCAGGAGCTATTCAAGTTTAAAGTTCTATCAGATTTGGATAAATGTCAATAATTAAGCAGGGCGAGTAGTGGCATTACATAGCTTTTATGTAAATGTTGTATATTAAAGCAATTAATATGGCACAAGGGTACTCAAATATTGTCCTGTCAAGTAACTGTAATTTATCCTCTTTAAATATATTTTGACTTAAGGAATAAAGTCTATGGTGCCGAGGTCTCTACTGCTCATTCAAAACCGGGTATGACATCACAGATGGGTCTGTAGATGTCTTACCCCGTTTTGAATGAGCAGTAGAGACTGAGGTACCTTTTACTTTATTCCGATTCATAAAAACATTGATTTCTCAGTTTAACACCAAAATAAATTGTCAAATATCAGAGATCAATTTCCAATTCTCCTAACCCTTTAATCACAATACGCGCATTATCATAAAGATACTGTCCGGACGACCACTTTATCGTCTGCTTATTCAGAAACGTGCTTTTTCCTTTCTATGTTTTTTCCTTCAGAATTGTTTTCCTTTAGCTATACGCACTGTATATCAACACGTATAGAAAAAAGTGCAATCACATTTATAACATGTGTTTGAATGAACGCATGAGTGTTTTTAAGCCTTGCAAACACACACGTTTGCAGAGCTTATCAAAGAACATGAAAATCATGATATTCTTTAAAAATCTAACGTAGAATGGTTTGTCTTCAACCTGACCACACAATTCTTATTGGGTAGAAAGTCATATGATAAGTTGATGACAGTTTGCAGCACCGAAAAAGGTCTACTTTCAGTGGAATATGCCCAAATTTTGATCATAACGGAAATCTCAAAAACTGAAAATTACACACAAAATTTCTTTAACCATGTCTACCAACTGTATTCAAACATGAGCATATTTTTACAGTTAACCAATCAGATGCAAGAATTTTTCAAAAGTATTTATGAATTAGTAATAAATGTGCAATCAATTTTCCAAGAAATGAATGAATTAGTGAGGTATGGTGTAATTTTCCTAGATGACTTTCCACACCAGTCATTTTCATATAAACTGAAATTACTGAACGAAACTAGTCCAGTGGCGGCGCACGGGGAGGGGGATGATGGGGAGGGATGATGGGGAGGGGATGTGATCACTTTGCCCCCAGTGGAGGGAGGTGAGATCACTTTGCATCCCAAGTGGGAAGAGGGCGAGATCGCTTTGCCCTCCCCACTTGCCCCCCTAAGTGGGGAGGGCAAAGCAGTCTCGTGGCAATGCCCCCTTCCCGGAATTATTTTGTAAAGTGACATTTATCCATGTTATAGGATTTTTCACAAGAGATTGCTCAGATTTATAGGATTTTGCCTCCTCATTAGACAAATTTGCCCCTCGCTTCCCCAACCCCCATGACCAAAATCCTGGTGCCGCACTGAACTTGTCAGATAACATCTGACTGTAGTCTATGCTATAGCCATTACATGGCTGCTATACAAAGTCAGAAAATGCTATATACTTTTATAACATTGAAACTGCTGCATTGGCATATCATAGAAGCATAGATGAATTTCGACTATGCGCTAGAATAACTAGGCCTTTCCGCGATGATCTCAGGTCAACTTTTGACAATGCCTTTTATCGTCATGGATCACTTTTACGTAATACAAAATAAATAGATATATGCAATGATACAATAATGAGATGTTCATTTACATCTCATTATCATAAACTGCATGAGTTTATTAAAAAAAACTGAAAAATTAATTTGTGTAAGAGCCTTCCCTACTGACTTATCTTTTAAAAAGCGCCTTGGGTGGATGTATCTAATTAGTTGAAGAGTTATCGCACAATAGAGCGCCGGTAAAGTCAACGTGTGTATAGCATTAAATCGAACACTGTGCGCATTTACTGATGAACAAGTTCAAAATAGCAGTGCCAGTGCACTCCTGTGATATGCACACTGTGTACAGTACGCGTTTCCAAAAGTGAGGGATTTGCAAAGTAATCGGAATGTCATTTCTTCCGAAATTTACATGTTTTTTACATACAAAATGTTTATCATTTTATTTGTAACTTAGTTTGAGAAAGATACTTTAAAGTTTCAAGATGCTAATGAAATCAATATTATTGCTTGTAACTACTTTTGTCAGTTTTGAGAAGGGTTTTCATTTCATGATTATGTCATTTGTAGTTGTCTGAGTGGTTTTCAACATCACGAGTGCATTATGCATTGTCTCACTAAGTATGTAAGGTTGTCGTCTTCTGTTGACTCATTAAAAAAACCTAAAAACCCACCTCATGTGTGATGCTATGCAAATATGTAGTTAATTTAAAATCACTCTTCATTTAATTTAAAATCACTGTTCATTTATCTTATTGTTCATGTATACTTATCTGTAATTTAATGTAATATGTATGGCGCCTTGAGCATCCATTAGGATGGATATGTGCACATTATAAATCTGATTTATTAATTATTATCATTATTGCCTTGCAAGTAGTGCCTACTCAGTGAGGTGTTTATTGCACTATGGAACAGGATATCACAGCAATTTTAGCATAGTTCTGCTTGCATTTTGATACTCTATTATAAGACATACAAATGTGTATTAGATTAACTACACTTTGACTCACAAAGATGTTCCAGACGACATCAATGGCTTAATTGGAAGAGCAACCTTGATAGAATTACAAATAGATTATAGAAGTGTCAATCCAATGTTGTCAATCCATTGGCCACTAGTCTTATTCCATGACACATTATTTTATAGTTTCCTCTTTGAGGCGCAATTAAACCACTAACAAAATATTGTCTTCTGAATTACAGGGGCCAACATTGACCTCAAAAAATACACCTAAGGGTAGTACAGAAAATATGAGTTGCAATTGATTTGAAATGGAAGAAGGTTTTAATCTATCTTATTTCCACCTAAAATTATGAACATTTTAGCTGTTTGTTCTATACTTTCTGTACACAACAGTTGCACATGCTAAATGAAGATAAAATCATATTGCAAGAGCAGTACATTGGGGAAACACAATGCAGAACATTGGTGAAACATAATGCAGTACATTGGTGAAACATAATGCAGTACATTGGTGAAACATAATGCAGAACATAGGTGAAACATAATGCAGTACATTGGTGAAACAATGCAGTACATTGGTAAAAATAATGCAGTACATTGTGAAACATAATGCAGTACATTTGCAGAACATTAAGGAAACACAATGCAGAACATTGGTGAAACATAATGCAGTACATTGGTGAAACATAATGCAGTACATTGGTGCAACATAATGCAGTACATTGGTGAAACAATGCAGTACATATGTGAAATATAATGCAGTACATTGGTGAAACATAATGCAGTACATTGGTGCAACATAATGCAGTACATTGGTGAAACAATGCAGTACATATGTGAAATATAATGCAGTACATTGGTGAAACAATGCAGTACATTGGTGGAACATAATGCAGTACATTGGTGAAACCTAATGCAGTACATATGTGAAACATAATGCAGTACATTGGTGAAACATAATGCAGTACATTGGTGAAACAATGCAGTACATTGGTGGAACATAATGCAGTACATTGGTGAAACATAATGCAGTACATTGGTGAAACAGTGCAGGACATTGGTGGAACATAATGCAGTACATATGTGAAACATAATGCAGTACATATGTGAAACATAATGCAGTACATTGGTGAAACATAATGCAGTACATTGGTGAAACATAATGCAGTACATTGGTGAAACATAATGCAGTACATATGTGAAACATAATGCAGTACATTGGTGAAACATAATGCAGTACATTGGTGAACCAATGCAGTACATTGGTGGAACATAATGCAGTACATTGGTGAAACATAATGCAGTACATATGTGAAACATAATGCAGTACATTGGTGGAACATAATGCAGTACATTGGTGAAACATAATGCAGTACATTGGTGAAACATAATGCAGAACATAGGTGAAACATAATGCAGTACATTGGTGAAACAGTGCAGGACATTGGTGGAACATAATGCAGTACATTAGTGAAACAATGCAGTACATATGTGAAACATAATGCAGTACATTGGTGAAACATAATGCAGATCATAGGTGAAACATAATGCAGTACATTGGTGAAACATAATGCAGTACATTGGTGAAACATAATGCAGAACATAGGTGAAACATAATGCAGTACATTGGTGAAACAGTGCAGGACATTGGTGAAATATAATGCAGTACATTGGTGAAACATAATGCAGTACATTGGTGAAACATAATGCAGTACATTGGTAAAACATAATGCAGTACATTGGTGAAACATAATGCAGTACATTGGTGAAAAAAAATGTAGTACATTGGTGAAACAATGCAGTACATAGGTAAAACATAATGCAGTACATTGGTAAAACATAATGCAGTACATTAAGGAAACACGATGCAGAACATTAAGGAAACACAATGCAGAACATTGGTGAAACATAATGCAGTACATTGGTGAAACATAATGCAGTACATTGGTGAAACATAATGCAGTACATTGGTGAAACAATGCAGGTACATTGGTGGAAACATAATGCAGTACATTGGTGAAACAATGCAGTACATATGTGAAACATAATGCAGTACATTGATGAAACAATGCAGTGCTTTGGTGAAACATAATGCAGTACAATGGTGAAACATAATGCAGTACATTGTAAAACATAATGCAAATTGGTGAAACATAATGCAGTACATTGGTGAAAAATAATGTAGGTACATTATTTGCAACTGCAACATGCACTTCAGGTATGGCTATTATTGCTTATTTACTTTTTATATATACATGAATGTTTATCACAAAGCAGCACTAATTAATTGTTAATTGAACAATTGCAACTTGATTACTGTATTCGACGTAAAAAGCACCATCCATGGCGCTTGGCGCTTACAAAAAAGCACCATCCATGGCGCTTGGCGCTTACAAAAAAGCACCATCCATGGCGCTTGGCGCTTACAAAAAAGCACCATCCATGGCGCTTGGCGCTTACAAAAAAGCACCATCCATGGCGCTTGGCGCTTACAAAAATAGAATTGCATCACTTTTTAGGCCCAATTTTTTTTCCTAATAAGTGCTCATGCTTGGCTATTTGAACTGCAATGTGTGAACTGGTTATATACTAGCCCCACAATAACCACCACCAAATTATTGTGTGCGTCAGATGCAAAATAAGCAAAGAATGTAAAAAAATTAAAGTACTTTAAGTAATAAAATATATGTTATCAGTCACATAATGTTGGGTGGGCGCTTATTAAAGCAGAAGCGATTAATACGTCAAATACAGTATTTTGATTGGTAGCAATCAAGTTTTTGTTATTTGCTTGATTAACTCAAGCTATTTTTTTTTGTCACTTTACATGTATTCAGTTGTTTGAAGCCAAAGTCACTTCAGAAAGTCACCAAAATCCTTTGTTGGTAAGAAATTGTCAAATTCATTTTATTCAAAAAATTGTCCCTTTTTTTTTTTGGATCAAGTATGTTATTTGCCTTTTTGTACTACATTAATGGGAGCTTAGCTTTCTTTTTGTTTTTAAATTTCTATGCAAGTATCACATATCTTTATCCTATAGGTCATAACTAATCCACTGTGACTTATTTGATGCAACCAATCCACCACTCTGTTTTAAAATACTGTTTTTTAACCAAACCAAAAGGTTCCAATGCTTTTTTCATATACTGATTGATTTGTACATTTTGTATCAACTGTCTTGTCATTGCATATCATGAAATATTTGTTCTATGATATTCATTCATAAGCCACACCCACCATACAGATCAATAAAAATGTTGACAACATTAGCATTTGCACAGTAACTAACTACAACCATAGCAAGTATGATGCAAAAACAGTTGCTCATTTTCCTATTTCAAGAATTTTTAGTAAGCCCTGCATACTCATTAATATTCATGACATCATTACCACAACATTAGAACATATGTACAGACCATAACCCATCTGTGTACCACATACTGTATGGCATAAATCCAATATACCCTTCATGAGATGTGGTATTTATATCATTCAGCACTTTCACATATGATTAAGCCAGTCCCACCATGCATATTAATTACGTCTGTTGCATGTACACAATAATGCCCAGTATGATGCAAAACAGACATATATGAACAGTTGCTCACTTTTTCAAAATTTTCACTTTAAGCCCCGCCCACTTTAATTTGCTTGGCATGCTTTGCTTGGCGTTTGTATACCATGAAAATGTACACACTAGGTAACATCATTATTTTATCATATATGAAACAAGACATGCCATTGTTCAAATATGACCATTTGAAGATTTTTACATTAATACTCATTAATATGCATGACATCACCATCAAAAACAATAGGGCACATCTATGGACCATGGGCTATCTGTGTACCAAATAAAACATAGATCCAGATTACCATTCTTAGATACCGTGTTTACAAACTCTATTCAGCAAAATCATATGAAGTCCTGTCCACTATGCATATTAATTAAATTCAATGTTTTTACATCATGAACATGTACATATCAGCTAATATCATAATTACACCAAATATGAAACAAAACAGACATGTGGTTGTTAAAATATGTACATTTCAATATTTTTACATTAAGCCCCACCCACTCATTAATATGCATGATATCACCATCAAAAACTATAGGGCACATCTATGGACCATGGGCTATCTGTGTACCACATGTAACATTAATCCAGTGTACTGCTCTTAAGATATCGCGTTTACGAGCTGGCCGTCACAAGCACACACATACATATACGCATTTTGTCTACAACTGGTGACATATTCATAATCCTATATAACTGGTGACCAATCAGCTAAACATGTACTACACTGATGACATAGGCATAATCCTAAATAATTGATGACCAATCAATGTACAACACACACATGGGAAGCGGTATTAGGAACTTAGGTTACACATATATTTTTAACTTATTTTATCTAACAGGTGACAAGTACAGAAATGCGAAAATACAGAACTAGAGTAGTGTTTTAGTCATAATAGTTTTGAAAACAGCCATTTTTAGAATTAAAAACAACCGAGGATGTCATCAGTTGTGTATGTGTCATAGCTTTGAAGGTGTGTAAACATACGAATGTCATTGGTTGATGGGTCTAAACAGGTTCATACATACATACACACACACACACCATCATGATCACAAAGGTTCACCCCACTTGGGTAGTGGGGGTATTTACAAGAATTATACCTACCTTCTATGTTATAAATAAGCAACCTGACCACAAATGGTCAGCACACTGTAATCATACAACCCAAAAACCAAGCTAAAGACACAGTCCCACCATGCTGATATAATGCCACTTCTCTCTCTAAACCTTACTTATATACCACCATGACAAAATAGTGAGGACTTGTGGGGTCGGTGGGTGGGATGCATAAAAGGTACGTATAATTCTTGTAAATACCCCCACTATCCAAGTGGGGTGAATTTACTTCAAATTATATTTTACCTTCTATGCTATAAATATGCAACCAGATATCTACCGTTAATAGATGGAGCGGGAGTTCTCACTATGCATTAAATAACAAAGCATGGAAACAAAAGGAACAACAGGAACAACATCTCACCTTTATCAGGTGCCTTTGTCCAGAACTACTGAAGCCAGATTCCTTCTGACCAGGCATGTCCCTCAGATAAGCTGAAACAAAGGTCGAGGGCGTCTTCCATACAGCCACAGACAAGATTTCTCTCACGGAAACCCCTAAAACAAAGCAATTGAGGATGCCATGGCTCTTACTTGATGGGCATGTAACCCCGTATTAGTAAACAATGTGTTCTATTATAAAGAATCGCTTCAAGGAAACCGTCTCACAAAGCTAAGGTCAGGAGGAAGATTGAATCTGGTAAAAATTCTAATGTCTGATTCTTTGCTGGAAAAGAGGGGTCCGAATCATACGGACTCCCCCTAACTCAAAGTGGATATGCCCTTCTCTCAAAGAAAGGACAAAAGGGAGCTGCGACGGCGAGCAAAAGCTGCTGGCAAAGGAAAGGCAGTCTTAAAAGACAATTCTCTTAAGGGACAAGATATAGGTTTAAAAGAAGATTTTGCCAAAAATTCTAACACTATTTGCATACTCCATGGCGGGACCAAATTTCTGACCACTGGTCGTTGGAGACACATGCCTTTAACTAATTTCTCTAAAGGAGCTGCTGTGGATACTGAAGATCCATCGAAGAACTCCTTATGAATCGCTGCAATAGCAGAACAAAACCCTTTGATAGTATTTACCTTTTTGTTAAGATTGAAGTGATTGAGCAAAAAATCCGCCGTCACCTACAGACGCTGAATGCAGAGAAATTGCTCTAATTGTGCACCATTCTCCATACAGTCAGAGTCGCGCAGAATACATCCCCAAAGTGGAGGGGCATCTGCATTGGGCCGCTATCTGGGCAGCCTCCTGCAAAAGGCCCTGCAAGAGGAAGCCCTCCATGATAGAGGCCACGCAGTCAAGTGAAGTGCTGCCGGATTGAGATGCATTCTGCTCGATTCTGGTAGATTCAACAGCCCCTCGAACAGAGGCAATGCCAGTGGATTAGCAACAACTGACACTGATTGGTCGAATCTTGTCTAAGACCCGAGGCACTATTGCGCATGGAGGAAAGCGTAAGCCACTAGAGGATCTACCTGCCAGACTCTTGGACCTGGGGTTAGAGCGCAGAAGCCGGGATGTTAATTGATGTTGTCTGCTACGAATAGATCTACTTCTGGTATCCCAAAGATGGACCAGAGTTTCTGACACTGACCGATCGAGATTTTACTGCGTGGGTCCGTCTCGTAGTTGTGATAACATGTTCGCTATGGTGTTCATTTTACTCAGGAGATGCACTGCCACCAGTTTGATCTGGTGTTCTTCGCACCATAGAAGGAGTGACTTGGTTAGCATCCAAAGTCTGTGGGATCTTGTCCCGCCTTGTTTGTTCACATATGCCACTACTGTGGTATTGTCTGTTTGAACGAGGACTGTGTGTCCCTGAACTAGAAGTTTGAAGTGGAGGAGTGCCCTGCGCACCTCCTCCAACTCCTTCATGTTGATATATTGGTGGAGCCACTCTCCTGTCCAAAGGCCTGCTACTTGTGCATCTTCTAAATGCGATCCCCATCAATCCAAACAGGCATCTGTCACCACTGTCACTAATGGGGATGGCAGGGGGAAAATCACCCTCTGAGAAAGAGGGCACCAGTCTTGCCATCATAGAAGATGGGGCGGCACTGAAGGTGGGCAAGGGACTGGCGTGAAAAGATCTCGAGAGAGAGAGGATCGAAGTGAGACAGAAGGTGAAATTAAAGTTCTCTCATAAAGAACATGTGCCAAGTCTACCATGCTTGCTAGGTAACCCAGAATGACCAAACAGTACCGGGCTGGAGCTGAGTCTTGGGATAGGAGGAGCTCTGCTCCGGAATACCGCTTGGATTCTCTCTTGAGACAGGTGAATGTGACCCATCGTGAAATCAAAGACCGACCCCCAAAAAGGTCGGGGTCTGAGAGGGGACTAGAACTGACTTGGCTGGATTGATTATCCATCCTAGCTCTTGGGCTACTTCTATCACCTGGACAGTATGGGCAGAGGCTGTCTCCGGGACATCGGCTACGATGAGCCAATTGTCCAGGTACATGAATATATCTGAATGCCTTGTTTGTGCTAAAACGCAGCTACAACCCATGTAATTATCGTGAATACCCGGGGGGTTGTGGATAGACCGAACAGCAATGCCTTGAAGACAAAGGTCTGGCCTTCGTAATTAAAGGTTAGAAACCTTCTGTGATCTGGATGGATGGGGATGTGTAGGTAAGCATCTGACAGATCTATTGAAGTTGCTCAGAGGCCGGAATGAAGTCTGGGAAGGATGAAGAGTAGGATTTCCATTTTGAAGGTTACCGTTTTGAAGAACTTTAATGGTTTTAGGTTTAGGATAGGCCTCATTTGCCCCCTTTCTTTGGAGCTAGAAAGAAGGTTGATATGACCAGCTTTGCTGTCGTCTCACCCTAGAGACTTACACCTCGTTTGTCGAAGAGCCTTGAATTTCTTCTTTAACAGAGCCCGTGCTCTGGATCTGGAGGGACAGGGGCGGGCCTAAGTGTGCCCCCTTTTGAGGAAGGGGAGGTAAACTTGAGTTTGTACCCCTCTTGGATTGCTCTTAAGACTCAATTTTACTTTGTCACTCCTAGCCAATTTGAGGAGTAAGTCCCCAGGCACACCCCTTCCTCCCCACGGGCCCTCCCTCCCCACAGGCCCTCCCACTAAAGGGGGTGCAGAGTGGTGTCAAAAGCGTTTTCCCCTTCCCGTCCCAACCCTTCGGGAGAAGGCACTGTGTCGAGCAGTGGGAAAAGAGTGCAGGCCCTGGTTCACCGTGACCTGGCCTGACCATTCAGGACGTGTGTCCAATGAGGTTTGCTGCATCTGGCAGCATGGAACAGAGGCAGCCTGCCTTTCATCATGTCTTCCTGAGAGTGCTAGTGCTCTGGGGTGCCCAGGCAGTGCTGTTGCTGGAGGGTTGTGGCCCATGGCCTTCACTGCCAACTTCATGTTGCGGCGAAGTACATCCTGTCTGTCCGCCTGGCTGCCTGGCGAGACAGGATGTGCTGGAAATGACTAGCGAGCCATCAAACCCTCCCTGGGCAGATGTTGCAAATCTGACACTGTACTGTCAGAAAGCCCCAACAGGGGAAGAGGTTCTCTTGTCTTTCCCATCACACAGTGGATAACAATAACTCCAGTGGATGGAGGGGTCCACAGCAAAGCTCTGAGCTAGCGTTGCTGCTTCCCCTGCTGAGCTCAAGAGAAGGGTTCGCCGAGACCAGTCAGCGCCCTTCTCTAAAATGGGTGGATCCACCATTGGGACCTTGCACTCACGTTGTAGAGTGTCCAGTAGAAGGGGGATCATGTCCCCCTGCAGGGGTGTCTTGGCTGGATGGGCCTGTGGAAATAGATTCTCATCCAAAACCATCATCCATCCGCTTCAATGGTAGTGAGGCTCTTACCGCCACTGGGGCCAGCTACGAAAAGAGGGCAGTGGCTTATGGGGAGGGGGAGGGGCGGCCTCCTTTGCAAGCAGGGTAGGTGACTCCTCCTCCCAGTCAGCCGTCAGGGAGTCCCCTTCTTCAAACTCCAAGTCTAAAGCGTACAGCTCTAGAGATCCCCCTGCGGAGCCAACTGCAAGGGGAAAGGGGACTCGGGACCCTCTTCTAGGGCCTTTGAAACTGTGAAGTAGGAGGCTGTAGCAGCAGTCGAGCGTCCAATGCCTTAGGACAGCCATGTCTGGAGCTTGGCTTCCAGTCCTCGTCCAGGACTGCCTGACAAGCCCATTTAGAATGGTAACTGCATCTACGTCTAGACCTGTAGGAACTGGGGGAGAAAGAAGAAGGAAGGACGGTGTTTCCTGTTGTGCCTCTCCAACCTATATCGATATATCGGGGCAGCCCCTGTCTGGGGGTGGTGGCGGTGGAGGCACTGAGACCTCAGAAAGATCATCTATATCCTCTCCCAGAAAAGTTTCTGGGAAGGTGTCTCTACTGGCGAGGCCACTATGAAAGTGGTGGCAGGGGGAGGTGGTGGTAGTGGTGTCTCCCATCAAGGAGCCCTGAGCGGAAGACGCCAGTTTTTATCTCAGCTCTTTGCGTGCAGATGCTCTGCGCACAGTCTCCTCCCTCCAACATTGGTCTTCTGCCCAACGGCAGAATCCCAGTTTAAGCAAAATAAGCAAGGGACTTTCCTTGAACATATCCTGCATGATGTGCACTTTAGATGCACATCCCCAAACCGCAAGCTTACAAACTTTTGGCACTTAGGCCACTCAGTGAATGCTGGCTCATTGTGTCTTAATGTAAAATAATATGAAATACTAGAAAACTAACACCGAACTCTACTTCGAATCGATTTTCCAAGAAAGTGTTAAAATTATCAAATCCGGAAAAGGAGGGGCGGTTAGGGTCCTAACTTTGGGCCCGTATGGGAAGGGGGCTCCCAAACACAACACAAGGTTTTATGGGGCCCTGGGCGACTCTATTTGGGAGTCGGAAACAGGAAAAAATCAAGGAAAAATCCTTCCTGGAATATCAAGTAAGAGCACAGCGAAACTTGATCAAATTGACAAAATACAAATTTTTCAAATGGAGGAAGAATGAAGTGTATGATTAATATACTTCATTATTCTGTGTCTTTATGAAAATTTAAAAGAAAAATACAGATGTTAAGCATGGATAGGATAGATTATCATCTATTAATGCCAAAACATCGGTAATAATAGCTCAAAAGTCAGCCCCCAAGAAATTACTGAGGAAACAAAATGGATGCTGTCTCTAAATGACAAACGTAAATGGAAGTGAAGTGTCCTCTATAGGCACCCGTATTTCTTTAACCACTAGACTAAAGCCGAAGCCTATAACCATCCAGATTCCTGAGACAGTTCTGATGACGTCAAGTTATGTTATAGGTAATGGAATCCTCTGACTCAGAATGGGGACTCACGAATATACAAAAACTATGATGATGGTAGCCTAACCAGCACTATACTATGGGAGGGATAACACTAGGCTAACAAGGGATGCTCAGAGAATACAAAACAAAGTATCTTCATACATCATGGGCATAGAGCCATGAATGTTAGCTCAAAATGATCTGTGACACATGGAAAAATAGATAACAACCTCAAAATAGTAGCATATATACAGAGAGTGGAAGAAGCAATAACTTCCGGCACCTTCATAGACCAAGCTGCTGAAGGCAGCTCATCAAATCATGGATAAAATCTCAGCCTAAGCCTCAATACCTACCCTAGATGTCTCAAAAAGTACTTCAAACTGTCTGAAAACCTGAGAATGAAATGGTAGGTGGGAACGGTAAAGAAGTGCTGACAAAAGTGAAAATATTATGTCAGGACTCAACGCCGATGCTGTCAGTATCGTGCATTTAAGAAAAGTGAGGTTTAGAGAGAGAGAGGAGGCATTAAAGGGGTGTGGTGGTACTGCGTCTTTTAGCTCTGTTTTTAATTGTATAGTCACAGTGTGCTGACCATTTGTGGACAGGTTGCATATTTAAATAGCATAAAAGTAGGATATAATTTGAAGTAAATTCCAGATGCTATCACATCGAAACCAAAAATCATAAAAGATCGTTCACTTCAAGAATCACATTCTTTACATCACATTCATTACTTGTTACTTCCTTCCTAAGAGATTTCTGAAGGAATTTACTGTTTCTAAAACCCTAAAAAATACCTCCAATATTCTAGCTTTTGCAATTTCCTCTAATAACGCACATGTGAAAGTGAACTCCATGAAACTTAAGTCTAAACCAGGTGCACATATGTTCCAAGTGTCTATCACATTGAAAACTAATCTTCAAAACATATCAAATTGAAAGAAATGAGGTACCCTGAGTATTGGTTTCCATGTCTACAGGGATTGAAAAACAGCTTATCCATTTCCCCTTTTTGGGCAAAAGTACAGCGGCCAAATGTGGAACAATGTTGAATAAGGCATTGTAAAGATTTTTATGAATGCGATGCAGGAAGGGATTATTAAACATGATGACTGCCAACAAAAAACGGAAAAACCTTTGAGCTCTTTGATTTTGAATGTTCTGGTATAGATAATGAGAGGTGCATTGGCAAAGTGGTTAAAAAGTCATGCTTGTATACAAAATGTACCGACTTCAACTGGGTACCACGAGCGCTACATAGTGTCCTTGAGTGAGACACTTTAATCTACTTGCTCCAGTCAACTCAGCTGTAAATGAGTACCAACACTGCTAGGGAGTTGACCTGCAATGGACTGGCATCCTATTCAGGGGGGAGTCATGTGGTCTCATCCACTAACATTAAGGGAACCGGGGATAAGCACTGGTCTAAAGGGCCTTAATAGCTCGAGTATGGATTTATCTTTAACTTGTATAGATAATGTGAATGTGAATGGCAGCCAGGAAACCCGGCAGCCAGGGAACCCGAAGGAGAGAAAGAGGACAATGCAGGATAACTTGAAGAAGAGCTTTTACCAAAGAACAACAGAAAGCAGGATGGACATCGTGGAATGATGCAAGAACAGCAGCCAGAGACATGCAGAGAGAGATGGAGCGAGAATGTCAAGGCCTTATATTATATGGAGGCGGACTATTGCACAAAGCTCTGTTGGGCAGCAAGTTGTCTTTATTTTGTATAAAATTGTAGCTACTAATGATGTGTGTCTTAGGCTGGGAATTGTAACAATAGTACTGGTCCTGTAGTCATTATCACCACTCATTATCAAACCCTGCTTCCCAATGTTATCATATTGGTTAATGTAAAATGGGAAAGCAAGAGCAACCTATTTTGGAAAACTGGAAACTTATATTTTGTAAGTGTAGAATAAGTGTCATTGTAAAAGAATAACTGTCATTGTAAAGGGAATAAGTGTCATTGTAAAGGCACCCAAGAGATATAAGAAATTTGATTAATGGGTAAGCTTACACTAAGGCACCAGTCGCTTACAACAGGAAATCATACCTCACGAAAAAACCTGCTACATGGTTGAGGTTAAATCATATTTCCTATCTAACTTTCTTTTCCCATCCGAAAGTTTGTTTGTTTGATGAAGGCTTAATGGCACCATGACAACAAGGGTCAAATTGTGCTCGAGAGACTAGATCATTCCAGAGGTACGAAAAAAGCCATCCGAAAGACTCTACAGTAAACTGCACTTAGTGTGATAAAGATATGAAAACACACTGTACATTCATTGCATGTACATGTTTGTTATGGTCCTCCTGTAAGTGGGAACTGTGGCACATCATATTGGGTCAATAATGCCAAGCTGACAATTCCAGTTTCTGAACTTGAAATTAAAATTTCTGATTGAATTGGGGTTGGATGAGCACCAGATGTCACCCTGTTCTTTTCGCAGAGTTATCAGAGCCAGTTGTGGAACTCTATCATGGACATTGCAATTTAACAGCCTCATCCAATGGACAATTCCAGTTTCTTAACTTGAAATTTGAATTTTTGATTGAATTGGGGTTGGATGAGCACCAGATGTCACCCTGTTCTTTTCGCGGAGTTATCAGAGCCAGTTGTGGAACTCTATCATGGACATTGCAATTTAACAGCCTCATCCAATGGACAGTGGGTGCCCCCCCCCCTCCTTAACCAATAGCCACTTTTCTCAAAGGATGAGTGGGGAGAATATGCGCAACTTTGGCGAGGTCAGTGTATCATCCTGTGCATCTGTGGAAAAATAACAGCTAAAAGTATTGCCAGATTTGAGCATGGAACCTCCAAAATTTCTGTTGTACACTCAACCAATTGAGCCACCTGTCTTCTTTGAGAAAGTCATGAATGCATTTGTGTAGTTGTACTGCCAAGTCTTCACATTTTCTGGACTTTTTACAACTTTGAGCTATACATGATGATCCAAGAGGTCTATTACTTTCCACCCACAATTCCCAATTGGCAAATGGAACAAGTCGGGAGATCATATTTCAAACCCCTGTCTCACTAAGTCTCACTCTCCTGGACTCTTTTATTAATACCAATGCCTGATTAACCAGTGAATGTGAGAAACCTAAATTGCTGGCAATACACAGCTACGCAGCCCTTTTAGTGAATTGTGGTTGGAGATCTTATTTTCTGGGCCAAGCCAACCATTGGATTCACTAATAGTTTTCTCCACTTAGTGCCTGGAGGACTTCAAGAGAAAGCAGGATGATAATTGGTAGATAAATTGTGGTTTCTGTGCTGATAGGCCTCTTGCATCATCATGTACTCTTAATTTCATCTGATGATGAAAAAGCTGAGCTAATAAACAACAGACTAAAATTCACCCTTTTTAATACCTTCGCCACAAATTTTAATACCTTTTATTATCTTCTGAAATGTAATGGTCAAAAAGTTTTCATCTAATGTCTATCTTTGCAGTAATCAAAGTTGTTGGTCCTTTTGGAATAAACATGAGATTTCTGGGAATAATCCTTGTGTATTCTTCTTTGAATATAAGTATCTAGGCCGAACAAAGCAATTTTTCCTGAAAGTCTTAAGCTTTTCATACCTCTGGCCATTTCAATAATTGCAACTTTTTAGGTTAAGATATGAGACCTGAATACATCTGATTAAGTGATCAATACTCTAAAGAATGTTTTAATTCAAGGTTTCTAATTGTTAGCCAGAATATTAATTTAGGCCATGTGCTACCTGGACATGAGGGTAAACAAATCAGAAAGGGTTGGTCCATAAATATCTATCTTGTATGATGGAGCTTCGTTTGTTTGCTGGGTGAGGTTGCAAGGACTGGTGACATGTAGAAGCAAGTTTGCTTTAAACTGTTTGACACTCACTGAATACTTGGTAACCCTATTTCTCCAAAATAATAATTGGAAAAGTGTGAAAATTGTGTTATTTTGAAGTTCAGAATAACCACTTTGCAAGGCGTCCGCAAATTTATTGAAATATGTGACGCTTCAAGTTGTAGAGCCCCCGCAGAACTGCCTATGTAAACACTTACAACGTAAATACAGACCTGAAATGTCATTCGCAAAAAGTTAGGAAATTTCATCCTCTGATACCTCAGATTCCTTTTAAGAACTTGACGGAGACATTATAGACGCCCATAGTATACCTGAAGATGCAATCCAACCATAAATGTTCAAGATATTACCGGGGGAAGTTAGCCACTCTGAGCCGGCTGAACGCGAAGTTTCAGACCTATATGTACATGTATCACATTAAACCCTTCGCGAACGCCTTCACAACACCGAAGTTTTAAGGCAACTTACGAACACATTTTTAAAAATGACTATAGTGCCTCTCAGTATCATCACATGCACGGATTTATACAATTCTCTTCTTTTCATCTAAACTATACCATCTTGCAATCTATTTCCTTGAAATCACCAAAAGAAAGCTTAAAGTTTAGGCCTACATACAACTGGACTCGAGCTCGTAGTAGCCGATAAATACACACAATACACGCATTGTATGTGTAGGCCTACGTACGGCTAGCTAGTCGGAGATCAGTGATCACTGTTCAACTTGACACGTCACAAAATTTTAATAATAGAAATTAGAATAGAAAGTTAAGCCGTTTGTATGAGCAGCAAAAAAGGGTTTTTCTAAGATTGTAAAAGACTGAGACAATTTCCGATCGTCAAATGCATTAGAAAGTTGTTACAAATTAAAAATACATCAGTTGATACAAAATTGCAACATGTGACCAGTCCTTTAACGGCACCATGGCAACGATGGTCAGTGTGCCCGAGAGATAAGATTATGTCAGAGATGAAAAGAGAATGGAGAAGTTGGGTAGAGGGCAGTAGGTGGGTAAAAGTCTAGAGAAAGTTAGGACAAGATCAGAAAGAGATAGTTATAGTAGCAGGTATGGTGTAGGAAGGAGATGAGTTTTTCTGGGGAGTTTTTGCAGAAGAGTTCAGCAATGGAGTTGAAGGGATTGAGAGAAGCTTTGGTGAAGAGAGGGCAGTCAATTAGGATGTGTTTGACTGTAAGAGGATTGTGACAGTTATTGCAGAGAGGTGGAGGGGAGTCAGTGAGAATGATAAAGGACTGAACGGCAAACAGAACTGTGAAAAATGTTTTCAAAATCTTGAAAACACTTTTGAGGATCGTTACTGTTTTGTTCATTTTCTTGTCCTCATTCACAATAAATGAATACGCATGACAACTGCACCAATCATTCAAGTCTTAAAGTTATGTTTAGATAAAAAAAAAAAAAAAATCTCATCTTTTGCCTCTCTCAGAAATTATTTTGAGTATGCTTGACCACTGAACCAATCCAATCATTTTCACATGTGATCGAGGACTACTAAAGAAACAAATTGGTGTAATAATTATGTTAATATCTTATTTCATTTTGAAGTTATTGCATTTCAAAGACTTTACCAGTCAGACATGTGAGTGATGATTTATTAGAGTAACTGAAATTGATCAATTTCCTTATCAAAATAGCTAAGTATTGTCAATTATGCAAAAAATAGGTGAAATTAGCTGGAAAATAGCTGGAAAATAGCTGAAATCAGCAAAATAGCTGAAGTCTTACATGCTAACCAGTGTGACCTAGTAGTGTACAGTGTGATGTCATAAAGGCAGATCCAGAATAATGTTTATGTATTTCTGTTCAAAACAAATTGCCTCTTCCTAAATTAATGGAAGCATTTGTTGTTTACTTATTGAGATGGGGTATAATATTTACTTTTACAAGAACATGCTTTGCCATTCTGCTCATGTAGCTTAACCCTTAATAAATCACGGGGTCGTGACACAACCACTGGGAAATGCACTCTTCAAAAAATTATTTTGCTACGTCAAATAGACCACAGCAGTGATCCTGGTAACATTTGAAAGAGTTTGAAAAGTTCTTTTAATAAATTAACATTTTTAATGAGGGTTACATTGAGAATTTTTGAGTAAAAGTTGCTTAAAAATGGGTAAAAGAAAACTTTTGTCACATTTCAATATTGCTTTTCTTTGAAACCTTTCTTGCCATACTTCCAGACTTAGTTTTTGCCTGATAATCCATGAGAAACTCACAAAGACACCAATGCATCCAATTCCAGTCAAATTTTTACTGCTCTTATCATCAATATCTTTCTTGGCAAAAGTTGTGCAAAATTTCATGATTTGTAGTCTTTTTAAAACCAATTTTGTAGTTCCTCATCGCAATACAACTCCCCTATGCGAAATATATTGTTAGAATGGCCATTTCACATATTTTTGATTTAAATAAAAAAGAGCAACTACTCCCTCTTTGTTCACACTAAAATATAAGTATTAAAACAAATCTACACACTAGAACATAAGCGGTAAAGTGTAGCGGTAAAGTGTAGCGGTAACGTGCGTGATTGCAACGTGAGCAACCCGGGTTTGTTTGCTTTCATTGTTTTTGCACGTTTTGCTTCAAGAAGAAAAAGATTAGACTGGTATCAATGGAAAAGAAATTTCACAAACAACCAACAAAAAAAAATTAATCCTCTATTTTCATTATTTACAAGAAAAAATACAAGCTCAAAAAGCTGTAAAAAAATGACTTAATTTTGCCTAAAATTTGCCAATTTGCATATTTATGTCAATATTTTCTTTATTATGACTTTTTTATTGAAAAGTTTGTTGTCTTAGCATTCATATAAACCAAGCTTGTTGTGATAAAAAACGAAAGGAAAGTTGTGAAAATTAATTTTGACCAAAAAAAAAATATTCCGAAAAATTGGTCACGTTTTGAACACGCTGGTCGTTTAAGGGTTAATACATTCTTAAGTAAAGAAAACAAATTTCTTGGTTCTGTCTTTATTACATCACATTGTAAGCTTGCTAGGTCACTTTGCAACACACTGATAATATCTTTAAAATATGATAACTCCTAAATGGAATAAAAATTAAATATCATTTTTACACAAATCTGTATCTTTACCAATCCTCTATCATTTATATGACAATGAAAATTCACAAGAATATCCTTAAATTTATGTTTGGATCTCTGAAGAAAAAAACATCCCATCTTTTCCCTTTCTCAGAAATTATCTTGAGGACTGCCTAAGAATTCTAGAATAGTTTTGACCATTTACATTCTAACATTTGAAATGAACCTTACCTCGTCTGGAATCAGAGTCCTACAGATGGTGACAGCAACACCTGAAGAACAACATAAAGGACCACTTTATATCATATATAACATACATATACATACATGCATACATACAGGAAGCATTCAATGCGCTATAGAGGGATTTCATCACGTGACTTAAAGTTGGCTGGAAGCCATTTTGCCGGGTAAACGTTGTTGCATTTCACATGTCTTTACACAGCTCAGTCACATCACTTGTACAACAACAGACTGCCTGCTAACCTACCAGTACCAGTTCAGCAAAATTTATTGTTTTTCGGCGATTTTACTTCATATTTTCCTAACATTTTATATATTCACAGGGTATACGAAGAGTAACTTTTATGTAAATGCTATCTAATTGTTCGTTTTACGCAGATAAAGCCTACATACCTGGCCTAAATTGCTTATTGCAAATTCTTTCCCGAAAGTTTAAGACGTTGCGTCATGCAGCAGAAACCCACTTTAAACGTCAATCAGGATCAGATGGAAAATGTCTTTTTAATCCCTGGCACACGTCTAATAGTGCAACCAACAGGCACAGCACGATTCTAGCATAATTATCTTACACATATTACCTAATATAACAATATGCAAGCATTTGTATGTCTAAATAAGTGTACAGCAAACAATCGTTCTCGCCCGACAAAATGGCGATGTAAACGTCAGCTGTATGACGTCAGCTGAAACACCATAATTCCTTGTGACAAGCTCGTAGCACTTACAATGAAACTTAAATACCTTAAAAAAAACTATGATTGGTAAACAAGCAGAATAATTATGGGAATAAATCAGCTGCGACAGATTTCTTGAAATTTTGGATGGAGGAAGACTATCTAATAAATGCAGGAAGTTTATTCCAGTCCCTAGAAGCAGACACAGTATAGGACCTATCACCAGCTTGAGAACGAGCTTGTGCATACTGCGCTGATAGGCTGCGCTGGATCTTAAGGGCCGATTTGGCTGGTAAAATTGAAGACAGTTACGAAGATAATCAGGAGATATATTATTGAGTGACTTATGGATATACAGGAAAAGTTTGAAAATGATACGTTGCTGTATTGGAAGCAGTGAAGTATTGACATTTAAATAACGCGAGGATTTATGAACCATCTACCTTTCCTGTCTATCCTAAAATATTTGTATGCAGGGCTTGATGATAAATCACTAGCCTTAGCCCCCAGGAACATTGATAATTTGTGCAGGTAATCAACTCCTATAATCAGCATGCCTGCAGGGAAATTATAAACTACATGTGTACACTCTTGAAACAATTTAGAAGCCTTTCAATATGTAGCTATTTACCTGCACAAACAAGCTCAAAACCAAAGATTAGCTACACAACAATAGTAGCATGCAAGTAATTAATGTGATATTGACTTTGACTAATATTAAAATTATGAGAGAGACAAGCCAGCAAACTTACCAAGTAATGTTATGATAGTAAGGACATGTTCAACCGTTAACACATCCTCATCATACACCGTTAAAATGATCAACACAGCCAGGATAGAGCCTGCAACGAAGGCTACATTTCTGCAGTAAAATTAAACAAGAGGCTTTTGCAATGAAATATCTCTGTTTGAAGAACTGAATGTATAACCATTAATTTAAGAATCAAAATAATCTTATTTATCATGTTCCTTGTGCTAATTAAAATATATATATAAAATCATTAATACACAATACTACATAGTAAACATAATATAATCAATTAATGATACAAGGAAATTAAAATACAATGCAAAACAAGCATTAAAAGTATGAATAAACTTGGTGTATAAAAACACTATTTAACATCCTAGTTCTATGCTTCACACTCTAACCAACCCCACAACACAAAACACCAGTAATCACATGAAAGAAAATGATTTTGTTAAAACAACATTAACATACAACGTCTATCAAATTCAGACCACTTTCGCACATAAATAGTAAGCTTAGAACTGTTAATGTAAAGGCACTCAAAAGTACTTAAAAATGTGTTGGTACGATTTGAAATATTAAGTACAATTAAAAAAGCAATTAAATGTATGACATTTGAATAGAACATTTTGAACTTCCATTAAACGCTCATCTCAAAAGTTCATACTATAACAAAATTCATGACGATCAGAAAAAACACATACATTTCTTCTCCTTAATGGTGTCACAAAATTAAGCGGAGGCAGAAAAAAAGACCCACACAACTGATTCATTACTCCCTCCCAGGCTAAAACTGAATTAATGTTCCTAAAAATATCACATAACCTTTTACATCTAAATCTTTCAAATAAGTGTTTAAGGACCATTAATTCAGATTATGCTTCATCAAGTGATTAACCCAGTGACATACTTTGCAAAGTGATATGTTTCATTTGCAAGTATACCATTGTACGTTGCCTTGAGCAGACAAGTAATTACACATAGTAGCACTTTATAAATTCAACCATTTTCATGATTGTGTTATATTATGTTTTGGCTAACTAATGCACGGGTAAAAAGTTCTGAATAGACAAACACCTCCACAGCACATTTTCATGCTTATCAATTCTCACTATGTTTAGCGACAAAGTTAAATGTTTCAAGATAAATTACCATATTCCAAGTATTAAGCGCCTGTTCTAGTAAGCATCCACCCAACATTTTTCACTGATAACATCATCTATTTGATTAATATGAAGACTTAAAATACTCAAGTTATGTTACATTCTTTCCTTATTTTGCATCTCATGCTGATATGTTTTTGTGGTGGTTATTGTGGGGCTAGTTTTAAACCAGTTCACACAATACAGTTCAAATAGCACACTGTATGCAGCTCGGAGCAAGAGCACTTATTAGGAATCCAGCCTAAAAAGTGGAGCAATTCCCCAGGCTTTTATTATGATAAATACGGTATTAGTTTTTAATAGTTTTAGTTGACAAAATGTTCAACCATGACTTACAGATAAATTTACACTAATATTGACTTGGTCAAACAAAATAAATAATTGTATCGTTCTTGTAATGAAGGATTCATGAAAAACCCATAACAATATTTTTTGGAATCTCTGAACTGCTGTTTGGCTATAGTTCGCAATTTTATTTAGAATATCTATGTACATGTGTTGTAGTATTCGAGCGAGAAAAGAAATAGTCAGACAGGTAAACCAAAACAAACCATGTTTCTTAGGCTGTCCATAGACCTTAATCTGGTACAAGCAATGCACTCATTAATAACCTTTACAGCACATGCCATGACTAAATGATTTTATTCCATGTGTTGTTAACAAAATACTCTATGAAATAAGCTTTCTCAGTACTACTGAAATTAAATTTTAAGGTACCAAAGACATTCAATAATTTTCACAATAGTATGTCATTCATCAAAGAAAACCCGGAACACTTTCTCTCAGAGCCTCAAGATTCACAATTATTATTGCGGGAAAATGTACTTAACCATTCTGGGCTTAATGATTGACAGCTTGTTTTAACCAATTACCGCACGAATTTTCCTAGCAACAAAATCTGCGTAACTAAGTGGGGAAAACATCTTTCGCAGTACTGGTACAGTACAGCTAGCTAACTGCGCAAGCTCATGTAGTCAATGCAACTTACTGTACAAAACAAATTTCTGCACACACAGACTGAGTGACACCAAAATGGTGAACAAAAATTGCTCTTACGGAGCCGCTGTGGGATTTGTAAATCTGTTTGCTGTTACCCAGAACAGTTAGCAAACTGAATTTTGTTTATCCCATTTGCTAAAAACTCTAAAAATCCGGAGAAGTGCCATAAAAGAATCAAAGCTTGCGGCAGGCCTCGCGAACATCTAAATGTCAACGCATTGGTAATGCATGATTGCGGATTTGAGGTTTGTTTGCCCCACATAGTTACCACATTGCTATGGTGGGCGTGGCCATTTGGAAACCTGGAAAGGCTAATTATATTGATCCCTCTAATAAAATTGTGGGCATGTAAGCCTCTTTCCCCTACCCCCAAGAAAAGAAAAAAAACAAAGCTACTAATGATGCTGCCTTTCTTAGATAGAAAATACCCCAAAAAATACTAATAAACAAATGGAAAAGAAGATGATAAAAGCGAGTACTCACTGTGCAATGACATTGATGATGTGTGAACTAAAAGAATCTAAATACTTTTTGCTGGTTTGTAGCCTCTATTTAATCTGTTTGGCAAAAAAGACGAAAAATTTAAAGGCCTTATTATGTATTTAACAACATTTAAAGAATACAAATTAAACAAATCTGAAAAATGATGAAGGTTTATAAACTACTGCAAGTTCAGTATATCTAAATACCTCATGAAACATGGCCACTGAACAGATTTAATCAACTACGGAGTTTATCTAAATACCTCATAAAACATGGCCACTGAACAGATTTAATCAACTACGGAGTTTATCTAAATACCTCATAAAACATGGCCACTGAACAGATTTAATCAACTACAGAGTTTATCTAAATACCTCATAAAACATGGCCACTGAACAGATTTATTCAACTATGAAGTTTATCTAAATACCTCATAAAACATGGCCACTGAACAGATTTAATCAACTACGGAGTTTATCTAAATACCTCATAAAACATGGCCACTGAACAGATTTAATCAACTACGGAGTTTATCTAAATACCTCATAAAACATGGCCACTGAACAGATTTAATCAACTATGGAGTTTATCTAAATACCTCATAAAACATGGCCACTGAACAGATTTAATCAACTACGGAGTTTATCTAAATACCTCATAAAACATGGCCACTGAACAGATTTAATCAACTATGGAGTTTATCTAAATACCTCATAAAACATGGCCACTGAACAGATTTAATCAACTACGGAGTTTATCTAAATACCTCATAAAACATGGCCACTGAACAGATTTAATCAACTACGGAGTTCATCTAAATACCTCATAAAACATGGCCACTGAACAGATTTAATCAACTACGGAGTTTATCTAAATACCTCATAAAACATGGCCACTGAACAGATTTAATCAACTACGGAGTTTATCTAAATACCTCATAAAACATGGCCACTGAACAGATTTAATCAACTACGGAGTTTATCTAAATACCTCATAAAACATGGCCACTGAACAGATTTAATCAACTACGGAGTTTATCTAAATACCTCATAAAACATGGCCACTGAACAGATTTAATCAACTATGGAAGATTTGTATCCCTTTCTACTAGGCTATTCATTGACCTTTATAAGATTATAAATAACTGGCCAATACACTGTCTAATGGTAAGACTTAGGAAAAATCTGTTTAAGGTGTGTTGGTTTTTAGTAAAACTTATATGCACACCCTTTACAAATAAAGAAATCACAGGCAGCTATCACATTTCTATTCAGGGCAATAAATAATATCAGTTTTCACCAGTAAGGGAGTAAACAATCTTATTGATGACATTTTACTCAAATTCTGTCAAAAACATTTGCATAAATCAGGTTCACTGATTATAAAACTCTACAGTCTAGTTGGGGGACAATAATGAAACAAAAATTAGTAACCAGGTGGAATATGCTATCCCCATGTCCACTTAAGATACTGAAATGTCCATTAAACTACCGAAATGAGACCACAAATATATCATATATATATCTATAAAACTTAAAAAATAAAGAAAAGAAAAATATAGTACCTGGCCTGGAACTCATGATCCAACTCATTAAAATGTCTCAGGTATAATCTGGCATACAGAGACCTGAAATAAAATGAGGGAGAAAGCAGCCATCAATATTGATTGATAGAGTGATCAATTGATTAATAGAGACTTCCAATACCACCGTCTTCTGTTCCTTTTTTAGTCTTGGAGTTGGAGGAGGCAGGAACAATGAATATAACTTGTGACTTGGTGGGATGCAGTGAGTGGATTAGATCAAGTTCTCACTTGAGGGTCAACAAGTAAAATTATTCACTTACTTCTTTTAAAGCAGGTCTTAGTATAAGCTCTGAGTTTTCACATTTCACAAAAACATTTGATACCTTCAAAACATGGGGCATATTGTATTTTCTTTGTAAATTTGTATTTCAAAGTATTGCATGTGCTTTAACCTTCTAAGGATCGGTCGCCCGTGTCACAACCGATTTGGGTGCCCCATCTTCGACTCTGCCACCCAAGTCTGTTTTGAAAGAAGCACCGGTCCTTTAAGGGTAATGAACCCACGGAAAGCGTGCCCACTCAAAAACATATGCAGCATCATCCCAGTGGGCAGCACACCAGCTTACTGAAGTGAAATGAACCCAACTATGCTGCTCGGAAAGCAAGAGGACCTTTTAATAATCAGCCTGTGCTTAACCCTTTAATGACCTTCACTAATCTTACACATCATGATAAAGATATCAATGTGCATTGAAACTGGAAGTACAACACTAAACACAATACCACTAACCATTTTCTTGCTCCTAACGTTGATGGGTCTCGTTTGATGAGATCTGCATAACTGAAGAAGGAGTAGAGAATTTGCCAGAGGAAGATGAATGGTGATAGGATGAGATTTGCGAGCCCTATCCAGAAGATGGTGCGAGATAAGCTGAAAAACAAAGTTAGAACACAATCATTTAGCTTTGAAATTGTCACAAATACGCGACTTCACTTTCAGGAAAATCTGGTACAATATCGTGCTCGTGTATAATTTCAAAATTACACTCCTAAGTTTTGTGCTGGCAATACTGAGAAAGAAAATCCCAAAAAATCTAAGACTTTAACTAATATTAGTTAAAGTGTATTACTTAAGTGTATTAGTCATTGTACTTCTAATCTATTTACTTTTTTGGAATGAACAAAACATACAATTTATTTTATTCGAGTGTGCCAGATTCTGATTGCCGTGGCGGCTGTGCTTCAGTTATGAGCAATCGTAACCTATGTCCACTGTGCTGAAGGTATAAGCAATCATACCACTATGGCCACTGTGCTGAAGGTATAAGCAATTGTAACCCTATGGGTACTGTGCTGAAGGTATAAGCAATCGAAACCCTATGGCTACTGTGCTGCAGGTATAAGCAATCGTAACCTTATGGCTACTGTGCTGAAGGTAAGCAATCAAACCTTATGGCTACTGTGCTGATGGTTTAAGCAATTGTAACCCTATGGCTACTGTGCTGAGGGTATAAGCAATCGTAAACCTATGGCTACTGTGCTGCAGGTATAGGCAATCGTAACCCTATGGTTATTTTACTGATGGTATAAGCAAATGTAACCCTATGGCTACTGTGCTGAAGGTATAGGCAATCGTAACCTTATGGCTACTGTGCTAAAGGTATAAGCAATCGTAAGCCTATGGCTACTGTGCTGAAGGTATAAGCAATCGTAACCCTATGGCTACTGTGCTTAAGGTATTAGCAATCCTAACACTATGGCTACTATGCTGAAGGCCTAAGCAATCGTAACCCTATGGCTACTGTGCTGAAGGTAAGCAATCATAACCTTATGGCTACTGTGCTGAAGGTAAGCAATTGTAACCCTATGCCTACTGTGCTGAAGGTAAGCAATCGTAACCCTATGGCTACTGTGCTGAAGGTAAGCAATCCTAACCCTATGGCTACTGTGCTGATGGTAAGCAATCATAACCCTATGGCTACTGTGCTGAAAGTAAGCAATCGTAAACCTATGATTACTGTGCTGAAGGTAAGCAATCGTAACCCTATGGCTACTGTGCTGAAGGTAAGCAATCTTAACCTGAGCGGCTTCAACTCTGATTTTTTCACAGACGACAATAAGGCCTACGACAAAAAGTGTCTCAAGTGCATGAAAAATCCTTTTAATACTTTAAAAAATCGCAACATTTAACCCTTACTCTACCAGGGCTTTGGAAAAAGCGACCCCAATTTTGTAACTTTTTTTTCATATGCATTTTTGACAAATTTCCTTTTATTTTCTTTTGTTACAAGTTTGGTTGGAATAGATGCTAAGATATTTATCTTTTGAGTTATTAAAACCAATTTAGGAAATATTAGACAAAATTATGCAAATAAAGGAATTTTTGGCTAAAATTTGGTCAACAAATGGTCAATCTTTGCAGGAGTATAACTTCTTGTCAGTATTGAAAACAGAGATATGTGTTACATATTCAGATTCTTTTTGAAATTTCTTTTCCAATGATACTAATCTATAATTTTTAGAAAGAAAGGAAAGATGAAAACACATCAAAAATAATAAAAGTTAAACGACCCCTGAAACCTGCAGCAGAAAAATAATTACGTAGTGGTCACGGTGAGACTCGAACCCGGAGCACTCGCATGCTAGCCGCATACATTTCCTCTCCACCAAGTAGTCGTTCAAATTGAAGAGGTGTAATATATTTCTTATAGGACAGGTTCTAAATAGAGGGGGGTATGCCTTTATTTATATATCAAATGAAAGGAAATTTCAAGCGCTTTCGAATGGCGGTTCATCGAAGCATGTGTGATGTACAGTTTGGGTACACGAATTTTTGGGAAAAAACGGGTCAAAAATGGCAGAAATTCATAAAAATTCGAAGAAATTTCTCCAGAACAAAAGATTGCATGTAGGGATTATAGAAATTATACCAGAAAACAATACTATCATGTCTTAGGACTTGCATCTTTGATTTTGAAGCAAAAATGTGATCTTGAAGTTATTGTAAGATTAAAAAGAGAAACATTTTTTTGAGTTTTAGCCTTTTTTGATGTACTTTTTCTAAAAATTATGTAATATGACTCCTATGAAAAAGTTTTATTTTGTGAAAGAAATATCCGAGTACTTTAAAATGATACCAAGATTACTCCTATAGGACTGTGGTAAAGTCCCGATTTTATTTTTAGAAAAAGGTGGTTTAAAAACAGCGATAGTATCGCCACGTGGTAAAGTAAGGGTTAAGTGGCTAAATCGCACAAATCTGGTAGAAAACCACTATAGCTTAATCTCCTTTGCATGTTTATTGTGTAAGCTATCACGTGATCAAATATTCCGTACCGGATTTTCCTCATGGTGACTGAAAGTGTGAAGTCGCATATTGATGCAGTTTCTCATTTTTATGGCAAGCATTATTTTCATTAGAATTATAATCAAAAGTTTGCTTACAAAGCCCAAATACTATTAAACAAAAAATTCAAATGTGCTGTACATAAAACTATAAAATAATAAATTGAAATTAAAATGATTGATAATGTAGAATTATAAATAGATAATTAACATGCATGTGAAAGGATTAGTTCAGTGGTCAGAAATATGTCTCTGGTACGATAGAGAACAAAAATAACAATACAATCATAAAAAAACCAAGTTGTCTCGCTCAGCAGATGTTACGGTTTAAAGGTTGCGCTTATGTTTAGCTTAATAGGTGTGTGATACGTTGTTTCAAAATGACTGGTGTAGAAAAAGATTGTCATTACACCTTCCCTTTCTTAATAATTCTGATGCAATTCATCGAAAGCTGCTTTACCATTTTTGCTAGTTAAAATATTTCATAATGTATTTATTCCCTTTGTTACTTATATTATTTACAACACTATTGGTTGTCTCATGCAAATTTTTCAATGAAATAAATCAGCCATTTGAGTAATAATGTACTATAATTAGAGCATGCTATTATTAGGATGAATACACTTTATACTAAAGACCCAAACAAACTGACTCCATATGTCCAAAGTTTGTTTGTTTGTTTGATGAAGGCTTAACGGCACCACAGCATCAAGGATCAAATTGTGCCTGAAAGGTTAGATCATTCCAGAGGTAGGAACAAAAGAAAATAAGAGAAATCTGAGAGAAGCACGGGGACTAAAAACAAAGAACCTGGGATCAAGAGGGTATGTGCAGGGTGCTAAAAAAAGGTAAAAGTAGGTAGAGGGGGTGATAGAGGAGGACTAAATATGGTTGTAGAGGGAGGCACGATGCAGGAAGGAGATCATTTTATCCGGAGGGTTTTACGAGAAGAGCTCGGCTATGGACTTGTGAGGATGAGGGAAGCTCTGGGAAGGTTGTTTGTTTGTTTGATGAGGGCTTAATGGCACCACAACAAGGAGAGTCAAATTGTGCCTGAAAGGTTAGATCATTTTTGAGGAAGAAAGGGAAAAAAACAGGGGGATATTGAGAGAACAACAAGAATTTAAAGTCAGAAAACTGGGATCAAGAGAGGTGCATGGGTGAAAAAAACAAAGTAGAGAGAGGGGGTGGGAGAGGAGGACTAAATATGGTTGTAGAGGGAAGGATGATAAAGGAAGGAGATCAGTTTATCCGTGGGGTTGTACAGGGAAGGTTGTACAGGGGGCAGGCAAGGAGGATGTGGTGGACTGTGAGGGGGAAATGGCAATTGTTGCAGAGGGCTGGGGTAGCCAGTAAGGCGGTGGAAGTGAGTGAGGTGGGTCTAACATATTCTAAGGCAGGTAATGTGGACATTAAAGGACTTAAAAGAAAGCAGTCTGTGATCTGTTCAGCGTCAAGAGTTAATATATTAACACCTTGACCATGACTGCAATTTGCATGCAGCTAGTATGTATGGTGTCCGCATTCAAAAGGTAAAAAGAAATATTTATTAAGAATACTAGTATCAAATATACTTACTGTCTGGCAAGTTCCTCTCTTTTCCCCGATCTTTTATACTCTTCTTTTAGGTGCCAATAGTTTTGAAATGGAGACCATGGTCCCCCTGTTAGGATAGAGAATTTAATACTTTTCAGAAGTTTCAAATGCTAATTGTTCATTGATTGTCAGAAAACAAATTATATGCCTTACTTCATGACTAGTATTTAATGCTTTCATGTTCACCTGCCTCAGGGACATATAGATTTCTCCAATGCAGAAATGTTCTAATAATAACAATAACAATAGTAGTAAACAATCATTCTTATGGCACCTACCTGTACATGGTATGACAGCAGTCCAAATACATGTACATGGTACAACAGCAGTTCAAAATATCAACTTTTTGAAGGTTACAAAAAGTATTTTGATGAGAAAAAAATGACAATACTTACAAAATAAGATCATTTCTAAGTTGTACTTCAGCCCATTGGTTATAAAAACTCTGCAGAAGAAAGATTTAATCAAAATGTTTGTCACGCATGCTCCTCAAGGTAGCACTTACAGATTTAAACATTTATGCCATTACTTAACCCCTAAACCAGGTATAAGCATGGGCTCTATGGCCCTCGAGCCCTTGATAAAGGATTTACGCGGTGTTGGACTTGATTTTAGTGAAGAGCATGCCCTCATTTCAGGTTTGGCCTAAGTGTTTGTTTGGTGTGGTTTGGTTGGTTTACTAAGGTTTTTAAAGTCCTGGCAGACCTCTATTGGACTATTAACGTAAAGACGCCCACAACTGTTTTATTGAGCTTTAAAGCACCATTCACTATATACCACCAGTTACTATAAATCTATGTCAAATTGGATTTGAGACAGGGTTAACAAATAGTCCTTATAGGTGCCAGAAACTAGGAAATAACATCTGTAGTAGTTTTTTCCATTAGTAACTATGGATGGTTTAAGGAGGCAGGTGGTCAATTGCCCCCTGGTCAAACAGTTTGCAAAAATAGGAAAATTTGATAATTGCAAGAAGCAATTTTGCTTACAGTGTGAACACTGAAGCAAACTTAGCACCCAAGTGTGAAATTTGCCTTTATGACATCACACTGTACACTGTGAGGTCACTTTTCAATGCACTTACACAATATTTGAAATTGTAACAACTCCAAAATGGAAAATAATATCAACACGATTTTTACACCAAATTGTTTCTTTCAGTCCTCTATCATATATATATATTTACCCCGCTAAGCGTAGCGGGGATATTTACGAGAGTTATACTTACCTTCCATGCTATAATATGTTAGAATCAGGTCGTGTGACCAGATTGCATATTATAGCATGGAAGGTAAGGTATAACTTGAAGTAAATATATATAAATATATATATATATATATATATATATATATATATATATATATATATATATATATATATATATATATATAAATATATATACATTAAAATGATAATTCACAGGAATATTCCTTTAATAGCGGTGCAAATCATAGTGCCATACATATAAAATGGTCCATTCACTTTCAGATGTTCAAATCGCGCGTGGTCCACTTGGTCAAGTGCCAAGTGGTCGACTTGTAAAGTCAACTTGTAAGGTCGACTTGTATGGTTGACTTGGTCAGGTGCCAAGTTTATCATCACGCGCCATCAGTAAACAACAATGGTGATGCGCACAACTTGAATGGGCATATATCCGGTGCCGATACCGCGTTAAACAGGCATAAGTGAGATGATTCACAGATTATTTTGCGTATCATAAAATTACCCTCTAATCCATTTAATACAGGCACACTTTGAAAATGGTTATACGCACAGCTTGAATAGAATATGTGCATCATGCACTGTATGAGAAATGACCCAATAACTGGTTAGGAAATAGTAAACAAACGAACAGCATACATGTGTTGGCATCTTTCATATCAAAACTGAATATTGATCAAATGAAAAACATTTGTATTATCATTTTGCAGGCAATGACAGTACCATCTTATCTGGCCGCGATCTTATGAGAAATTGGGCCATCTTTAGAAATTTCTGTAAGGGGGTCATGTTTCACTTGGGGTGGGGGCAAGGGCATACTGATGCCCCGTCAACAAAACAAAAATCATGAGTTTAAAACAATCGGCAAATAGCTCCTAAATTGGCATGCACCATTTAGATGGCACCAATTAGGAAATTGCTTAAAATCAGCCTAGAGGTCCATGGGGCGAAGCCCCCGGAAGCCCTGTGTTTCACATGATTTTGATTTAAAATTGCTTAATATTGTGTCAAATCCTAAGCCTTGTGATTCTTGTAATTTTGGCAGGAGAAAATTGCATCAGGAGCCCTGGTCAGTGGTGTAGTAAGGGTCCCCACTGCAGCCATTCAAATGGGCCCCAATGATAGTCCATATTCACCCCAGCCACACCATGGTTGGGTCTGGGGTTGAGTGAAATGTTTGACATTTGAAACCCAAAATGGCACTTTCAGGCTTTCCTGGCTGAGAATGGAAATTAGTTCAGATTTATATTTTGTTGGGTATCGCGAGGAAACTTCAAGAACTTGGCAATATGGCAAGTCAAACGAAAATGAATAATTCACATTCTCCTCTGTTTAGTAACAAGTATAAAGGAAGGGCTAATATTTTCATTTATTCTAGTGGGCCCGGCATATGACTGAAAGGCCCCCATCATGATAACAAGGAACATGAAGGAATGGCCCATTTATCTATCTTTTTGGTGGACCTAACTAATAATTAAAAGGCTCGTCATGAAAGTAAGCAAGAGGAGAAAGGAATGGCCCATCCTGGATATGAAAATGGGCCCAAAAGAGTACACAGGCTCTGTTTGGTTACTGTCTGTGCCTTTTATATCACTACAAGGCAATTTGCCGGACTGAGGCCGGCTTCAGCAAATAGGCCCTGGTGTTTTTTTATATTGTACTTGACACCAGGCCCCTGTGTGCTGGGCCCGGTGCGAGTAAAGCCAAGGGGCCAGAGGCGAAGTCCCTGAAAATCCTATACGTTTCTCGTGATTTTGATATCAGAAAATTGCTTAACATTGTGTCAAATCAGGCATGCTAGAAGTGAAGGTCGTGAAGCCCTGGTAGGGATCCAGAGGGTGAAGCCCCAGAAGCCCTATGTTTCTGGTGATCTTGATAACAGAAAATTTGTTTAAATTTGTATCAAATCTAGCAAGAAGCCAACAGAAGCCCTGCATTTCTCACAATTTTTATAGCAGAAATTTCTTAATATTTTGTCAAATCCAGGGTCGACGTCCTGGTAAGCGCCCATAAAGGCAAAGCCCCAGAAGCTTAGCGTGTTCTGGCATGATCGTGGTTGCAGAAAATTGCTCAAAATCATGCCATCAATTCCACCCAACACAGCTAAAGTTAGTTGAAAGGAATATACATTTTGAAATGAATGTTTAGATGTCTGAATGTAGGATCCCATTGCTATACAATGTGTGTGAGTGTGTGTGTGTGTCCAGAGTTGGGGTCCAGGGATGATTTTCATGTTTTTGATGTGAGAATAAAGCTTTGAGAGAAAACATTTACAACGTTTGTTTGTAAATGATACAAATTGTACAATTCAGAATAAAAAGTATTTTTAAAAAATACTTCAGGACTATTTTTGCACCCCTGTGAGCATTGGCGCCCTCTCAGAAAGCTTCACGGGGGCAGTTTCCCTCTGCCCCCTGCCACCACGTTACTGTGCAGAAGGTTTGGTCAATTTTAGCTACAGAATCTATATATTATTGTTAATATAGGCCCTACCTGTGCACATTGTACTTTCTTTTTTTACTAGCAAGAAATTTGTGCGCTTTTAGGTCTTACCTAAGTATATATTAGCGCTCTCACTTAAAACAAAACTGGATGTTACTTACGTTTCTCCCAAAAATGGCAAATTATGCTTAAATGGTAGAAGAGATTTGTTGACCATTGCAATGTTATAATTCTTAAACCTGAGAATTCTGTGGTATATATCTGCAGAGAGAAACACCAAAATTTAAGCTTTTATCTTAAGGCCTATAAATGTGAAGAGGCAATAAGATAAATGTGTAGAGGCAATAAGATAAATGTGTAGAGGCAATAAGATAAATGTGTAGAGGCAATAAGATAAATGTGTAGAGGCAATAAGATAAATGTGTAGAGGCAATAAGATAAACGTGTAGAGGCAATAAGATAAACGTGTAGAGGCAATAAGATAAATGTGTAGAGGCAATAAGATAAACGTGTAGAGGCAATAAGATAAACGTGTAGAGGCAATAAGATAAATGTGTAGAGGCAATAAGATAAATGTGTAGAGGCAATAAGATAAATGTGTAGAGGCAATAAGATAAATGTGTAGAGGCAATAAGATAAACGTGTAGAGGCAATAAGATAAACGTGTAGAGGCAATAAGATGAATGTGTAGAGGCAATAAGATAAATGTGTAGAGGCAATAAGATAAACGTGTAGAGGCAATAAGATAAATGTGTAGAGGCAATAAGATAAATGTGTAGAGGCAATAAGATAAACGTGTAGAGGCAATAAGATAAACGTGTAGAGGCAATAAGATAAACGTGTAGAGGCAATAAGATAAACGTGTAGAGGCAATAAGATAAATGTGTAGAGGCAATAAAGATAAATGTGTAGATGAATGTGTAGAGGCAATAAGATAAATGTGTAGAGGCAATAAGATAAATGTGTAGAGGCAATAAGATAAATGTGTAGAGGCAATAAGATAAATTGCTATAAAATCTATCAAAATCAGATAAAGAGCACAAAATTACAAAAGCAATACAAATTTACCATTTTACACTTTTGAATTTTAAGGCATCAATATCAAAATTTGTGATGAATGACTAGGTGACCTTAGTATTTTCTTATTTATTTCTAATTGTTTATCATGGTTTTGGAAGGATACAGCAAATTCAGCAGTTTTTGTTGTATTTACAAAAAGACCGTTTATCTTTTCAAAGACTAATATTCAGAAAACAAATTTAAAGAATTAAGTAAAGAGAGAGTCAAAAAGTGTGTAGAAATGACTAAAATCAGACTAGTTGTGACATCACATCCTCATATTTCTCAGTATCTGAGGAATGTACCAGGTAATTTACCTAATTCTGTAAGTTCTGCTTTGTGAATGCACATCCTTTGCTCTCGTTGGACTTGCTGGACTTTCTTTAGAATGTCATGCCAGGTCAAGTTATCTAGCTCAGCCTGTAGAGAGATGTAAATGAAAATCTCCTTAAAACTTATTATACAAACAAACAAAATTAGAAAATTACAATAAGATTATATTTATCATAACTGAGACGATTCATACACGACAGGTTTGAGAAAACTCTATGGAAAAATTCTGAGGACATTTATCATGGAGAGAGTTAAAGGAGGACAGTCTCAAAGGATGTGTTTTGCAGAGAACCAGACTGCAGGGGTGGCACATAATATCTTGGTTTGAGCCATCTGGCATATATTTTAAATCTCTGGTGCACAATCTAAAAAGTTTGTATAAATTTACTTAAAAAAACACAAAGAAATATAAATCAAAAGCATTGCGATTGGCAAAGCCTAGCTTTTGTAGCCTAAGATGGTAAGCAATAATAGTGAAGCCAAAAGATTGTACACATTAGGCTTAGTGTCACAGATCCCTTACTACACCATGAGAAGGTGCAGGCACGCATTAATATATATCAAGTTCTGCATGCATTTTGCAAAATCTGCAGTCTGACAAAGAGATGTTCTTGGAAGTAGGTGAGGCAAAATACTTTACAATGCAAGACATATGCATTTAAAAATAAAATCGTAAATGTAATTTTGACGAAAGAAAAACTAATTGCACAAGCATTTAATAGTGATTAACAGAACAAAAGTTCAGAGTAATTATGAATAACATATACATAGATGTTAAAACTTAAGATTAAAAACATTTATTTACAGTTTTAAGATTTAAATATGGTAAGATATATACCCAAACAAGCCTTTAGTTAAAAAAGATAAAATAAAAAAGAAGGTTACAGCTTAAAACTGATATTTTCAAGAAAAAAGATACATTTTAATAGCAGGTTTAAAAGTATTACACTACTGTGAGCTATAACAGTTGAGTTGAGGAGTGCAGTGGCTCAGTGGTTAGGAGTCATGCTCATATGTGAAAGCTTCGGGGTTTGACTCCCGTACCAAGCATTGCACTGTGTCCTTGAGCAAGACACCTGTGATTGATTGGCGTCCTGTCCAGGGAAAGTCATGAGCTTTCATCCACTTATGCCATTGCACTGTGTCCTTAAGCAAGACACCTGTGATTGATTGGCGTCCTGTCCAGGGGGTGTCATGTGCTCTCATCCACTTATGCCATTGCACTGTGTCCTTGAGCAAGACATCTGTGATTGATTGGTGCCCTGTCCAGGGGAAGTCATGTGCTTTCATCCACTTATGCCATTGCACTGTGTCCTTTAGCAAGACACCTGTGATTGATTGGCGTCCTGTCCATGGGGAGTCATGTGCTCTCATCCACTTATGCCATTGCACTGTGTCCTTCAGCAAGACACCTGTGATTGATTGGCGTCCTGTCCAGGGGATGTCATGTGCTCTCATCTACTTATGCCATTGCACTGTGTCCTTGAGCAAGACACCTGTGATTGATTGGCATCCTGTCCAGGGGGAGTCATATGCTCTCATCCACTTATGCCATTGCACTGTGTCGTTGAGCAAGACACCTGTTATTAATTGGCGTCCTGTCCAGGGGGAGTCATGTGCTCTCATCCACTTATGCCATTGCACTGTGTCCTTGAGTAAGACACCTGTGATTGATTGGCGTCCTGTCTAGGGGAAGTCATGTGCTCTCATCCACTTATGCCACTGCACTGTGTCCTTGATCAAGACACCGGTGATTGATTGGCATCCTGTCCAGGGGGAGTCATGTACTCTCATCCACTTATGCCATTGCACTGTGTCCTTGAGCAAAACACCTGTGATTGATTGGTGTCCTGTCCATGGGGAGTCATGTGCTCTCATCCACTTATGCCACTGTACTGTGTCCTTTAGCAAGACACCTGTGATTGATTGGCATCCTGTCCAGGGGAAGTCATGAGCTCTCATCCACTTATGCCATTGCACTGTGTCCTTGAGCAAGACACCTGTGATTGATTGGCGTCCTGTCCAGGGGGAGTCATGTGCTCTCATCCACTTATGCCACTGCACTGTGTTCTTGAGCAAGACACCTGTGATTGATTGGCGTCCTGTTCAGGGGGAGTCATGTGCTCTCATCCACTTATGCCACTGCACTGTGTCCTTGAGCAAGACATCGTGATTGATTTACGCCCTGTCCAGGGGATGTCATGTGCTCTCATCCACTTAGGCCACTGCACTGTGTCCTTGAGCAAGACACATGTGATTGATTGGCGTCCTGTCCAGGAGGAGTCATGTGCTCTCATCCACTTATGCCATTGCACTGTGTCCTTCAGCAAGACACCTGTGATTGATTGGCGTCCTGTCCAGGGGGAGTCATGTGCTCTCATCCACTTATGCGATTTGCACTGTGTCCTTTAGCAAGACACCTGTGATTGATTGGCGTCCTGTCCAGGGGGAGTCATGTGCTCTCATCCACTTATGCCATTGCACTGTGTCCTTCAGCAAGACACCTGTGATTGATTGGCATCCTGCCCATGGGGAGTCATGTGCTCTCATCCACTTATGCCATTGCACTGTGTCCTTGAGCAAGACACCTGTGATTGATTGGCATCCTGTCCAGGGGGAGTCATGTGCTCTCATCCACTTATGCCATTGCACTGTGTCCTTGAGCAAGACACCTGTGATTGATTGGCGCCCTGTCCAGGGGAAGTCATGTGCTTTCATCCACTTATGCCACTGCACTGTGTCCTTTAGCAAGACACCTGTGATTGATTGGCATCCTGTCCAGGGGGAAGTCATGTGGTCTCATCCACTTATGCCAAGGAAACTGGGAATAAGGGGTTGATGGGTCTTCATGACACAAGTAAGGATTTAATTTTGTTTTAAAGTTATAAAAGTCTATTCCATATCTTATAACTATACAAATTAAAGGATTTATTAGTAAAGGTGTTTCTACTTACAGATGAAACCTTAAGAGCTGAGGTGTAAAAAGACCTAATCTCCCAGAAGTGGTAAGCATTATAAATCATGCGCAAAAATCTGTGCGTCCAAAACAGAGATGCTATTACCAAACAAATGGTCAGCATCACATGGGGCCTGCATCAAGAAAAAGAAAAAGAATTTGTTATTCATCTCAATTTACAAAACTAAATTAATCAAGTTCATAACTGCCTGTATGTATTATAAAAAAATACATTCAGAAGTTAATTTGTACCATGTAACTTAACAACATTGTAAACTACTGTAAAACAATTTCAGTTCAATTTCAAGTTCTGAACACTATATTCCAATGTCTATGCACCTACAGCATAATTCTAATGGCTCTTCATGCATTTCATTTTCAAAATAGTAAATTTTCTTAAAGACTTTTTATAGAAGTGAAATTTGTCATATATATCCTTTATGACATGAAAAACATGAGAACTTAGACATTTATATACTGCTGCACATACATATAGCCCAAACCAGTACACCACAACTGGCTATCAAAGGCCCTGGACATTGACTTGGTTGTCAATGTTATGTCTGTCTGTACATCGTACCTGTGTTCTCGTCCTGGTCGTATTAAGCGTTTTGTGATAGCATTGTTAATATCATAACCAAATACGCAGGCAACAACCCCATCATTGTAATTGTGTGTTCACTCGTTGTCATCGCCTAGAAACTATAAATATATTCCATTAAATCAAGGAACAGTGCCACCTCATGCTTTGAAGTATTAGGCATCATTATTTGTTTATTTCGTTTACTTCTCGGCCTTTATAAATTATAATAATTTCTTATTTATTCATCTGTTGATGGCCAACACTAATTACTTTATTGCTGTGCACTACATCTTAAACTCCATAACTTTTCCAGAGTTTTCATACATTTGCAGACTTTCCAGGCCTGAAATGAGTACCTCATTTTCACACAGAAAGTGTTTTCAATGATTTTAAGTGTCTTTAGCAACTAAAACTACCAAATGTTCATCTCATACTACTGTAGCAGCATCATGCTTCGTCAGTGTGTGAAATACTTAGCAGCAGTATTTGTTTGTTTTAACTTTAATTACAGATATATCAATAACTTTACAGATAAATCAATAACTTTACAGATATATCAATAACTTTACAGATATATCAATAACTTTACTGATACATTAATAACTTTACAGATATGAAAAAACCTTTATAGATATATCAATAACTTTACAAATATATCAATCACTTTACAGATATATCAATCACTTTACAGATATCAATAATTAATAACTTTAAAGATATATCAATAACTTTAAGTATAGATATATCAATAACTTTTCAGATATATCAATAACTTTACTGATACATTTATAACTATACAGATATATCAATCACATTACAGATATATCAATAACTTTACAGATATATCAATAATGTTATAGACACATCAACAACTTTACAGATACAATAACTTTACAGATATATCAATAACTTTACAGATACATCAATAACTTTACAGACATATCAATAAGTTTACAGATACATTAATAAACTTAACAGATATATCAATCACTTTAAGTACAGATATATCAGTCACTTTAAGTACTGATATTTTAATCACTTTAAGTACAGATATATCAATAAACTTTACAGATACATCAATAACTTTACAGATATATCAATAACTTTACTGATACATTATTAACTTTACAGATATATCAATAACATTATAGATACATAAACAACTTTACAGATACATTAATAACTTTACAGATAATCAATAACTTTACAGATACATCAATAACTTTACAGACATATCAATAACTTTACAGATACATTAATAAACTTTACAGATATATCAATAACTTTACAGATACATCAATAACCTTACAGATATATCAATAACTTTACAGATATATCAATAACTTTATAGATATAAACAACTTTACAGCTACATTAATAACTTTACAGATATATCAATAACTTTACAGATACATCAATAACTTTAAGACATATCAATAACTTTACAGACATATCAATAAACTTTACAGATAAATTAATAAACTTTACAGATATATTAATAACTTTACAGATACATCAATAACTTTACAGATATATCAATAACTTTTTACAAATACATTAATAACTTTACAGATATATAATAACTTTAAGTACAGATATATCAGTCACTTTAAGTACTGATATTTTAATCACTTTAAGTACAGATATATCAATAAACTTTACAGATAAATCAATAACTTTTAGATATAACAATATACCAGATACATTAATAAACTTTGATATTCAATCACTTTAAGTACAGATATATCAATAACTTTCCAGATATATCAATAAGTTTACACAATATCATAAACAACATTAATAAACTTACAGATATATCAATAACTTTAAGTACAAGATATATCAATAACTTTCCAGATACATCAATAATATTAACAGATACATCAACTTTACAGATACATTAATAACTCTACAGATATATAAATAACTTTACAGATACATCAATAACTTTACAGATACATCAATAACCTTAACAGATACATCAATAACTTTAAGATATATCAATAACTTTACAGATATATCAATAACTTTACAGATATATCAATAACTTTACAGATACATATTTTTACAGATATATCAATAACTTAACAGATATATCAATAACTTTAAATATATATCAATAACTTTACAAATATATCAATAACTTTACAGATACATCAATAACTTTGAAGATATATCAATTAACTTTACAGATACATCAATAACTTTACAGATATATAAATAACAATACAGATACATCAATAACTTTACAGATATATCAATAACTTTACAGATATAATAATAACTATCAATAACTTTACAGATACATCAATAACTTTACAGATACATCAATAACTTTACAGATACATCAATAATTTTAAAGATATATCAATAACTTTACAGATACATCAATAGCTTTAAAGATATATCAATAACTTTACAGATAATACAAAAGTATATTTTACCTTTCTAGCCACATGTTTTGCGGTTTAATGACTTCTGGTATCGTAACTTTTACTGTAGCATCATGCTCAAAGAGGGCCGTGTAATCCACGCAACGTAACAAAAATAATGAAAATAAAAAGATGAAAAGGAATTGCCTGTTGGAAGTAGAAAAAGAAACAACAAATGACACAACCTGCGAAGTAACGACAAATGACATGACTGCGAAGTAACGACAAATGACATGACTTGCAAAGTAATAATAAATTATCTTACTAAAACTGATTCCTTTCAAAAGGTCTACAGACATAATTTCAATTTTTTCCTAAAAATATTCCCAAATACATCAAATCACCAAAATAAAATCATCAAAATTAGCTACATTTAGTCTAAACCTTGCAATACATTTTGTGTCTTACGCCCCGACAAATTCTAAAATCTGACTGGTTCAATATCGCTCACAACAGAAACCACAATCCAGCACAAGCAATTAGCATTTACACCAGGAATTTCCACACACTTCACCTCACTTTCCATGGTCATATTCTGACATTGATAGTAAAAAAAATTCACTGCAGCTGCACTGACTTTTACACTCAACACAAGAACAAAAGTATTCCCCTGTGGTCAATGTGTCTGACTTGAAGTAATAATTTACAAATAGGATGGTATTTGGTCAATGTGTCTGACTTGAAGTAATAATTTACAAATAGGATGGTATTTAACAGTGAAGATTTTGCTTGTTTGTTGTTTAATCAACCTTTATGCATTAAGAATTTTGAACTGAAAATCCATTGCAAAAGATTATCATCATGTACAAATCAATATCATTTGAATTTTCAGGTATTTATAAAACAACAAAAAAGTGAATAACAATCAGGCAACCTTTGTACTCTCTTTAGTAAATAATATTATAATTATAAAATTAATAAATAATAATAATAATATGATAATAATAATGATAATAATAATAATAATTAATAATAAAAATAAAAAATAATAATCATTATAATTATAATAATTATAATAATAATTTTGATAATTAATAATAATTTTAATAATAATATTTATAATAATAATGATATTAATAATGATAATAATAATAATAATAATAATAACAACGATAACAATAACAATAATAATAATAATGATATTAATAATAATAATAGTGATAGATTCTCTGACTATCTAGCTAATGTTGCCTTGAGGGGTCGCTAGTCATTTATGGTAAACAGCTAAACAAGAAGCAGCTTTAACAAAAGGGTTTAACAAAAGCTACAGAAAAATGATAGCAAAGCTGTATATGCAGATGAACAGTGTGGGTTTAGAAATTAATCAAGGAAAAGTGATCAATATTTCCAATATAGCAATGATTCTCATGTAGTTCATCAACACCAGCAAAAGGGGGAAAAGGGGAAGACAAAGTGAGGGGATCAAAAAAGAAGAATCTTGACTTACACTAGCTCCAGCACCTGACTCATCATCATACATAGATATCCATGTTTCTGGTGATACTGATAAATGTATGTACTGTTAAGGAATCCTTTGTTGCTTTGAGAGTTTTTAACAATTTAGTAAATGATCTTCTATCTTCAAAAAAATAACATTAGTACAGAAAATTGGAACACAAATTGTACATTTCTATCTTTAAATAGAAATCTACAAAAAGATGTTTTACTTGCCACCACAGAAGTATATGAAAAATAATTTAAAACATAAAAAATCAAACATTATAAAAATTAATGTAAAACACAATCCACTGTAAATTAAAACGAGAAATCGAGAAGCAAGCAAAAAGGATTGATTCTTCTTGTGCAGTAGACATTACTGAACTTCTCTACCTTCTTCAAATATCACCCCAACTTACATTTCTGCACAAAATAAATGTCTAAGATTTACAAGGCGCCTAATTATAACTAACTTCATTAGTTGTTAGAAGCCTTGTACATATTATGCTCCTGTCAAATTCTTAGCGCAGCTCAAGATCAGCACCATGAACTTGACTTGACCAAGATAGGAAGTGAAATGAACACCGCGTTTTCACGCTTCTCTTTTCAAAGTGTTCAGAGAACTAGGCAGGGGTGACTCTCCTGTTGTCGGGACAATTAATTAACATCCTTATCCCATGGATGGTGAGTGCCATCAAATCATTGTCCACTTCTACAATGGCCTGATGAAGGGTAGGTACCACAGATGACATACTGTTGCCTTCAATGCCTAGCATATCTGTCTGCATAGCTGAGGAAAATCTCCTAGTTGTATCTCATGAGATTCAAACCTGGTTGCATCTCAGTCATGAGATATCCCCTATAGAAAACACATACTTTTTCCTGTAACCAAAAATAAACACAAAACTGAAAAAGATAGAAAACATCGTGGGAAATCATTACATGATAGACAAGATGGGACATAAGCCGCACTTACATTGTGGGAAAACATTACATGATAGACAAGATGGGACATAAGCCGCACTAACATCGTGGGAAAACATTACATGATAGACAAGAACACATACATGATAGACAAGATTTCCTGAAAACATTACATGATAACAAGATGGGACAAAAATAAATAAAAATACATGATAGACAAAAACTAGAAAACATCATGGGAAAACATTACATGATAGACAAGATGGGACATAAGGCCCACACTCCAAAAATGTCTTTTATGTATTTTACTGACTTTTGTTTAATATACCATTGGGTATGTTAAAAATGAGTATAACAAAATCCAGTAAAACAAAACAAATCTTTTCCATTTACATAAAGTGAAATAATTTAAAGAAAATTTGTTATTTTAAAAAAGTGAATGTATGATGTCACTGTTCCACTGTACAATTTCAATCTCTTTTGTGAGTTATTTTCAAACAATATTGTGACATCTTTAAAACTCAATATTTCCTCGGCAGGGTGATAGTTAAGCGATTTCTTGATGAAAGTTCTGTTTTGCTTTTTGCTCCATATCATAAAACAAATTCTGCAAATCCTTCCAAAATAATATTTTTCAGGGATTCGTTTAGTGCTGCAGCACAAAATAACTGTAACTATAATTTTAGCACTCCTCCACCTGCTTTGCAATCCTAATATGCCTAATATTTTGTTGCAATAAGTTTGTATACGTGTTTACACCCCCATTCCCCCCACTGCCCCTCCATCTCCCCCTTCCCCTTCAATCTACCTCAGGAATCTTAAACCCACTAAGTTTTATCCCCAAATAATCTCTTCCACCATGACTTGTCCTTGTCCAGCAAATCATAGCCACAAACTTAATGTAGCAAATAATGAGACCTCCTAATTTAAAACAACCACTCAATCACACAATAAGGACTTCTCAAGTCCTCATTGCATGGTTGAGTGGTTGTTTCAATTAAAACAACCATTCAACCATTAATGATAAGATCCATTGCTAATTTGTTACTCAAAACAACCTAAGAACTTCACAATCCTCAGGTTCAAATGAAGAACTAAGATACTAATTTGGAGCCAATTGATAAGAAAGTTGACCTAATTGCTTGTGGTTTTCAGAATAAAGAAAATGAAAGGAAAAGTCTGACCCAACCTGCTTATATATCAAATCGGGTCTAACTGTTTGAAATTTTAAGGAGCCAACATCTAATGTCACTTTTAATCAGTATTGCCAATTTGCATTCTGAACACTTCAAGGTTATTATCTACCTTCTAACTGATTTTTCCAAGGCCATATTCAGTTTTAGCTCAACATTCCTTTAAGGGATTTGAGCTTAAGTGATCACTAACTCAAGGGCAGATTTTCGCCCTGATGCGTTGGGATTTTTGCAGTGTTTATCATATCCTAAGTGTCTTTTGGATATTTTGCTGTGTTGCGCTGTTTGCCTTAAATAGATCAATATGTTGATGCAATAACAATTTATACTGTTGCGTAGTTTTAACAAACTTTGCATTCCAAAATTCGCTAAAAATGTTTCAAATACTCGGATTTTGCTCAGCACAAAATAAGTGAATTTAGCATATATAATAACATTGGCTCCTGAAATACCATCAAATATCTCGGATGAAAAGAAAAGAAAACTCTGCTTTCATAAATTTCCTGAATAGGTTATCCTCAATAGCCTGAATATAGGTAATCTTTCAAAATCCACCTGAGTCCTTCCACATTACACATGACTTGGCACAAGTAATATCTATTCACAAAAGTTTATTGTTCTTGTGGAGATAAGACTGTAATAACTGATGCATAAAATCACTAGGTCCAGGTCACAATGGGTGATCTTGAAGGATTAGTTCAAGGATGGAGTACATGTAAGTCCATCATATGAAAGAGGACTTCAAAGAATTTTTAAAAATCTTTTTAGTTATATTTTGTTATAATTATTGCCACTTAAAAAGGTTTTGTTAAATGCTATTATGATTAATTGTGATTCTTTAAATGCAATAAATAATCATTTGCTCAGAATGGCTATTTTATTAGCAATATCAGGAAAATATGCCATAGATAAATAATGTTTTGTTGCAAGGATGTAAAATCTATCTTGATTTTATACAACAGTATTTTGTTAGTGTATGTCTGTGTAGGATTTCAATTTCATTCAAAAGCAAACATTGTTAATAAAATTTGTATCATATTGATTTAGGCTTACTTGGAAAAATATTTTTCACATTCAAACAACATAAAAGCTCCAATACGCAGTGGAACAACTAGAGTCCTGGGGCCTGTAGAGATTTTGACCTCTGCAGCAATGTCGGAACCACAGCGACAAACAGGAAGGAGGCTTGCCCTGGCCCTAAACTAAGGAGGAAGAAAATGCCCTTTTGAAAATGTGCGGGCGGGAGCAGAAGGTGCCCTTTTGAAAGTTGAGGGCTGACCAGTCAGGAGGTGCCCTTTTAGTGTTGGTTATTCTTGAAGCTTCAAAACAAATAGTAATTCACCCACTCGCAAATACTACATAATACATAGAGGTTGTCACATACATTTAGTATTCATCTGATACATTTAAAGCATGTTACCAGGGCACCAACACCGAGGGACGCAGTGGGAAAGGGATGCTTATAATCATTTTGTAATGGGCAATTTTCCAAAGAAGCCTTTTACCTATTCACCCGATGGGTACTAATTGTCAATATTGGTCCTGGCTCAAACCCAAAGGTGGTATTTAACCTACAAAAGGAAGGTAAAGTCAAAAGTGGGGAGGGAGGGAAGGGGAGGGGGATGAGAGGGGAGGGGAGGGGGAGGGGATGGGAGGCAAGGGGGGAGGAGGAGAGGGGAGGGGGTGACCACCAACAAAACAGGCTTGTAAATAACTCAAAATATATGTTGAGCTACTACATCATTGATATTCTAGTATTCAGGCTAAGCATTCATGTTAGAGTCCCTTCCAGACAAGATTCACCTTCCATCATTTTCTTTTTATGCCAAACACCAATTGTTTTGATTTTGTTTGATACCCAACCACTTGAATTAATTTTCTAAGAGTCCAGATAATTGATTGTTTAGATTTTCATTCAGAGCGTGAATTCATTGTCAGCACATTCCATTGAAAAGTTTCAACTATATCTTGACAGATCTTATCCTAAAACATCCCCACCCCTCCTTCCCTTGTTCCAATATGTCCCAAATTTGAATCACTACTTCCTAAAGCAGTAACAAAATTACACATCAAATTTATTTAAAATCCAGTCATTAGTTCTTGAGATATGTTGATGACAAATGTACAGACAAACAGAGGCGAAAACATAACTTCCTTCCAACTTCATTGGCAGAGTTTAAAAAGCTGGTGTCACAAATGATTGGTGTAAAAGTTAACTGACATCCATGTTCACTTTATTTTAAAACTTTAAATGTATCTTATGGAAAATCAAATTAATTTTAAAGTACACCTAAAGTCTGATATAATCCTTATTTCATATGATAGAGGATTAAAATATAAACCAACTACCACAAACAGCAAGTCAAAATCTCATTCCTATCTCAGGTTATCTATCTATAAAGTCAACACACGGAGGCTGCTATTTTGCTCAATTCTGTATTGAAATCTTGTGGATGATGACATTATTTCCCCAACATAGACCAAGGATTGTAATGTATTTCTTTATAACTTTATATTATGTTGTTTTGTTTTTTTCTTCAAAAATAATGTGACACAAAGTTTTAATAGCATGTTTTGACATTTTCATGCGTACACAAAAATGTTCTTGACCCTTACAAATGGAAAACAATTTTGCATGAACTAGAAAACTTGAGATAGATTATAAAGAAATACAAAGCATTCCAACATCCTGCTGGGCTGATGACATCACAATCTGCATGTTTCAAAATCAAAATGGTGGCTCCCATGATACTATTTAGTAGTAGCATTAAAGTTTTAATATTTAAAAAAATGTTTTAGAGTTCTTGGGAGTTATGAAACTTAATCAGAAGATTTGTTAATTTTAATTCTATTATATGAAATAAAAATTATGTCAGACTTATGTCTCTCTTAATGTTTAAAAAACATATTTTACAAAAAAATTGAATTTTACTTTTCTCAAATCTGTCAAACTCTTTAACATATTTTGTGGCTTTAAGCCACAATATTTTTTTTAAATTTCAATAAAATAAACAAAAAGATCTGGGCAATGTAAGTTTGTGATGCCAGTCATTTAAACGTCAATCTATTTACAGCATAAGCCAAATTTGTTTCAGCTTGAAAATATCCTTGTTTAATTTTTCCATACTTTCTTGCCCATTATGTTATAATCATTACACACTGAGATTATCCTTTAAAAATTACCAAAAAACAGGTACAAAATTCAACTCTCTTAATTTACAAGTTTATAACTAATCGAAAAAGGATATTCTTGCAAAGAATTCATCCAGGTTCTCTATGTGATTCCATTTGGCTGCAAAAAGAAGAAAAAATTGTCAAAGGAAACATTGTCAAACATGGAGACTTACAAAATTATAAAAATCAATAAATGAAACAACCCCATGGAGAAAACAAACCAAGTAACCAAAGGAAGGGTCACAACTCAAAAGACATCTTTTAAGAACATTCTTTATTTGATTCTTATCAATTTCTTATTGAATTTGAATCATTTGATAAAAGGAAGGTTTCTTTCACAAGTTTGAGTAAATTTGGTTCAGATTCAAACAGCTTTGCACGTTGAGTATTTCACACATCTGATCTTCACCCAGCTTCAGTCACATCACATCTAAAACAAACAGACTCGGTCTTAAACACGCGCTAGCACACACTGGTGATGAAAACACACGCTGCACATGTAAAACACGTGCTGGGAATATAAACACGCGCTGGTTAATATGAACTGGCAAAATGAATTAATGTTTTAATATAAAATGTTATTTTAAAAAAAACTACCTCTAAGTACTTCAAGTAATCTTAATCAGTGGATTCTAAACATATTTATTACTTAGTGCAACCAACGGAACAGCAAGATTCCGGCATACTACTTACAAAAGTAATTTATATAACAACATGCAAATGTATGTAAGTGTACAGCAGACAACAGTCTGGCCTACAAAATGGTGATATAAACAAAGTCATGTGACCTCATGAAGTCAGCTGAAACATCCTTATATGACAAAAACTGAAAGATAGGGAGAATATCATTTTTGATACATTTTGAAACAATTGTGTATTCTCAAAATTTCCAGTCTTTTTCAAAAGAAATTTTGCAAATTAATCGGAAAGTTTTCAATTATATCAGTATTCCGTTGTCAAGGCAGTGTGGCTCAGTGGTATAGACCTTTTTAAACTGAGTTTAGCCAAACGTGATTTCTTTAGTACTTCAACCAAACAAATGCTGGTAGAACTTTTCCTTTGTTTCCCAACCAATCAGGTGCAGGTTTGAGAAAAACAAATGTAAGCAGCAATACGCGCGCTGATTTCCTTCATGTATAACGCACTTATGATACGTGCACTTAAAAACAGTTTTTCTACGCTTGGCCCATACCATTCGTGAATTGTGCAGACGGTCAAGATTCCTCCAGTATTTTATTGGTCAATAAGATTCCTCCAGTATACGATTAGTCCATTATGGACACGTGAATCTTGGCCATGTGACATTATTTAAATTAGATATCCGCAAATTGCCGATTCAGATTTGAAAAGGCCTATAATCTACATCGTCCAACCAACAAGTTGTAGGTTCAATTCCAGCTCCAACATCAAAATTGCGTTAAGTTTTGTGGGTTGTGGTTTTCCATCTGCAATCATAGGTTGTGCGTTTGCACACAACACTGGCAGTTGCTGTAGCCAGCATCTGCTAGAGTCAAATGTGCCAAGAGGTTGTTAAAAAATAATGGTGCAAGAGTTCGGATAGAGAGGTAGGGAAGGTAGAGAGAAGGAGAGGGTGGTAGGTAAGAAGAGAAGAAATAACAAATAAAGATAAATCCTCCTGTAAGATTTGTAAACAAACAAAGAACAAAGGTTTTTTTTACCTCTTCCACCATCTGGCACGTGTAACATAACATCTTGCTCATCCACATTATCATCCTCTTGGGTGTCTAATCTTTTGTACTCAGTCTCAAGTCTTGACATGGCCACAGTTCTCTTCACTTGCAATGGGAGCTTGAAGTGTTTGTAGCAATGAGTGGATATAACTGTTTTACCTAATCAAAAAAAATATATTTATTATCAAGTTGACTTATTGATTCAATGATGCTGCTTTTAGAATGTCTACAGTGATACAACAATGACAAGATGACAGTGAGCAAGTTGAACTACAACTATGGGTAAAACAATTACAAATTGTTTTCATTCATCAATAATTTGTAATCACTGTTACATTTTATTGTATAAAACTTGCCATGAATGAGAGAATATTATTTACATGCTACAACTATTTTTCAAACTATATTTTCGGTTTGTTACTGATTTTATTTTAATCATTTGACTGGGATGAAAAATCAAATGCTTAGTTTACACAATCAAATTAACCTACAATACTAATGTATAACAGTTTAAACACTGATTGAAATGATAAAAGAAATTGTCTGACTTGTCGTGGATTTTTGACAACTAGAAACCCATTTTATCGATTGTATTTTCCACTTATAATGTATATAACATGGCAGTCAAAGTTGACTGTTTTAGCAAGAAAATATTAGGTGTTAGAAACAGGTGGGTAAGTGTGTAAAACAAGTTTAAGGTTATAATTGCCATGTTGTGATGATTACTTGATTTGATACATGATACGTAGAGAATAGTGGGAGATATAGAATATGCGAAATGAGATGTTGTTGTAGTACTGAACTAAGATTTCTGCAGTAAGTTTAAAAATAGATATTTAAGATTTTATTAAAGGAAGTTTGGAGTCATAAATGAAGATATATGTGCAATGTTAGTTTGAGAGAGGTCATACCATACAAATGTGAGTATTAGTGTATAAAGTGAGTCTTTAATACTGTACCCTACTGTATGAAATACACACCTATCAAATATACTAAGCATACACTGAAAGGTTTTTAACAATGTCCAGACTTGATAAAATGACAACCATTCTTGTGATGACACTGTAATGACTTCAAAAGTTCATATTTCACTATGATATATCTGCAGATCATGCATTATTCACTTGATTGGTGCCACGTCACATCCGGGAGATGACATCATTTGCTGGAGTGAAAACAAAAGCTTTGCGTGATACACATGGACAAGTCCATATGTGTTCACTGTGTGTAGTACATATGGCAAGTAAACAAACATAGCTAATGCTTTGTTTTCACTCCAATGCGCATGGTTACTAAGTGGTCTGATGACCTCGGGGGGTCACAAAGTTCCGGATATCCAACTGAGTGATTAGTAAACTGTCCATTTTGAGAACTCCTGGATCCTTTATTGATAGTTATGAGTAATTGAATGTAAAATGCATTAATGACAAATTATTTGTATTATCTTTTAACAGTTATCAATCACCCTTACAATTACTACATTCCTTTTCTTCTTCTTCCAATAAGGTGCAGCCTCTTTTTTTCCTGTCTGATTTTGGTTTTAAAACTTGCCGCCCACTTCTGTGGTAAACACTTTCTTATTTAGCAGATCTCTAAAGCGGAACACAAATCAGACACTAAGCAAAGTTTTCCTATGTTGCCCAAGACAAATGGAGCTTGGAGTTGACAATTTTACAAAATAAAAAATTGTAAAATTTGCTGAATGACAAAAAGCCATTTGAAGCAAACTTCAAAAATGTAATTTGAAACTAATTGCAAATACATGTAGCAACAGGTTCTTTAGAAACTGATTTTTTTAACAATCTACCACCCTGGTCTCTTTCTTATAGATGTATCCGAGCAAATACAGGCAATACAAACTGCTTATTTGCACTTACAATATCTTCAGTCATCTGCGCAATCTAACGCAAACATACTTTACGATGCATCTCAATGCAAATTTACTCATTTTTGTGTTGTTTTTATTATTTAGAAAGAATCCGAGTGAAAAAGATTTTTTTTCTGACCTTTTCAAAACGTTAGAAAATCAAAAAGTAAGTTCACCAATGATACATAAATTTATTAAAATTAGCTTTTCGTGTTCTATATCCAATTTAACTATATTGGTATTTTTAGATAACACTCAAGAAAACATTTGGCAGGTTTACACTGTTGACATTGATTGGTCTAATGGGTGCATGTAGGGGTTGTCAAATACATCAGTGGATAAAACGAGTAGGTGGACGAAAATTACACGGTCTACCCTACAGTTACTAGCATCACACAAGTAGAATCCAATGCATTATTCAAAGTATCTACTACGCCTGCAGCACAAGCGCAGTCAAAGTTACTAATATTAATCTTCATGTTGCATCGTTTTTGCACACTACCACTACAACCTACAGAGAAAGGACAAGTTACTTGGCTACTCCATCACTACAATTATGACTACGCCTGCAGAGAAAGGACAAGTTCCTAGGCTACTCCATCACTACGATTATGACTACGCCTGCAGAGAAAGGACAAGTTCCTAGGCTACTCCATCACTACAATTATGACTACTCCTGCAGAGAAAGGACAAGTTCCTAGGCTACTCCATCACTACGATTATGACTACAACCTGCAGAGAAAGGACAAGTTCCTAGGCTACTCCATCACTACGATTATGACTACGCCTGCAGAGAAAGGACAAGTTCCTAGGCTACTCCATCACTACGATTATAACTACGCCTGCGAGAAAGGACAAGTTCCTAGGCTACTCCATCACTACGATTATGACTACGCCTGCGAGAAAGGACAAGTTCCTAGGCTACTCCATCACTACGATTATAACTACGCCTGCGAGAAAGGACAAGTTCCTAGGCTACTCCATCACTACGATTATGACTACGCCTGCAGGGAAAGGAGAAGTTCCTGGGCTACTACATCACTACAATTATGACTACGTCTGACCTTGAAAAAGCCAAGGTCTTGTCTCATTTTTTCATGAGTGTAGTAATAGTTGAAGATGATAATAAAATGCCTGACTTTGAGAAACAAAATTTTCAAGTCCCTCTCAGTTCTATTTCCATATCAAATGATACAGTAGTTAAACTAGAATGGCAAATACCGTCATGGTTCGCATGCCCATGCAAATTGACACCCATATCATATGACCCGGCCAATTAATAAAATGGCATCTCACACTAAGTCCCACATGGCATCCAATGTACCACATGGCATCCCGCCCCATGTCCCACATGGCATCCCATCCCATGTCCCACATGGCATCCAACCCCATGTCCCACATGACATCCCATCCCATGTCCCACATGGCATTCCACCATATCTCCCAACCTATGTCCCACATGACATCCCATGTCCCATGTGGCATTCCATCATATATCCCACAGGGCATCCCATCCTATGACCCACATGGCATTCCACCCTATGTCCCACATCACATGTCCCAAATGACATCCCACCCCATGTCCCACATGACATCCCATGCCTTGTCCCACATGGCATTCCACTATATCTCCCACATGGCATTCTACCATACAGTGTCTCACATGGCATTCCACCATATGTCCCACATGGCATTCCACCATATGTCCCACATGGCATTCCACCATATGTCCCACATGGCATCCCACACTGACCCACATGGATCCCATCCTACATGTATGTCCCACATTAATCCAACCATATGTACCACATGATATCCCTCCCTATGTCCCACATGGCATCCCTCCCTGTGTCCCGCATCAGTGGCTTCCCACCTGATGTTCCACATGGCATTCCACCATATGTTCCACATGGTATCCCTCCCAATGTCCCAATAACATCCTACTTTATGTCTCACATGGCATCACATCCCATGTCCCCATGGCCTCCTACCCTATGTCCTAAATAGCCTCCTACCCTATGTCACACATGGCATCCTACCTTATGTCACACATGGCATCCTACCTTATGTCATACATGGCATCCCAACCTATGTCACACTCTGTGTAACTCGTGGCATCCCACCATGTACCACATGGCATTCTACCCTGTTCCACATGGCATCCCACTCCATGTCCCACATGGCATCCCACCCCATGTCCCACATGACATCCCATAGGCTCCATAAGAAGTCTCATCCTAGCTTTCACAGTCCCTGATTGAGCATACTATGTATGAAAGTGCCAGTTCATATAATAACTTATATGCAAATGACTTGTTGAAATGGGGTGGGATGCCATGTCCCACATGACATCCCATGTCCCACACGACATTCCATCCCATGGCATTCCACCCTATGTCCTGCAGGGCATTCCACCACATATCCTACATGGCATTACACCCTGTTCCACATGGCATCCCACCCAATGTCCCACATGGCATCCCACCCAATGTCCCACATGGCATCCCATATGGCATCCCACATGGCATCCCACATGGCATCCCACATGGCATCCCACATGGCATCCCACATGGCATCCCACATGGCATCCCACATGGCATCCCACATGGCATCCCACATGGCATCCCACATGGCATCCCACATGGCATCCCACATGGCATCCCACATGGCATCCCACATGGCATCCCACATGGCATCCCACATGGCATCCCACATGGCATCCCACATGGCATCCCACATGGCATCCCACATGGCATCCCACATGGCATCCCACATGGCATCCCACATGGCATCCCACATGGCATCCCACATGGCATCCCACATGGCATCCCACATGGCATCCCACATGGCATCCCACATGGCATCCCACATGGCATCCCACATGGCATCCCACATGGCATCCCACATGGCATCCCACATGGCATCCCACATGGCATCCCACATGGCATCCCACATGGCATCCCACATGGCATCCCACATGGCATCCCACATGGCATCCCACATGGCATCCCACATGGCATCCCACATGGCATGTCTGACATGACATCCCACATGGCATCCCACCCTATGTCTGACATGACATCCCATAGGCTCCATAAGAAGTCTTATCCTAGCTATCACAGTCCCTGATTGAGCATACTATGTATAAAAGTGTCAGTTAATAACTTATATGCAAATGAGTTGTTGAATAAGAAAAAAGGTGTCAAAGAATTATGCCTGATATAGCCCTTGGTGTATACGACATGGTAAATATCATATCATAGGTCCCTCATGGCCCCCATCCATGTCCCACATGGCATCCCTCCATATGTCCATATGCAATCACATCCTGTCACACTCCCTGACTAAGCATACTAAATAAAAACAAGAACGGTAAATACCGTCATGGTTCGCATGCCCATGCAAATTGACACCCATATCATATGGCCCGGCCAATTATATAAATGGCATCTCACACTAAGTCCCACATGGCATCCCATATACCACATGGCATCTCACCCCATGTCCCACATGGCATCCCATCCCATGTCCCACATGGCATTCCACCATATCTTTTACATGGCATCCCACCCCATGTCCCACATGACTTCCCATGTCCCACGTGGCAATCCATCATATGTCCCACAGGGCATCCCATCCTATGACCCACATGGCATTTCATCTTATGTCCCACATCCCATGTACCAAATGACATCCCACCTCATGTCCCACATGACATCCCATGCCTTGTCCCACATGGCATTCCACCATATCTCCCACATGGCAAACCACCATAGTCTCACATGGCATTTCACCATATGTCCCACATGGCATCCCACGCTATGACCCACATGGATCCCATCCTACATGTATGTCCCATATTATTCCAACCATATGCACCACATGACATCCCTCCCTATGTCCCACATGGCATCCCTCCCTGTGTCCCGCATCAATGGCTTCCCACCTAATGTTCAACAGAGCATCCCACCATATGTTCCACATGGTATTCTTCCTAATGTCCCAATGACATCCTACTTAATGTCCCACATGGCATCACATCCAATGTCCCACATCCCATGTCCCCATGGCCTCCTACCCTATGTCCCACATAGTCTCCTACCCTATGTCACACATGGCATCCTACCTAATGTCATACACGGCATCCTACCTTATGTCACACATGGCATTCTACCTTATGTCACACATGGCATCTTAACCTGTCACACTCTGTGTTACTCGTGGCATCCCACCATGTTTACATGGCATTCTACCCTGTTCCACATGGCATCCCACCCCATGTCCCACATGGCATCCCATTCCATCCTAGTCTCCTACCCTATGTCACACATGGCATCCTACCTAATGTCATACATGGCATCCTACCTTATGTCACACATGGCATCCTACCGTATGTCACACATGGCATCTTAACCTATGTCACACTCTGTGTTACTCGTGGCATCCCACCATGTTTACATGGCATTCTACCCTGTTCCACATGGCATCCCACCCCATGTCCCACATGGCATCCCATTCATCCTAGCTATCACAGTCCGTGATTGAGCATACTACAGTATGTATGAAAGCGTCAGCTCATATACTAACTTATATGCAAATGACTTGTTGAAATGGGGTGGGACGCCATGTCCCACATGACATCCCATGTCCCACATGACATTCCGTCCCATGGCAATCCACCCTATGTCCTGCATGGCATTCCACCACATATCCTACGTGGCATTCCATCGCTCCACATGGCATCCCACCCCATGTCCCATATGGTATCCCACCCCATGTCCCACATGGCATCCCACATGTCATCCCACCCTATGTCTCACATGACATCCCATAAGCTCCATAAGAAGTCTCATCCTAGCTATCACAGTCCCTGATTGAGCATACTATGTATTAAAGTGTCAGTTCATATAATAACTTATATGCAAATGAGTTGTTGAATAAGAAAAAAAGGTGGAGTCAAATAATTATCTAAATAATAAAGAATAATTATATAAATAATCTTCTCAGAAAATATCAAATGTATTGTAGACTTTTAAGAAACTAGTCTTTAATCCTATCATAAGTACCTCTAAAAAACTTTAACATTTTATAAGGAAATTCTGAGGAATTCTCAAAAAAACTTCAACATTTTTGAGGAAACAAATCTGTGGACAGCCGGACGGACGTAATCGCCATTACATAGGTTTGCATAAATGCTACCCATGCGAACCAAAAAGGTGGAGTCAAATAATTAAGCCTCATATAGCCCTTGGTGTATACAACATAGTAAATATTAAATCATATGTCCTTCATGGCCCCATCCATGTCCCACATGGCATCCCTCCCTATGTTTATATGCAATCACATCCAGTCACACTCCCTGACTAAGCATATTAAATTAAAAAATCTGGTCAGGTCATAATACTATAGCAACTTTATGCAAATGAGCTTAATAATAAAGGTGGAGTTTAAAAAATCTTGCCTGATACAACTGTTGGTGCCCAAATATTTTAAAGAATTTTAAGATTTCAACCCTTACTCTACCACGCTACAAGAGAGACTTGAAGATCTCTGAAAAAAAATTGGAAAATTATATCATTTTACAGTTATCTTCTAAGAAAATATCAAATAAATTGTAGACTTTCTAAGGAAACTAGTCTTTAATCCTATATTAAGTATCTCTGAAAAACTTTATTATATTATAAGGAAATTATAACCTTCCATAAAGATATCTGAAGAAACTTAAACATTTTCTGAGAACTCTGAAAAAACTTTAACATTTTCTAAAGGAATTCTCTAAAAACTTTAACATTTCTGAGGAAATCTCAGGAACAGACGGCCGAAAGCCAGACAGACGTAATCAACATTACATAGGTTCGCATAATGCTACGCATGCGAACCAAAAATTAAAATGTTTAAATATTTTTAAGTCAGCGGGACTAGATGGTATCCGTCCAAGGATTTTACATGAGTGTTCTGATACCATTTCTCCATACCTAACTACTTTGTTCCAACTGTCCTTAGACAATATAACAGTTCCAGATGATTGGAAGGTGGCAAATATCTCACCTAATTTCAAGAAGGGCAACAGATATTTAGTATCAAATTACCGCCCTGTTAGCCTAACAAGTGTTGTTGGTAAAACAATGGAATCAATTATTAGAGACCATTTAATGGAACATCTTCATAACAACAATCTAATTAGTCCTCAACAGTTTGCTTTCATGAAAGGGAGATTTACTTCTCTACAATTTCTAAAGGTTTCAGATGACCCGTCCCTAGCATGGGAAAATAATGAAAAGGTTAACATTGTATATCTCGTTTTTATGAAAGCTTTTGACAAGGTGCCACATAAACGTCTGCTTCATAAATTAAAGTTATATGGTATTGTGGATCCATTGCATAGCTGGATCAGATCCTTTCTTACAAATAGGTCACAGCGTGTTTTAATAAATAGTTGTACTTCTGATTCAGTAACAGTGACCAGTGGTATACCACAAGGTAGTGTGTTGGGTCCAATTCTATTCATTATATATATAAATGATCTCCCTGTTACTGTGAGTTATTTAATTTACCTCTTTGCAGATGACACTAAGATTTATAGTCATGAGGTCAACTCAAGACCATAACATCTTGCAAGCTGACCTGGACTACTTGGAAAACTGGTCTTATAAATAGCTACTGAAAATTCACCCAGACAAATGAAAGGTCCTAGAAATTGTACATTGTTCACCTTCAAGTGATTTATGCTACACCATGTTGAATCACAATCTTGAATTTGTAACTAATGAGAAGAATCTAGGAGTAACTTTTGACTCAACTTGCTTACTTTTGAAGCTCACATCAACAAGAAAGTCAACAAATATGATACTTGGACTCATCCGTAGATCATTCACATATCTTGACAAAACCTCTTTAGTCCAACTCTACAAGGCATTTGTAAGACCTCATTTGGAATTTTCAAACTGTGTCTGGCACCCATCAAAGAAAAAACACATTGAGTTGATTAAAAATGTTGAAAGGAGAGCCACCAAACTTATCCCACATTTGCATAATCTGCCATATCCTGACAGGCTTAATAATCTGAAACTACCAACATTAAGTTACAGAAGAGCAAGTGGTGATATGATTGAAGTATATAAGGTGGTCTCACATATATATGATACAAGAGTTGCAAATTTAATACCTATTCGTAATAATACTAGAACAAGAGGTTCTAAAAACCGGAAAATTCTTTAATCACATTCATTCACCAGCGTTCGACATAATTTTTTCTCGAATCGGATTTGCAAGTTATGGAATATTTTACCTATGAAGGTTGTGGAAGCATGCAATCTAAGTTTGTTTAAGAACAGGCTGGATAAGCACTGGTGTAATCGGGCTTTTCGCTTTCAGTTTCACTTCAAGGCCGAGAGTCGACGAATTACTTGACACTTCTACTGTAGGTCTGGAATCTTAGGCAGTGCTAGCCTTTCCTCCAGGAAACATCATTGGTATCATAGGAAGGCCTAGGTAATTTGTTGACTTAACTTCAGATTCAGAAAGAATTATAGACCCTAAGGACTGTAGCCTAGGCCTAGGCTACTTAACTGTACGCCTTACTTTGAACAATTTAAGCATGAATGCCTAGACCTTCTATTATCACTACAGAAGCTGTTGTTGTTACTGTGTTAAATGGCTAGTGTTAACTTAACTTAGTCATAACGTTAGTGTATTTGGGGCCTAACCTTAGGCCTACCGTTTACTGTTGAAACGAATCAGTACAGTACACAAAGGAGGCCTAAGCACATAATCTAAACGTTAGGCTTTGGCCGCTAAGTTACGTTGACTTCGACTTTTGCCTTGCAATTATAATAATTTGAGTGGAAGAAAGAACAATATTTACCCCAGCCTACAATTAAAGTTACTACGATGACATACTAAATGCAATTATAGTCATTTGTCGCAAAATAAAGTGTTGTAAACATTATCAACAAAGACGTCAATCCCTCGACCCTCATTCGTTTGTTTTGTTTTGTTCGTCATTGCATATAACTGTACACGAAATGATTGTGCATTTTCAAGACAGTTATTTATGATACATCCTGCCTACATTCATTTAAGTATGAATACTTTAATACTAAAATTTCTTAATTGGAGTTTTTTAGGTACAAAAAAGGATATTATAAATTTAAAATATTATATATTGCTCATTAAATTCAATAATTATAATGTAATTTAATTATTTTTACCATACTTGCATTATATATATTTATGAAATACAAAATCTATAGCCAGATATCTGAAAGAATAAATAAATGAAGGATTTTAGGATCACGGGAGAGATTAATTTTCAAAAACAAACTAAATCTGAAAATTTGCTGGTCATCTAATAACTATAAGCATTAAACATATTTCAGATAAATGAAGAAAGATTTTAGATTATCACGGGAGCTTCCCCTCTGAGAGGATTTTACCTGCTATGTTTCATGCTTTCTGCCTGGTTGGGAGGTAAATTTGGAAATTATTAGATTGACAAATTTGAACAAAAATGTAGTAAAAATATATATATATTGTAAAATTTGGTAACAATTTTCCGAAAATTGAAAAAATTCGCGGAAAATGAATAAAGTTTCCTGAAAATGAAGGAAATTTTTAAAAGTTGAAGAAGATTTTCCCGAAAATTGAAAGGAATTTCCCGATTGAGCAGAAGGCTCAAATTTTTCCCGTTACAAACGGAAAAATTATGTTTATGTAGATGTTCCTCAGGAAATCTCATTCTAAATCTGAACTTATGTTAAGTCTGCAAAAATCTCAGGCTTCTAGCGGATATAACACAAACCGAGCGCAGCAAAAGTATGAGTAAAAAATCAAGTAACAAAGCTTAGCAAGTTTGGCTTTGAAACAATTTAGGCTTGGTGCATGTACAATGTCTGGTGATAATTCCAAGTTTTATTGTTTGAAGAAAGAAGGAGTATTTAAAACATTACTTTTAGCATAAGGAACGTGAAAATTCAGATCATGGTTATTTCTTGTAATAATTTTTTAGGATTAGGTTATCGTTATCAATGGCAACAAGTTTGTTATTGATTTTCAGACAGGTGTTCCTTATTCTGGTTTTCAGCAGGGGTCAATCTAATTTATGAAGCATGTTAGTGACACTAGATTTATAAGAGTAGTCTGCCATACAGAACCTGGCTGCTCTCCTTTGAAATGATTCAAGTTTATCTACATCGCACTGGTGATGGTCATTCAGGTGAGGGGGAGGGAGTTTGTTAATTTATTGGAAATATTGGTCAATTTTGGCACCGAAAATGAAATTAATTTCACGAAAAAAGAAGAAAAATTACGGAAATTGCACGCAAATGAAGAAAATTTTACGAAAATGGATGGAATATATAGAAAATTGCACAAAAATTGATGTAAATTTCACGAAATTGTACAAAAATTGAAGGAAATTGTACGAAAATTGAAGAAACTTTTCCAAAATGGAAGATATACTCAAAAAAAAAAAGGCAAATTGCACAAAAATGAAGCAAACTTCACAAAAATGAAAAACAAAATACGAAAAATGAAGGAATTTTCCCGAAAATTGAAGAAAAAACCTGAAAATGAAAGAAATTGCACGAAAATGAAAAGAAAAAACATTCTGGAACAAAATATGCCATGGAATCTGACTGGCTAGTCAAACTCAATTCGTTATAGCCTTTATAATTGGGGGAACAAAAATGTACTTGTCCCCCTCCCCCGTGATAATTTTAGGGTCATTTGGCCCCTCGCCCCCGGTTCCTACGCAGCCTGCTTGGAAGCTTGGGTCCAGGGGTAAAGTACCGGAAGCTCTGAAGATTTCTTGATTATGGCCCTACAATGGTTTAGAAATTTCCAAAATGTAAGCAATGAAAAGAAGACAATTTCATATTATAATTTCTCGAATAAAAATTACCATTTCGAAACAGGCATAGGATAAACAAATTCCTGAAAATGGAGTTAAAAAATACGGTCAAAATTGTGGACTCTACTGAGGCGAAGCATTAGAAGGGGTCCGGACCACAAGGGTCACTCTCTGGAAAAAAAAAAACCTATGTTAAAAATTTAATATTATAATTATAAATGATTCTTCTTATTCTGATCAGGGATGTGTCACAGACATTCCTGTTCTCATTAAAAGTAACCTGCTTGAGTTGACACTACTTCATTGATAACTTTTGCATCATTTTGGGCGTCAAAAACATGGAATCTTAAGGGATTCCAGGAGTTCCCTACCCCCCTCCCCCCCCCCTCCCCCCTTACACACCCTAGGGACCATTAATCATGCAAAATCTGGCGCTTGAGGACCATATGCTCTCTCTTCGCCAAGATCTATGCCCCGTATTCCCTTGTGTGAAATCAAGTTAAAATATAACATGTATGGCGGCGATTCTTAATAGGCGGCCCCCGGGACAAATTTGACCCGCAGACAATCCATTATGGCCCGCGAAAAATGGTCGTCGGGGAAATAAATCTGAAAGAGATCGGTAAAAATCCCAAAATACTTGTTTATTTTGGGATTTAACTGGGCAGATCTGCACAATACATCAAGCAAAATATTATCTTTTAGATTGTTTTCAGTATTGTTTGTTTTTAGCTTGTTTGTATTCAGGATTGTTTTGACAGGTTTTGTCTGTCACGTGACGCTGGCTTTGTCATCGATTGGCCCACGGCCAGAGGTTGTTGTGAAATTACGGCTCTTGGAAAAAATTAATTAAGAAACTTTGATGTATGGAAATATGGTTTTTTTTTTCCTTTGCCTACGGGGCTCTAGTAAGATAAACACCTTTCAGTAGGGCACTACTTACAAGGCAAAACTTGCATACTGTGTATAGCAGCCATGTAGTGGTCAAAGCGTATACTACAGTCAGATGTTAGGGCTCTGGCCGGTGTAAAAGTACATTTTGCCCCTCCCCCAGTAAGTTTTGACCCCCCGGCCCAAAAATCCTCGGACATGTGGGCCCCCAGACAATTAAGCCATAGCCATCCAGTAAATTTGGTCCCCCTAAACGGTCCTCTTGGAAATTTGGGCCCCACTCCTTTTTCCTAGGAAATTTGGTCCCCCAGACCATAAAGCCGTAGCCGTCCATTGGTAATTTCATAGGCTACAAATTTGATGACCAACGATGATGCGAGGTATTTTGAAACAAACAAAAAATAGATTTCCAAAGCTTCAGTTTTAATTGTATACATTTGCTCGAGGTGAGAAAAACAAAGAAAGTTATATGAGCGTTGTGTCAGTATTGTCATACCTTAAATATCCAGATTTGATCTTATGAAAGTTTACCTAATTACGCAGAATAGGTATCAGGTTATATCATAATTAGTATCCAGTCTTTGCTGATGACCTCTTTGCGTAAAGGTGTGGCCGAATTTTATCTATGGATTAATTTCTGTGAGAAAAACAAACAAAAAAACAGTACATTGTTTGTGGTCAAATTCTACAAGTACAACGGCGCTGTATTCTGTACATAAACATGACTAATTTCGGTTTTAGCTATCACTTCAGTACACAAAATTATTTGAGGGAAGCGTACAGACACACTAGTATATCACCTAGTAAAATCAGTCTGGGGAGGGGGGAGGAATTCAATTAAGGAAATAAGGACCGGGGTCCCAAATTTACGCAGGGGGGGGGGGGGGAGAATGTATTATCACACCGGGGCAAAATTTACTATCACACCGGCCGGTATGAAATTTACATCACAATGTCTAGTGAATTTGGTCCCTCCGGACTGATTTTACTAGGTAATTTACTGGTGTGTCTTGTCTGTACGGTTCCTCAAGGGATAAGCTAAAACCGAAGTTAGTAATATTTATGTTAAGAATATAGCGCTGTTGTACTCGTTTGCCCACGGACAGAAAATGGATCCAGTAATCTTTTCGGTGAAAAAGAAATATAATCTTTTCTTCGATCTGGGCAGTACCCATCGGGGTACACTAAAGAAAAAATGCGTGCCTTACGCAAAACGACAGTGAGATTTACCCGGGAATTTACCGCGAACTTGAAGGAAGAAGAAGCCTGAGGTTTTTTCTTGCAACAAGTTGTTGTTTTCAAATTTCTTAGGAAAGAAGGGCCGGGGGCCCAAATTTTCAAGAAAATAAGGGCCTAGGGCCAAAATTTACTGGGAAGGCGAAGGGGGAGGGGGTTTACTTTTACCGGCTCTGACTGTCTGACCTTCTTCCATAATAAAGTGAGACTCTTTTTTTTGTAACTCATACTTAGGCCTTGTATACTGGCACAACCCACAAAAACAAACTCGTCATATACTAAAAAGAGGCTCTTGGAGAGTAACTAGTTTCTGAGCTTAAGATGCTAGATCAGTTTCCAGTGCAGGAATCATTGGAAAATGAAAATGAACATAGGAATGCAACAGGTGACTTTTCTTTTTATTTCCCTTTGTAGAAAAAGTATTTTTTAATGATTTGAATTGGGATACTGCTTTCAGTCTCCTCGTAAACCAACATTACAAAGTTTTTTTTTGTATTAATTTTACGTAAGGCCTAATGTTAATATGTTAGGCTAGGCCCTAGTGTTAATTTTCATTTTATCTTAGCATGGTAGGCAAGTTGCCAAGCTCTACAACGTAGACCGACCAGCTGACTAACGTTAGGCCTATTAATTTGTGTAGGCCCAGGCCTAAGTTGTAATAATAATAGGGCTATGCCCTATACATCCCAATTAATACAAAAAATAACCATGATCTGAATTTCCACGTTCCTTATGCAGAAAAGAATGTTTATAAATAGGCCTACTCCTTCTTTCCTCAAACACTAAAAGATTGGAATGCTTTACCATTGAGGTGGTCGGTTCGACGTAAGCGTGTACGGGCTCAGTGCGGTTTTGCCAAGTTGAAGGGGAAACTTTATTATTACAGTTAATGGGATATTTTTTTATGAATACTTGTGTCGCCTCAGCCAGTCAGCGAAAATTAATGGCACTAATATATATTGAAAACTACTGTCTAATACACAACATTTGTTAAAAAAAAAAAATTATGTGCCGCTTTTTTAGCAAAATGACAAAAAACATGTTTTTCTCCCATTGACTGCAATAATAACTGACTGTTTGTTTTTCCCTTTGACTGAAGTTCGAGATCGTCAAAAAAGCATTGTTGAGGAGGTCGGACATCCGGGAATGTTGTGGACCACGGCGAGGTAACAATGCTTTTTTGACGATCTTGAACTTCAGTCAAAGGGGAAAACAAACAGTCAGTTATCATTGCAGTCAATGGGAGGAAAACCTATTTTTTGTCATTTTTCAACAAATACTGTACAGAATGTATTTTTCTTCACAAATGTTGTGTATTAGATAATAGTTTCTAACATATATGAGTACCGCTAATTTTTGCAGACTGGCTAAGGCGACACAAGTATTCGTGTAAAATATCCCATTGACTGTAATGATAAAGTTTCCCCTTTAACTTGGCAAAATTGCACTGAACCCGTACACGGTTACGTTGAACCGACCACCTTAATCGGACATTGTACATGAACCAAGTCTAAACTGTTTTAAATCTAAACTTGCTAAGCTTCTTATTTGATTTTTTTTCTTTTTTTTCCTCATACTTTTGCTATGCTCGATTGGCGCTCATGTCAAGCTCTAGAAGGATTTTTGCCGACTTAACCCATTCAGATTCAGATACCATAAATTCGGACAAGAAGCATATTCACCAATTGAGTTGTGTATTGATATTGACGGAAATTGAGCTAGTCACTGGTGGTAAACAGTAGGTTTTGAATATGCATGAGTTGTAAAGCTTCGTTGGTCATGCACACAATCAGTTTTATACATACAAGTTTTTCATGGAGTAGGCCTATCAATAAGGTATTATTTTTTTCTTCGTTGGGTATTATTTTGTTCTTCGCTGTATGGACAATAAAAGGTTGCAGAAATGACAATAATGAGACAAATTGGTGGGCATGCCATGGATGATTTCCAACCACTGTACCAGTTTAATGATGCCATTTCACCTTCTCAAAATTCTATATGGTAACTTTGGTTTATATAGCCTAGGCCACACTCGAAATGGCAACCACAGGGTTCATTAACGTAAGGCTACATAGGAGATATGGCCATTTTCAGCTGTATTTTATTTTAACAAAATTAGCTCAGCCTACCCATAATTATATGTCCCGAAAATCACAAGATAATATCCTTCAATTTCTGATTTTAGTTATAAAAAAGTTGATATTCTTCCTCCTAGAAGTCAAAATAGACGTAATTTCTAAGCTACTGTACCATTTGTGTCACTGTTGATGACCAAATGCCGACTGACTTCAGCTGTTCGTGTAATGCGTGTAATTGTCATATCTTTCAATTGGTTGATTTTACTCTTGATTGACCTGAAAATGGTGTAGAAGTAATTGACAATCAATCGTTTGTTATTACTGTTTGTCATTTCGAAACAATTTTCGTAGCAATCAACAGTTAAAACGACTGTTCAACAGATTTTGCACAATGCAAACAACTGGTTGTTTCAAGTCTACACTAGTCTCGAAGCAATCACCGATGACAACAGACGCACAAAAGTTGCACGGTAAAAGCTGGAAATTACATTATTTAAGAGGTGGGTAGTAATTTTTTTTAGCGAAAATCGGATGTGGAAGGAATTTATCTGGTGATTTTCGGGAGACATAAGCGAGAGTAGGCTGGAATATTTCTGTAGGAATTAATTTCCCGTCGAAATGGCGGTATTGCATAGGAAGCCTAACGTTAATGACCCCTATGGTTGCCATTTTGAGTGTGGTCTATAGACCTATGATTTGCAATATTTTAGTCAAGTTTGCCAACATTTTCTTGATTGTTTAGCAAGTTTGCTAATTCATTTTGCAGATAACTCTGATTGGGAATTATCTTTTTCAGTTGGGGATTGCAAAAAAGACAACTTGAATCTGTTTTGAAATTTTCAAACATGTTTCTTTCTTCCTCTGGGACCAGATAATTTTAAATGGCCATGTACTGATGGAGTCTCATAATATTCATGCAGGTTAATGTGCAGTTTGCATAGTTATATGGATTGAATGGAAGCATTCAAAGATGTTACAAAAATGGTTGCTGGATAATTGGGGGTTGTATGTTTCAAGAGGCGGAACTTATAAGTTGGCTCCTGGCAGGGGGTAAATACATCTATTTTATATAATATCAGTACATTCTGGAAGAGGAACTTTGTGATGGATGAGCCACATTTGGGAAACTTGTCTCTTATGTCTCATGGTTTGCTTCTTGAAGTCTTACAAATGTAAAACAAAGGTAGAGAGAAAAATTATCCCGTTTTGCTATAAAAGCTCACCCATTTGAAAACATTTAAAAGGACCAAGGAATGTCTTAACACAACAGTTAGTGTTAATTTTTTGCACTTTTTCCATCAAATGCTCATTAAAATTTGAAGTGAAGAAAAATGCATTTTTCCTCAGAGTGTCCCAGCATAATCTCTTCAGCAATTTTTCTAATGCAAGGTGATTTAGAAGTGACACACTTGAATTGAAATAGTTCTCAACTTGTGCAATATCTGCTTATCAAAACGATACATTTGTTGGGGATTTTTGTCTTGCCCCACTGTCCAACTTATATTAAGAGTCAAAACCAAATACAACACAACTTATTTTATTGTTTTTCCATTGTATTACAAAATTATTCTATCTTTACAGTTAATGACCAATCACTTTTTTCATAATAAAAGTATCAAGATAAAATAACCCTGATTTATGAGAGTGTAAATAAGAGAACTTACAAAATTATATTAATGTTTTTTTTCACAAGTTGGAAAAGTGGCATCATTGTTTGGTTCTTTAGTAAACTTTTAATTACTCTGTTCATGAGAGGAATGACCTACTTCCCTTTCTAACTATTATTCATTCTTTACAATACTTTCAGTGACAGTCTTTATTCAAATGTGTTTAAAAGGAATGTCCCTAACATTTTACAACCTTTTTTCAAATGATCTGTCAAATCATATTATGTTGAACTACATTTAATGAGCAGAGGCCTCACATGTGTGCATCTTTATTTTATGAGGCCATACCAATGTGAATTTCAATATCCTAATTTTGTGCAATATATTGACAAGTGTACGAGAGGGAATGCTGTTTTAGACAAATGTTTTGGAAAGTTTAAATGTAAATTCAAAGTCAAGCTGTGCTCACCCCTCGGAAATTCCGATCATAATACTGTGTGCTTACTACCGTTTTAGAAACAGATGGTCAAACAAAAGAAACTGACAAAAGTTACATACCATGACTGGTTAAATGCAGTTACGGAAGAATTGCGCAGGTGTTTTGAAAGCACCGGCTGGAGTGTGTTTCATGATGACGACATTAATAAGAAGGTTACAGTTGTCAATGAATATATTAACTTTTGTGTTGAGTCTATTGTACCCACCACAACACGAAGGGTATTCTCGAACAGCAAACCATGGATATCAAAAGAATTGAAAATGTTGATTAAGCAGAAGCATGAGGCCTACCATAACAGAGATTACGCAACAGCAAAAGCCAAACAAATGGCAATTAAGGGGGAAACTAAACGCTGTAAATATAATTACGGAAAGAAACTTGAAAGTAAATTCCAGTGCAACGATAGTAGAGTTATGTCTAACATCACTGGTCACAAACTGAAAAAGTCAAATAATAAAAATGCTACCAAGGACTTTGTTAATGAACTCAATCAGTTTTACTCTAGATTTGACATGATTTATTTTTATGATGAACAGCTTTCTCTCTGTGCAGTGTTAAACTGATATGTGCAATAATATTGACAGGCTTATTTTATCAGTAGATGACGTTTAAATCTTTTTTTTCGAGGGTTAATGTACGGGTCAGATCGTATAAGTAATAAAGTAATTAAGTTATGTTCTGCTCAGATAGCACCAATTTTCACTGACATAATTCAGGATACAATTGATACTGGTGAGATTCCTGTTAGTTGGAAAACATCTGCAATCTCTCCAGTGCCAAAATCAAATACAGTTACTACCCTAAATGACTATCGTCCAGTGGCACTTACTTCGATCATTATGAAATGTCTTGAAAAACTTATTCTCAGGTTTTTGCTAAATAAGAATGGTGTTATTTTAGATCCATGCAATTTGCCTACAGAGGCAAAAGAAGTGTTGATGATGCAGTCTTAATGTTTTTGCATAAGATCTTGAACACACAAAGTTCCTGGGTCTAACTCTAGACCCCAAGCTTACCTACAAGCAACACATAACCAACCTGAAACTAAAATGCAACAGCTCCCTCAACATCCTCCGACTCCTCTCCAACACCACTTGGGGTGCGAACCGCTATGCTCTCAAAATTTTTAGGCTCACCATTCGTGCCAAGCTTGACTACGGCAATATTGTCTACTGTGTCGCTCACAACTCATACCTCAACAACATAACACCATCCAAAATGAAGCCCTCAGGCTTTGTCTGGGTGCCTACGGGACCTCCCCAATCACCAGCCTTCATGTAGAAGCCAACGAACCCCCCTTTCTACTAAGATGTAGAAAGCTTAGCCTCTCCTATGCTTTTAGAGTCCTCACCAACACCCAGAACCCTGTTTACAACCTCATTAGGTACCCCAATTTCTGCACCCTCTTTGATAGGACTGAAACCCTATTCCCTCCCTTCAGCTTACTTATTAAATCAGACCTCTCCCATCTCGGCATCAACCTCGCCACTCTCGGCACCTTCTCCTGGCCCACTTTTCCTCCTTGGGCCACCCCCCTCCCTTCTGTCCACCTGGGCCTCTCCACTTATTACAAAACTTAAACCCACCCTAGCCTCTTCATCAATTTTCACAACCAAATCAAAGACCAACTCTCAAATTACACCCCCATCTATACTGATGGCTCTAAGGAAGGCAACAAGACAGCTGCTGCTGCCGTCATCCAAGACATCACCCTCAGTAGCAGACTTCCAGACTACTCATCCATCTTTTAGCCAAGGCTAAGGCCATTCTCCTCGCCCTCAACTTTGTTTAGTCCACTTTGCCATTTTTCTGACTCAAAGGCTGTTCTTACTTTTTTACTCAATCTTAAATGGGATAACCTCACATGCCACCTCCTCCTCCGGAAACTCCTTTCTCCAACCCTCTGCAGGAAAAGTATTCTTTTCTTCTGGATTCCCAGCCATGTTGGCATCCCAGGCAATGACAGGGATGATGCAGCCGCTAAGCTTGCCCTCAACCTCCTTCCTGCCCCTTTTCCTAAAATCCTCTCTGACATCAAACTGCTTATCGCTTCCCTTGTTCGTGACTGCTGGCAAACCTCATGGAACTCCCAAATTGATAAGATGTTATCCAGCCCACAATTCAGATCAAATCCACCATCAAGAAGCTCTCACGTATCGACAACGTTCATATTACCCGTCTTAGAATTGGTCACACCCACCTCACTCACTCCCACCTCCTTATTGGCTCCCCCCAAGCCTTCTGCAACAATTGCCATTGCACCTTCACAATCCATCACGTTCTCCTTGCTTGTCCCCTGTACAACCTTCCTAGAGCTTCCCTCGCTCCCCACAAGTCAATTGCTGAGTTCTTCCAGAAAATCCTCCGAATAAAATTATCTCCTTCATCATGCCTCCCTCTACAACCATATTTAATTCTCCTCTTCCACCCCCTCTCTACTTTGTTTTTGTTTCAACCATGCACCTCCCCTCTCAATCACAGCTCTCTGACCTTTTGTTCTGGAATTTCTCTCATTCTCCCCCTGTTTCCTTTCCTTCCTACCTCTAGAATAATCTGACCTCTCAGGCACAGTTTGACCTTCGTTGTCGTGGTGCTGTTAAGCCCTCATCAAACAAACATTGAATACTTGGAAACACCAAATTGCTTTTTGGGCTACATTTGTTGACTTCTCAAATGCTTTTAATTCCATCCAGCCATACTTGCTGATAAACAAACTGTTAGGTATGGGTGTCAATTGTAGGTTATTATTATGGATCTTAAATTATTTAAGAGACGACAGACCACAGTTTGTCAAGATGAATGGCTTATGCTGTGATGTTTGGTCCATTAGTACAGGTGCGCCCCAGGGTTGTTGTCTGTCTCCTATCCTTTTTGGCTTGTACACTAATGATTACAGAAGTAAACATGATGTTTGCTCAATTATCAAATATGCTATCGATACCGTGATAACTGGTTACCTTTATAATTACACTACTGCTCCAAATGAGGAAGAAATTGGTAATTTTGTTTCTTGGTGCAATCATAACTATTTTATATTGAGTTGTAAAAAACCAAGGAGATGGTGTTTGATTTTAGGAAACTGTCATGTGATCGTGCTCCAATCAGGGTTAATAATGAGGTTGTTGAACAGGTGGACCATTACAAATATCTAGGCACTATCATTGACCGTAAACTTACCTTTAAAGATTAGGGTGATGCAACTAGAACCAAGGCGTACCAAAGGTTGTATTTTCTACGAAAACTGAAATACTTTAAAAATATGCTAACGATACTGTGATAACTGGTTACCTTCATAATAACACTACTGCTCCGTATGAGGATGAAATTGGTGATTTTGTTACTTGGTGCAATCAAAACTATTTTATATTGAGTTGTAAAAAACCAAGGAGATGGTGTTTGATTTTAGGAAACTGTCATGTGATCGTGTTCCAATCAGGGTTAATAATGAGGTCTGTTTGTTGAACAGGTGGACCATTACAAATATCTAGGCACTATCATTGATTGTAAACTTACCTTTAAAGATTAGGCTGATGCAACTAGAACCAAGGGTACCAAAGGTTAAAGATGACAATATTATTCTTAAGCTCTTTTACCAGTCAGTAATACAAAGCGTGTTGACTTTCAGTATTATGTGTATATTCTGGCTGCTTACAAAAGATTCAACTAGTAAATTGGAGAAGATCGTAAGGGCCGCAAGTCATGTTGTTGGTGATTACATGTCTGTTATTATCTCTACAATAATATAATGCACCGAAAAAACCCTAAAATATTGAATGACAACACACATCCGCTCTTCCCACTATATGTTTTCTGCCGTTCACGTAAAAGACTTCGTATGCCATGGTCCAAGCATAACAGATTCAGGATTTCATTTGTACCCAACTCTATCTCCCTATTCAACTTGAAAGCGGTCCGATAGTTTGTGTTTTTATATTTTAAGTTAAATTTTTATATTTATTTATATATGTATATGTATGTGTATATATGTATGTGTGTATGCGTATGTATGTGTATATATATATGTGTGTATCTATGTGTGTGTGCATGGGTGTGTGTATGTATGTGTATATATGTGGCCCTATATATATGTATATTTACATCTTGAGCGTTATTGTATTTTACACCATTTACTATTATATACAGAAATTTACCTAATTTACTGGGGTTTTTAAAAAAAAATTATTTTATTTTATATATTTAAGTTTTATGTAACTTTTTTATTCATAACTTTTATATTTATATTTCTTTTTAAATATCTTTGTATGTTTTGCTACAGGGCGACAAATTTCCATATTTTGTTGTGGATGAAATAAATTGATCTTATCTTATCTTATTTACCCTCAATCCAAAAGTTTTTCAAGTTCAATTAAAACATATGTATAAATTCAGCAGGAGGCAGCTGAAGTCAAACTTGAATCCATTTCACCCTGATTTTACAACAATCTTAGGTGCCTTAAAAATGATTTTTCTGAGTTTCTCACTTCTTTTATGATATTGAATTTAACCAAATCTGAACTGTACCTTTGAATTTCAGCATAAACAGTCAGAATTCTAATGACATTTATGCTTTTCAAAATATTTTGGAAAAAGAGTCTATTTATTTTTCTGACATGATCGAACATCTAGACTGGTTCTCCTTTTTGAAGATTTGTCAAAATTTTGAGTCTGTATTTTTTTCACTAGAGTCAAAAAGTCATTGTCAGATTGTATTGTCATTTTGACCTTAACAGTAATACTGTATTATTTAGCAGGTCTAACTGTAAACTGACCTTCAAAGTTCCCAAAATCTTTTTGAGTTTTGCTGACAGAAAACCGTGATGTTGTTGCAACTTCAAAGACCTCATCAGCCTTTTCTTTGCTGCTAACAAAGCCTAAATGTTCACTTAAAGCAACGTCAAGCCCCATGGGTTATGGGGATTACAAGTTGTTGTAACCACTTTTTCTGCCATCTCCAGTATTAGATCGGTTGCTTATCAGCTAGCTAGAGATACAGTAGACGGGTAGGTAGAGGCCCTGTACATGTAAATTTACAACATTTGACTCTCTGACAGACTGAGTGAAAACTTCATAACCTCATGCAAACTTTATGACTCATGCATATTTAAAACCTACTTTCATATTCACCACCAGTTATGTAACTAGCTCAACCAGCATGAGGAGATTGTATGTAAATAGATAGACCCACTTGCACAAGTTGCAGAAAGGAGCAAAAAGCAAGCCTTTATGAATGGGTTTCATACTTTACCTATTCAGTTTTATTATGAAAATCACAGCTTGGAGCTTTTCAAGACTTCTTGATGGTTTAATTGTCTCTCAAATCAGTGCTCACAGCAGTAGAACTTAAAACCAAAAGTTTAATACGCCTTGGCCAAAATGTCAGTATATAACAGTAGATTCCTTTCATGTTAATTTCATTGCTGGACTTAGGAGCATGTAGCAGACTATGATTGTGGAGGTGCATGGTGTTCTGAAATTAATGGGGAAGAGCAAAATTGAGGCGCAATTCCAGTTGAATGAGTAAAACAAAACTCTTTAATAGACAATTTGCTACTTTTATTACATTTCTTTCATATCAAAGAACTTGTATACTTTTCTTGTGCATAAGTCAAATTGCTTACAATTTAAATGATGGTTTAAATATCATACACCTTTGGGATCTAGACTTTTGTGGGATAGGGGACAAATTGCATCTTTATAAAACAGTGAAGAAGAGTTAACAGGAATACTCTCATGGAAATTCATTTGTATGTATCTGATAGAGAAAAATCTAAGAAACAGATTGGTGGAAAACCCATGTTGTTATCTTATTCCTAGAAGACCAGAGGACATTATTCGCTAGAGGACATAGGTTTAAAATTTACAAAGAGCACACACGCTTGGATATATATAAACATTTTTCAGCCAGCGAGTTGTTAATAATTGGAATTCTCCACCTGATTATGTTGTGGAAGCAAAATCTTTCTTGTAGTTTAAAGTAAGATATGACTCTTACCACACTAATAATGATCTTAAAGGATATAATATGGACCGGAAGGCTTTCTTACCCTGGGCCAGAAGGCTTCCTTACCCTAGGCCAGAAGCTTCCTTACCCTGGGCCAGAAGGCTTCCTTACCCTGGGCCAGAAGGCTTCCAAACCCTGGGCCAGAAGGCTTCCTTACCCGTGGCTGCAGAAGCCCATAAATGAGTGGATGTGGCTGTCCTGGTAAAGAAGTTATTGAACTTAAAAGATTTTTCTTGCCTGCATAAAAATTACTTTCTTACTGAGTCTAAGTCATCATTATGATGTCATCACAACAATTTCCTGTACTAATCTTTATGTATTTCTTTAAAAATAAATTGCCAATCTTTTATAATTCAAATATAAGTTACAAGAACAGATTGGAAAACATTATTGTAAATTTTATTCTACACTATTCTTAATCATTTTTGAAGAAAAAAATGTTCCCAATCATTTAAAAAATTTGAAATTAATTTTCAAACAAATACATAAAGAATGGTACAGGAAGTGCTGTGATGACATCATAATGATAACTTAGACCCAGACCAACAATCTCTTTTATGCAGACGATAATAATATTTACAATTCAATAACTTCTTGTGGGATTAAGATATTAACTTGGTGCTTTCACCAATCTGTTTCTTTTATTGTCCTCTATCAAATATATTTAAATGAAATTCCATAGGAATATTCCTTGAAGCCTTGTCACTTGCACTGGTTCCAGACATTCATGTATTCTGTACAAATATTCAATTTATTTGTACGAAAAAGATCATGTAAGAATATCGTAGCTTCCCAAAATACAATGAAGAGTCTCATGATATTTGTAATCTCTGTGTAGCAAATACAGTCCTATAAATTTCATATTTCAGTGTGAATTATTTTTGTTTGATTTACCTTTTCTTTCGCAGAGAATTCCTTCTTCCACTGCAATATCAACTGGTCAGTCAGCAGGCCAAGCAACGTCAACTCCAATGCCAGTGCCTCAGGTTGAACGTGAGAAGATTTACCAATGGATAATTGAATTGGCTAGTCCAGAGACAAGGGAAAATGCTCTGTTAGAGCTAAGGTATTATATCCTTCCACAAAATTTGTTGTTTGTTTAATTAGCTCAGCCAATAACCTCTGCCAACAAAGTGCAGTGTGGGATATATGCCAATCTGGCTATGATATCCCAATAAAAAAAACTGCATCTTACTCTCCATTGATATTTAGCATGGACTCTAATATCCCATGGGGTTATGAAATATATTCCCATTCGGATATCAACCTGAATCTTTTAGTGCTTAGAAAAGGAATCATTTGAATACATGTAGATTTGCACACAAGTAGGGGAATTCTGTACCAAGTTATGAATATTTATTAAAGGCCTGAGTAGTTTTCTTTCATTTCACCAAAGATTAGCAATATCCATCAAAGCATAGCAAAACCTGGTGGTAAGCTTGGGTGATATATCGATATTGACACATATCGATATGGGCAATATTGACTTCAAGGGTCATATCGATATATCAATATTATGTTCATCAATGATAATACACAATACATGTACTACTAAGCTGGTAAATATGACTATCAAACATCCAAGTATTCTTCATTAAACAGCCACAAAAAGTTAATAAATGTTATTTATATCAAAGTTTTAGGCAGTCAGTTATGATATAACTTTTTTAGACATCAATATTGTGATAATCATTACCCCAAAATCCTTCCACGGACAAAAAACAAATTGGCTCATGGATATGCAGAATTAGAAAGGCATTGCGCAATACGTCAACTTCATACTTGATGGCTTATGATGTTTAGACAACAAAACCTATAAGATTTTGAATCCTCAAACATCGTATCAAAATTCCTTAAAAGGAATACTGAATCTGATTTTATTAAATAATAAAACAGTCATTAATTGTCAAATCACTGACAAAAAATATGGATTTTTCTCATTATTTTGTTTGTTCAGATTCAGAAAGTCTAAGTGACAGACCAGGCCTTACAGATTGATCAGATACTGTACAGTATAAACTACACATACACACCAAGTACTGTACTATAATGTGTACAGACAGTGATATCATGATTATCCAAGAAGCCTATTAAAAAATTGTCCAGAAACACCTCAGCACAGAAACCACAACTTATCTACCAATTATCATCCTACCGAAGTTCTTTTTATTCTTTCCATTGAAGTCCTCCAGGCACTCATTGGAGAAAACTATTAGTAAATGGAATGGTTGGCTGGGCCCAGAAAATAAGTTCTCCAAACCACAATTCACTCACTAAAAGGGCTGTGTAGCTGTGTATTGCCAGCAATTTAATTCACTCACATTCACTTTGGTAATCAAGCATTGGTCCAGGAGAGTAAGACTTAGTGGAGACGGGTTTGAAATATGATCTCGACTTGTTCCATTTGCCAATCGGGACTTAGGGTTGGAGAGTAATAGGCCTCTTGGATCAACATGTGATAACACTTAAGTTTTTTTTGAGAGACTGCACTCATGCGAACATTGAAGCAGACTTGAAATTGAATATTATGTTTATATATATATGGACTTAAAATGCTACCAAAATAATGTTATTTCAGTCGGACATTCATGAGAAGTAAGTGAAATATAAAATCTAAAGAAGAATTAGAGCTATGTTTTGTCGGGCATAAAACCTAGTACCAGTTCCACAACAATCTTTTTTAAGATGTTAAGCTGAGGCCTGATCTTTTTCAATGTTTCTGTGCTTGATCTTTTTAGAAAAAAACCTTGTAAAGAACATTTTTTTATGCATAATGGGTATTTATTTGAAGATTTATGCATATATTTTAGAGTAATATTTGTTAATTTGTACTTGACATTTTTGTGTTGAGACAAGATTACTTTGCACAGAACAATAACTATTACTTACGTATGACATCATATAATTTGCATATTAAATATTTTGATAATAGATATTTTCAAGCAATATATCGATATTGCATAGTAATCAATATCACCCAAGCTTACCTGGTGGAAGTAAGTGAAAATGTGAATATTTATAGTTTAAAAGTTTCTGTAAAACTAAGGTGGTTGAAAATTAAAATTTGAGTTTTATTAACCAAGTATTAAGTGTGGAAAGAGCAAGCAATGATTACAGTTTTGATCTCTTGCTTAGGACATCATATCCCAATGGTGTTATTACAGTTTTGATCTCTTGCTTGGGACATCATATCCCAATAGTGTTATTACAGTTTTGATCTCTTGCTTGGGACATCATATCCCAATGGTGTTATTACAGTTTTGATCTCTTGCTTGGGACATCATATTCCAATGGTGTTATTACAGTTTTGATCTCTTGCTTGGGACATCATATTCCAATGGTGTTATTACAGTTTTGATCTCTTGCTTGGGACATCATATCCCAATGGTGTTATTACAGTTTTGATCTCTTGCTTGGGACATCATATCCCAATGGTGTTATTACAGTTTTGATCTCTTGCTTGGGACATCATATCCCAATGGTGTTATTACAGTTTTGATTTTTTGCTTGGGACATCATATCCTAATGGTGTTATTACAGTTTTGATCTCTTGCTTAGGACATCATATCCCAATGGTGTTATTACAGTTTTGATCTTTTGCTTGGGACATCATATCCTAATGGTGTTATTACAGTTTTGATCTCTTGCTTGGGACATCATATCCCAATGGTGTTATTTTAAATTGATAGTCCAATATATCTTTTCACACATTTTGACGGTTGCTTATTTAACTCAGCCAGGAACCTCCGCATCAATTTTAGTGATTTTAATTGTCATCAGCACATCTTAATTAGTAAAGACTGGATGTTGATACAATATGATGTAATGTTCATGGCTGCTCAATGAAGAAGTTAATGAAAATTTAAGGTACATTGGAAAATAAGGGGTGGGAATGTTTTCATGAGATATTTGTTGTTTATATTTTACATCATATATATTTACTTAAAATTTCTCCTTATAGTAAAAAGAGGGAAGTAGTTCCAGAGTTGGCTCCAATGCTGTGGCACTCTTTCGGTACTGTAGCAGCTTTACTTCAAGAAATTGTCAATATTTATCCTTATATAAACCCACCAGCATTGACAGTAAGTCATTTTCCTTTATTTTGTTGTTTCTTCTTAACACCTTGTCCATCCTAATTGCTTCTATCCCTATTCCGCTCTCTAATTTATGTCTCAACATTTCCAACTACCTCTATAACCTGGCAAAACTCTGGGATCTTGAGACTAGTAACAAGCTTTACTCAATTAACCCCAAAGTCTAAGTTAATTCCCCCTTACACATCACTACCGTAGAGAAGGGTGTTGTCATCACCTGTATTTGTCTTGGTTATTCCTTTCTCACATTCTCCTACTTCTTATCAGGCTCCCCCCAAACCTACCTGCAATACTAAACTTTTGATCAATCGTATTCCTCTATCTGCCCCTTATACTTCACTTTCAGATCTATGCTCTCCTCCTTTATCTCTATCTGCCCCTTATACTCCATCCAGTTTTAGATCTACTCTCTCCCCCTTCATCTCTATCTGCCCATTATACTCCAGTTTTAGATCTACTCTCTTTCCCTTCATCTCTATCTGCCCTTATACTCCAGTTTCAGATCTACGCTCTCCCCCTTTATCTGTCCATTATACTCCAGTTTTAGATCTACTCTCTGCCCCTTTATCTCTATTTGCCCCTTATACTCCAGTTTTAGATCTACTCTCTGCCCCATCATCTCTATCTGCCCCTTATGCTCCAGTTTTAGATCTGCTCTCTCCCCCTTCATCTCTATCTTCCCCTTATACTCCAGTTTTAGATCTACTCTCTGCCCCATCATCTCTATCTGCCCCTTATACTCCAGTTTTAAATCTATGCTCTTCCCCTTCATCTCTATTTGCCAATTATACTCCAGTTTTAGATCTACTCTCTCCCCCTTTATCTGCCCATTATGCTCAAATTTTAGATCTACTATCTGTCCCTTATACTCCAGGTTTAGCTCTACTCTCTCCCCCTTCATCTCTATCTGCCCATTATACTCAAGTTTTAGATCTACTCTCTCCCCCTTCATCTCTATCTGCCATTATTCTCCAGTTTTAAATCTACTCTTTCCCCCTTCATCTCTATCTGCCCATTATGCTCCAGTTTTAGATTTACTCTCTCCCCCTTCATCTCTATTTGCCCATTATACTCAAGTTTTAGATCTACTCTCTCCCCCTTCATCTCTATCTGCCATTATTCTCCAGTTTAAAATCTACTCTTTGCCCTTCATCTCTATCTGCCCCTTATACTCCAGTTTTAAATCTACTCGTTGCCCTTCATCTCTATCTGCCCCTTATACTCCAGTTTTAGATCTACTCTTTGCCCTTCATCTCTATCTGCCCCTTATACTCCAGTTTTAGAATTACTCTCTTCCCTTTCATGTTTATCTCAGAACTCTTTAAGAAAAATTCCTCCTCTGACATCATTTCCTTCTTCCATAGCAGCAACTTATTTCACTTGGTCTAATAGTCACTCATCCCCCATTCTTTTACCCCTACTAATACACTCGCTATCCTTTCTACTCCTCTATGAAGTTGACATTTTCTTCTCCCTCTCATTGTAGCACCATGATTTTTAATACCCTGCTGGCACATTTGACTCTGACTGTCTTGGACCAGTTAGGAAAAATATCCAATTCTTTCTAAAGGGAAACTTTCAAGCCCTCTATTGTGTGTGTGCACAAAGCGTAAGATCTGAACCATGCAGGAGGTGCACATTGAGTCTATGTGTGCTCTTAAGCCTTCATGCTTGAAATGAATCAATAGAATTTTCTTTCCTGTCATGATCCTAAGAGAAGAATTGGATATACTGTACTCCCTTAAAGCTCAACAAACAAACAAAGTATTTTCTTGAGAAAAATGCATAAATTTCAAAGAGCCAAGATATTTATACACTTTAGTTGTTTTGTCTTAGTTTTGTAAGATCGCAATATATGAGTGCTTTGAACATCATCAATTAAAGTAGTATTGCAATGCTATGAGGTTAAGTTGATAGGAGGTTCTTCTGATGATGATGGTATTGTTATGGATGCACCCAACATTTTCCTGATTAACAAGCAATAAAACAATCAATTGAAAGAATAACACCTCACTTCTACCTTAAATTAATCATTATTCGATATGTAAATGAATTTGTTTTATCGTAAATATATGGTGATCACGTCAACTTTCCTGAGAAATGGTAGGGTTGTTTTTTGTTTCAACAAGTTTATTTTCCCATTGTGATATAAAATAATAATATTCAAGGTGCTAGGGGTAATTCCCCACTTAAGTATTTTACAAAAGCAACATTATATACAACAAAATGTAATTTGTATAACAAGTGACATAATAATACGATTAATGCAAAGCTGTTATAGTTTCAAAAACAAAATATGAAATTAGAGCATATTATGTCACATTATCATATGTCTTTTATATCATGCACAAATCAACTGGTATGTGGGGGAAGTTTACATAAAGAAAATAAAAGAAGATAAAACCAAAAACCTGGAAAGTATACAGGTAAGATCAAAGGAGTAAACCTAAGCATCCACATAACAAAGCATAAATATCTGTGATGCAAATTAAGCAAACCGTAATGGAAACGCTATAATAGAACAAATAAATAAATTCTCAATAGCCTATAAGTCATTAAACAATAACTTTGTATAATACAAGAGAAAATTTCAATAGAATGAATTGGAGACAATTGTTTTTTTGTTAGTACAAAGTTAGAGGATAGAAAAACATCAAATAGCATTCCAGAGTGCAGGTGAATGAAAAGTATGCTCGTTCTTCGTATCTTTATTATTCTTAAGAGCGATACACTTATCAACATCCAGAAAAGTTGTAAATTTATTGTTTGAAGATACTAAAGTTCATGGTCATGTTCTGAAGTTTACAAGAATATAGATGGTACTTTGCTTGCATTAATACAAAATTGTAAGAGCTGTCAATATCATTATCTATGAAACCGAAAGACCCAATTTTATAGTATAAACACATATGAGGTGGTGAAAAGGAGAAATGGTAGGTGCCGATTTCTTATGATTGCATTAACTTAAGAAGTAACCATCAGTCAGATTGATAAGTTGAGGGCCAACTGTGCATGCAAAGTCCAGTTAAGCTTGTCATGTGCAATCTTACTTTGAAGCTGATGGAATGATTTTTCTTGTCTCCAATTTTAGGCCCATCAGTCTAACAGAGTTTGTAATGCCCTGGCATTACTGCAATGTGTAGCATCCCATCCAGAAACCAGGTCAGCTTTTTTGCAAGGTAAGTAGTTTTGAATAATACAAAAAATCAGTGAAGATTTAAGACTGAGAATACAAAGCATTTGGTTTTGTTAGTTTTTTTTCCTCACAGATTGTATTTCCACCAAATATATTTTTAGCTGTCCATATACCTTTAGGGGGAGTTCTTTCAGAGGAATATTCCCGTGAATTTTCATTTTCATATATATTTTATTTACAATGTTCATTGCTCCTTTGTCTGATCTCATTGAAAGTCATAATGTCATGTACCATCAGTTTGCTGATGATGTACAACTTTATATACCATTTGATCCCTCCTTCACTGGAGATGGTGACGTGCCAAACTTCAACTCTCCAGTTGCATATCTGATATTCGTACCTGGATGTTGACAAGTAGTCTGAAGCTCAATGATGATAAACGGAATTTATCATCTTCTCATCCACTTACCATAGGCATAAATATGGATTGCATAATATCTCACTGCAAGTTTGCACGGTTGTAGTCCCTGGATCTGACCATATCAGGAACCTTGGGGCCTATTTTGATAGCAGTTTATCAATGTCTAAACATGTGAATCAGGTGTGCAGCAGTGCCAACTTCCACTTATGGCAGCTGCGTGAAGATAAGGCCTTATCTTACTCATGATGCATGTAAGTGTGCTGTTCAATCACTGGTGATCAGCAGAATTGATTATGCTTCTGGTTTACTGAGTGGTTTGTCAGGTGGCCTGTTAAACAAACTTCAACTTGTTCAGAATACTGCTGCAAGACTGATCTCTGGCATAGGTATAAGATCTCATATTACTCCTATAATTTCCCATTTGCATTGGCTCAGAGTACAGTCACGAATTAGGTTTAGGCTTTATGTTCATCTTTTCAAAATTCTACATGGTCTTGCACCAATTTATCTGTCTGAATTAATTCATCTGTATGTCCCAGATCCCAGACTTAGGTCTGCCTCTAATGGCCCACTGATAAGGAGACAGTATGGCAGCAAACAAGTAAGTCGTTACAACTTTGCTGTCACTGGATCATCTCTCTGGAATGAGCTGCCTGTCCACATCAGATCTGCAAGTGACATTATCAATTTCAAGAAGCAATTGAAAACACACCTTTTTAACCAATAATGTAAAGCGCTTAGTTTTGTTCTCAATATAAGCGCTATATAAGCATCTACATAATAATAATAATAATATATGATAGAGGACTATAAAAGAAACAATTTGGTGTAAAAATAATGTTGATATCTTTTTGCATTTAGGAGTTAAAGCATTTTAAAGATTACTCGAGTTTGTTGAGAAGTGACCTCACAGTGTACAGTGTGATGTCATAAAGGCAGATCCAAGACAATTGTTATACACCGTATTCGACATTATAATCGCCGGGGCACTTACAAAAATATACTTGCACCACCTTTTAGGCCCAAAGTTTCTTCCTAATAAGCGCCCATGCTCCGGGTCACATACAGTGAGCTATTCGAACTTCATTGTGTGAACTGGTGCTATCTAGCCCCACAATAACCAACACAAAAACATTGTGAGTGTCTAATGCAAAATAAGCAAATAATGTAAAAAAAAAAATATAAATTATATTATCAGTTAAAAATGTTTGGTAGGCGCTTATTAGAGCGGGCACTTAATACGTCGTATATGGTATTTCTCTTTTAAAAAAAGATTTTCTTTTACTCGAGTGTAAGATTCATGAGCAGAAGGGCAAAGCATGCGTTCATATAAAGTGTATGTTATGACTCATTTCAATTTATGAATAAAAAATGCTTCCAGTAATTCAGAGCAAAGCAATTAATTTTTAAACAAATACACAAAAATTGTCTTGAATCTGTCTTTATGACATCACATTTTACACTGTGAGGTCACGTTTGAACATACTGGCACAATCTATGAAATGCAATAACTCCTAGACAGAATAAGATATCAATAAAAGGTTAATGAATAACCCGCTATGCGATTGGTACAAGATGATGCATAGAAACTAGGCACAGATTGAGCGATGCATGAGGCGGAGCCAAGTGCATCCAGTAATATCTGTGCAACCGAACGCATAGTGTGTTATTCATTAACCCTGTAGATATATATTTTACAGATTACTTGTTTAAATTTAGAAAAAATAAGCAAAAACTGATAAAACACAAAAACTTTTAAGATTTGTATTATAATCAATTTTCAAGATACTCACAATAACATTGACTCAGCTTCAATGTGTAGTATTCATCTGCAAAGTAACAAACTAAAGACACTCATAACATACTAATGCATGAGCTAAAATAAACAAATCATTGAAAAATTTGAAATTTCATATTTACATAAGATCAAGGAAAAAAGTACCAAAATATATTTTAATTATTAAAACAATTTTTAACACAGCAGGCCGGTGTAAGCAACAACAATAAAATTCAGTTTGAACAATTCTGTGATAAAATTTCGCAAAATAAACACTGTCAATAATGTTATTGTTAGTAGCAGGCGACGGCTAGAATAAGGCATTTCAAGTTTGCTGATCCATGATAACATATGCCGGAACTACTTTTCTTTCAGTTCAATGAACTCATGCATTCGGATAACACAGGATAACACATGATAACAGGATAACACATGGACGTGCGCAATACACGCTGTTAACAGACTACATATGAACATGATTTTTTTGCCAATTTATTTCTTTAATATTCCTCTATCATATACATGGAAGTGAAATTCACAGGAATATTCCTTTAAGGGACCCTGAAAAATGTATGAGACAATTGTGTGACCTGTAGCTTTAATTTAAATGGGTTTGTGCTTGTTCATAAGTATGTATCATCTAATTATCATTTTAAGTAGGAGAGGGGTACTATAGTACACTGTAAGCATATACTGATGTTTGACGTCTTAAGGGAACACAAGGACTTTATGGAACACAAGGACGTCATGGAACACAAGGACGTCATGGAACACAAGGACGTCATGGAACACAAGGGCGTCATGGAACACGAGGACTTTATGGAACACAAGGACTTTATGGAACACAAGGACTTTATGGAACACAAGGACTTTATGGAACACAAGGACGTCATGGAACACAAGGACTTTATGGAACACAAGGACTTTATGGAACACAAGGACTTTATGGAACACAAGGACTTTATGGAACACAAGGACTTTATGGAACACAAGGACTTTATGGAACACAAGGACTTTATGGAACACAAGGACGTCATGGAACACAAGGACGTCATGGAACACAAGGACGTCATGGAACACAAGGACGTCATGGAACACAAGGACGTCATGGAACACAAGGACTTTATGGAACACAAGGACGTCGTGGAACACAAGGACGTCGTGGAACACAAGTACGTCGTGGAACACAAGTACGTCGTGGAACACAAGTACGTCGTGAAACACAAGTACGTCGTGAAACACAAGTACGTCGTGGAACACAAGTACGTCATGGAACACAAGTACCTCGTGGAACACAAGTACGTCGTGGAACACAAGTATGTCATGGAACACAAGTATGTCATGGAACACAATGGTTGTCAACAAAGAGTGAAACATTTTATAATGAATGAATAGAATTATAAAATTGTAATTTTAATTAACTTTATAATGGCTGAATCCACTTATCTGATAGGTTAGAACTGTCATTTCTGAACATATATATTAGGGTATATGGGAAGGAAGTTTTGATTTGGTAAAGGAATATTAATTCACCATTTTTGTTCTTTGGAACTTCCCTCATTAGTCATAAAATGTGTGGGAATAAAAACCGTTGCCCAGCAATGTATAATGAAATATCATTGATGTATTTCTTTTTCAGCTCACATTCCACTTTTTCTGTATCCGTTCCTTCACACTGTCAGTAAAACGAGACCATTTGAATACTTGAGGCTTACAAGTTTGGGAGTCATTGGTGCATTAGTCAAAGTAAGTGCAGGCATACAGGACCAACATTTTTAAGGCTTAAAGCACTATGGACAGCTAGAGGCAACATGGGCTTTAAATGGTTTAAAACATGATCTAAAACAGCAAAAAATAAATCCATTCAAATTGGTTAAAATTGACCACTTTACAGCATTTTTAAATTTTAGCTGTTATTGCACAATAATGTGTGACATCAATGGGAAAAGGATCCTTCATTACCTTTTGTAAAACCTTTGTTTTTTATTCCCCTGTCAATGTTGTGTGAAATATAGAATTGGACTTTGGACAAAATTTGATGCAACTTTGTCACACCCCAAATCATCATGTATTTGGAAAAGACATTCTGAAATTTACAAGTAGCTGAATTTGAAAACATAATTTAAAGAATTATATAAAGATTTTGAGATGTGTGCCTCTTAGTATATAACAATTTTCAGACAAATTAACAAATCATGAAACTTTGTTTATTTAGTCATAACTTGAAAACTAAATCAGTATTTTACAAATTTTAAAAATTATTTTACTCAGAATTCCATACTCTTTTACATATCTAAAAGCTGCTAAATGTCCATAGATGTTTAATTTACGAAATAAATTTTGTTATTCTTGCAAAGTTTTGGTAACCTATCAGTACAATATTCTAATGACCTTTGTCGTGTGTAAATGGTAAGGGGGTGGTCACACACTTTGAGCTTTTTTTTTGCCAAGATATATCCATCAATATCACTATACCATCGTCTTACTCGTTCCAGCATTTTGGTGCATCTGATTTCAGTTTTAAATTTGTAACAAGTGAAAATGACTGGTGAAGAAAGTCAAGGAATGATGCACACCCCCCTTTCTTACTAAACTTTATATATGTATTCAAAAACAATTTTCTGCCAATATGTAACTTTTTACTCAATATTTTATCAAATTTCAGGTAAATGACAACAAAATGTCAATGAAATACACAAAGACTCTTAAGGATTGCTGCTACAACTAGTCTGATTTTAGCCATTTCGGCACAAATAACTAGTCAAATTTTCAGCTATTTTGGCACAAATAAGTAGTCGGATTTTCAGCCATTTCGGCACAAATAACTAGTTTTGATTTCAGCCATTTCGGCACAAATAACTAGTCTGATTTCAGCCATTTTGGCACAAATAATTAGTCTTATTTCAGTCATTTCAGCACAAATCAGACAAATTTAAACTTGAATATCTCCTTAATGGACAAAGATTTTGGAACACTTTTCTTTCTCCACCATTGCATTGTCCTTCTTTATATTAGATTAACTTTCATGACCTCTGAACTTAACCTTTAACCTGTTTTCTTCTCAGACGGACGAACAAGAGGTCATCAACTTTTTACTTACTACTGAAATCATCCCCTTGTGTCTTCGAATCATGGAGAGTGGTAGTGAATTATCAAAAACCGTAAGTATGTAGTAAAGCCATATACACTTAACCCTTTAGGGACTGAATACTATTTTGGAATTTTCTTGTTGGTGACTGGACACTTTTGGAGAAAAATAAAATGTCAAAATAAAAATACAGGAAGTTGGAAGTACATTATGAAAAATTTATAAAACAGCAAGTTTGTTCAGAACAAACAACTCTTTTAAATGATACATGAAATATCTCATTTCAATAATACATATCCATAGTAAGGATAATTAATTAAATTTAATTTTGCAAGTTTAACCAAAATGTTATAATTTTACCAGTTTTGTTTAACCATTTTGTTTAAACAAACTTTTTACATAAAAATTGCGCTGAAATAAATTCTCTTTACAATGATATAAGATTTGAGTACCTTCCTTTTTATGTTGATGTTACTATACATAACAAGATATGCACTGAATGTGCAATTACACAAATATACATATAACTATACATGTGCAGTACTGTCTGTGTATATCATTACATAGTGAAAATACTACCTGTACTGTTACTCTTGTTCCCCTCCAGGTAATGTATAGACCCAACCCTAACGTTATGTATAGGCCTAATCCTAACATTATGTATAGGCCTAAGCCTAACTAATGTTAGTTTCACTTACTGAATTGTTATCACTTTCTGATGATTCTGAATCAGAATCTCCCAGAAAATCTTCATTATCGCCATTTCGATCAGCAAATATTGATGCCAATAGCAATTTGGTATCAATGTTCGCAGAATCAATTCATTAATCGATTTAGCTGTTTACATGTTTATAGAAAGTGAGGGGGTAGTGCAGTAATAGCTTAAGTTTATCCTCCTGCAGTCCCCAAAGGTTAAAGCAAATATATCTTGATTATCTTCAACATACTCTACTCAAAATTTTCAGGCTTACCATTCGTGCCAAGCTTGACTATGGCAATATTGTCTACTGTGTCGCTCACAATTCATACCTCAACCACATCAACACCAGCCTTCATGTTGAAGCCAATGAACTCCCCTTTCTACTTAGATGTAAAAAGCTTAGCATCTCCTATGCTTTTAGAGTCCTCACCAACACCCAGAATCCTGTTTACAACCTCATTAGGTACCCCAATTTCTCCTCCCTCTTTGATAGAACTAAAACCCTATCTCCTCCCTTCAGCTTACGCATTAAATCAGACCTCTTCCATCTCGGCATCAACCCCGCCACTCTCGGCACCTACTCCTGGCCCACTTTTCCTCCTTGGGCCACCCCCTCCCCTCTGTCCACCTGGGCCTCTCCACTCATCACAAAACTCAAACCCACCCTAACCTCTTCATCAATCTCCACAACCAAATCAAAGACCAACTCTCAAATTACACCTTCATCTATACTGATGGCTCCAAGGAAGGCAACAAGACAGCTGCTGCTGCCATCATCTAAGACATCACACTCAGTAGCAGACTTCCTGACTACTCATCCATCTTTTCAGCCGAGGCTATGGCCATTCTCCTCGCCCTCAACTTTATTGAGTACTCTCCTCTCAGCCACTTTGCCATTTTCCCCGACTCAAAGGCTGTTCTTACTTCTTTACTCAATCTTAAATGGGATAACCTCACTTGCCACCTCCTCCTCCGGAAATTTTTTTCTCCCACCCTCTGCAGGAAAAGGGTTTTTTTCTTCTGGATACCCAAGCCATGTTGGCATCCCTGGCAATGACAGGGCTAATGCAGCCGCTTAGCTTGTCCTCAACCTCCTCTCTACCCCTTTTCTCAAAACCCTCTCTGACATCAAATCTCTTATCGCTTCCCTTGTTCGTGACTGCTGGCAAACCTCATGGAACTCCCAAATTGATAACAAACTCTATGTCATCTAGCCCACAATCCCGATCAAATCCACCATCAACAACCTCTCTCGTAACGACAATGTTCATATTACCCGTCTTAGATTTGGTCACACCCACCTCACTCACTCCCACCTCCTTATTGGTTCCCCCTAACCCCTCTGTAACAATTGCCACTGCATCCTCACTATCCATCACGTTCTCCTTGCTTGCCTCCTGTACAACCTTCCCAGAGCTTCCCTCGCTCCCCACAACTCAATTGCTGAATTTTTTCAAAAAAATCCTCCGGATAAAATTATCCCCTTCCTTCATCATGCCTCCCTCTACAACCATATTTAATTCTCCTCTTCCACCCCCTCCCTACTTTGTTTTGTTTCACCCATGCACCTCTCTCGATCACAGCTTTCTGACTTTTGTTCTTGAATTTCTCTCAATCTCTCCCTGTTTTCTTTTCTTCCTACCTCTAAAATGATCTGACCTTTCAGGCACAATTTGACCCTCGTTGTCGTGGTGCCGTTAAGACCTCATCAAACAAACAATCAAAATGATTGTAATTGATTGCATTGATTGTAATTGATTATTTGTATTGATTTTAATTGATTGTAATGATTGCAATTGCCTTTTATGGCAAATAATTTATCACAATCAGCCATTTGGTATGTGCCGAGCTCTTTGATATTTTTTTCATACTTATTGGCAGAGGGCATACATGTTTTGGGAAAAGTGTGACCCATTTGATGTATTTTGTTTTCTTAGGAAATTTTATGTAATTCTCTTTTAAGGTAATTTATTTCCAAATTTTACTCTTGTGGTGACCAAATTTAATTGGTAAAAGCAATAACATAACTCACATTGAGTGTGTATCTAACAGGAAAATGATTGGGAAATAACAATTAAGGTGATGAACTTTCTTTGTTCTTATTATATTCAAGGTTCTTGCCACCAACTTCTACAAATACTTCAAAAATTGGGCCTTTTACCCTCTCATGCTTAGTGCTCTGAGCAGGGTAATAGTAATGGCTCCTTTCACCCTCTCATACTCAGTGCTCTGAGCAGGGTAATAGTAATGGCTCCTTTCACCCTCTCGTTCACCCTCTCGTGCTTAGTGCTTTGAGCAGGGTAATAGCTCCTTTCACCCTCTCGTGCTTAGTGCTCTGAGCAGGGTATTAGTAATGGCATCTTTCACCCTCTCATGCTCAGTGAGAATAAAGTCCAGGACAAATAAATTTTTCCAGAATAAAGTCAAGGACATCAGGCACATGATTAATGACCTACATGTTGACCCACCATCTATACTGATAGACAGAAGGTTTCCTTTCAATTGTTCACTTCTTTCTGATTTCCAGCCTGTCACTGAAGATGAACTTATGAATATAATCGCGAAGTCACCTTCCAAGACATGTGCTCTTGATATGATTCCAACATGGCTGTTGAAACAACATGTGAAAACTATCCTCCGAAACTTACAGAAGTTGTGAATGCTTCCTTGGAACATGGTATTTTCCCAAAGCCTATGGACATGCAATTGTGGCTCCCATCATCAAAAACAATCTTTGGACAAAAATGAACTCAAAAACTACCGCCCAGTCTCAAACATTGCTACAGTTTCAAAATATATTGAAAAAGTTGTAACCAGTAGACTCACTGAACACATCAACAAACACAAACTTTTGAGCCACTACAATCGGCCCATCGAACTTCACACAGTACTGAGTCTGCCCTACTACATGTGCAAGATTATGTTCTTCAAGCGCTCGACCAGCAGAAAGCTATTTTATTTCTTATGTTGGATCTGTCTGTCGCGTTTGATACGCTTAGACCACCAAATCATGCTCGTTTTGAGCATAGCTTTGGCATTTCTGGCAACGCTTTGGATTGGCTATCATCATATTTTAATTGTCAGACTAACCATGTCCATGTTCCTGGAGCTGACTCAACACTGTAAATCTTGAATATGGGACCCCACAAGGCTCTGTTTTAGGACCTTTGTCATTCACACTTTATACTATCCCAATAGGTGACATATTGCGGAAGCACAAGATCGAGTATCACATATATGCTGATGATATACAGATTTTCTTAGCCTTTAACCCTAAAGTTCCACTCGATGCTGAATGTGCTTTATTCAAACTGACCTCCTGTGTGCAAGATATCCAACAGTGGATGATTGCAAACAAACTTAAACTTAATGAGGACAAAACAGAGTGTATCATATTCTCTTCATCAAATGCTAGTAAAGCCCTTGAGAACCTCAAGTTTGTTTTTGGCAATACTTGCATCTCACCAGTCACTTCAGTTAAAAATCTGGGAGTTGGATAATAGAATGTCAATGGACAACCATGTGACACAACTTAGTAAAACAATTAATTATCACATTAGAAACATTGGCAAGATTCAGGGTACATTAACGTTGAAACCTGTCATTATGTTGTTCGATCACTCATCCTATCACGCTTGGACTACTGTAATTCCCTTTGAATGGTATTACCATGAAAATGTAAATCTCCTTACAGAAACTCCAAAATAAAGCTGCTAAGCTTATCTTCAGGAAACGTCGTCGTGATCATGCCTCACCCTTGCTCAACAAATTGCATTGGCTCCCTGTGTCACAGCGAATTTTATACAAAACATGTGTTATTGTCTACAAATCCCTGATACATCAATCACCTGAATACATATCCAACAGTCTGAAACTTTATACACCAGCACGATCCCTTCGCTCCTCTTCTGAAAACTTCCTGACTGAACCCAGAACTAACACCAAAGCTGGTTCTAGGGCTTTTTCAGCTGCAGCACCCCATGTTTGGAACTCTTTGCCTTCACACATTGCCATGCCAGTTCACTTGGACAGTTCAAAACACGTCTTAAGACTTTTCTTTTTTAATCATGTATTACTTACTGAACTTTGGGGCAGCATTCTGGGCGCTTTGTATCCTATGGAAAAGGCGCCTACTACAAATGAACATGGATGGATGGATGGATGCTCTGAGCAGGGTAATAGTAATGGCTCCTTTCACCCTCTGTGCTCTGAGCAGGGTAATAGTAATGGCTCCTTTCACCCTCTCAAGCTCAGTGCTTTGAGCAGGGTGATAGTAATGGCTCCTTTCACCCTCTCAAGCTCAGTTCCAGAGCAGGGTAATAGTAATGGCTCCTTTCACCCTCTCATACTCAGTGCTCTGAGCAGGGTAATAGTAATGGCTCCTTTCACCCTCTGTGCTCTGAGCAGGGTAATAGTAATGGCTCCTTTCACCCTCTCGTTCACCCTCTCGTGCTTAGTGCTTTTAGCAGGGTAATAGCTCCTTTCACCCTCTCGTGCTTAGTGCTCTGAGCAGGGTGTTAGTAATGGCATCTTTCACCCTCTCATGCTCAGTGCTCTGAGCAGGGTAATAGTAATGGCTCCTTTCACCCTCTCAAGCTCAGTTCCAGAGCAGGGTAATAGTAATGGCTCCTTTCACCCTCTCAAGCTCAGTGCTCTGAGCAGGGTAATAGTAATGGCTCCTTTCACCCTCTGTGCTCTGAGCAGGGTAATAGTAATGGCTCCTTTCACCCTCTCGTTCACCCTCTCGTTCACCCTCTCATGCTTAGTGCTTTGAGCAGGGTAATAGCTCCTTTCACCCTCTCATGCTTAGTGCTTTGAGCAGGGTAATAGCTCCTTTCACCCTCTCGTGCTTAGTGCTTTGAGCAGGGTAATAGTAATGGCTCCTTTCACCCTCTTGTGCTTAGTGCTCTGAGCAGGGTAATAGTAATGGCTCCTTTTACCGTCTCGTACTCTGAGCAGGGTGATAGTAATGGCTCCTTTCACCCTCTCAAGCTCAGTTCCAGAGCAGGGTAATAGTAATAGCTCCTTTCACCCTCTCGTGCTTAGTGCTCTGAGCAGGGTAATAGTAATGGCTCCTTTCACCCTCTTGTGCTTAGTGCTCTGAGCAGGGTAATAGTAATGGCTCCTTTTACCGTCTCGTGCTCTGAGCAGGGTGATGGTAATCGCTCCTTTCACCCTCTCAAGCTCAGTTCCAGAGCAGGGTAATAGTATTGGCTCCTTTCACCCTCTCAAGCTCAGTGCTCTGAGCAGGGTAATAGTAATGGCTCCTTTCACCCTCTCATGCTCAGTGCTCTGAGCAGGGTAATAGTAATGGCTCCTTTCACCCTCTCATGCTCAGTGCTCTGAGCAGGGTAATAGTAATGGCTCCTTTCACCCTCTCGAGCTCAGTGCTCTGAGCAGGGTTATAGTAATGGCTCCTTTTACCCTCTCATGCTCTGTGCTCTGAGCAGGGTAATAATAGTAATGGCTTGTGAACCTTCTTTGATTGCAGTTTTAAGTCTAGAGAGTTTAAATTGTTAAGCACCTGTCATATGCTTGCATAGTAGAATGCTCCATAACAACTGAGAATTTCTTTCATATAATATTGAATTATTTTATATTTTTATTTTTTGTTATTATTTCCCTCAGGTTGCAACTTTCATTTTGCAAAAGATTCTGCTGGATGAAACTGGCTTATCTTACATCTGTCAGACCTATGAAAGATTCTCACATGTGGCCATGATTCTAGTAAGTATTAATTTGTCTTTTTAGATTAAAAGGTATGAAGAATGAATGTTTTACAGTCTGTGGGCATGTTAAGACAAGGTTAGCAATGCTAAGGCAAGGTTAGTTATGCTAAGGCAAGGTTAGCATTCTTGTTTTCAAAATTGTAACAGCAAATATTCCAACAAAAGTTATCAATAACCGTCCATTGATAGCTTTTTCAAGTTTTGAATGTGCAAATATTTTTGATGTGTTAATATGAAGTTGGTACATGGTTTTTGTGCAACTTTTTTTTCTGCAGTATTTTGCTTTCTTCTTCTTTAACATTTGTCAGAGAGGTCAGAAATATGATTTTAAGTGGCCGTCGGTAAAATATCGACTTTTCTTTAATTTGGTTTTCTTCATCCATCAGGGGAAAATGGTGCTTGCGCTTGCCAAAGAACCATCAGCAAGGTTATTAAAACATGTTGTCAGATGTTACCTGAGATTATCAGACAATCAAAGGTAAGAATTTATTTTTATTTTTGTACCCTTTGAAAGGAGTTTCTAGAACTATGCCAATTTTTTTTTGTCATAAGAACCACCTCGTGAGCCATTTATAACTGGCTTTGTGGGGACTCCCTGTTATATGTTATAACCTACTGTAAATATACAAAGAAAGAATTAAATCAAAGAAATGAAGATCTTTGATATAGGATAAGATGTTGCCCCTTTCTTGAAAAAATTGTGAGATATTTATGAAATGGAAGTGAGGCAAAGCAAGACTGTATGACTGGCATCAATTATCTTTTCTGCACATCATTCCAACCAGGATTGTTTGTTTTCTTTCTTTAATTTCACTCACTCTTATTTTTGTTTGCCGTTTGATTTTGATTCTATTTATAAGAGCACTTCTTGATTCTAAACTTTTGGCAATGTAGGCACAAATTGCTGCCATTAGGTGAATTGTAGGGGGAAATGACCTCCATGGTATATTTTATTTCAGTAAAAGTCTTTTCTGATCAGCATTTTTTTTTACCATGAGTTTTTGTTTGTTTTCTTCCTTTAATTTTGCTCTTTTTTTGTTTTTAGTTAGGTGTTAATTCTAAATGTAGTAATTTGTTTAAAAAGGGCAGTTCTTGATCCTTGCCTCTCAGCAAAGGAAGACAATTTGTGTTAGTTATCATTAGGTGAAGGGTAGGGGAAAATTTTTACTGTGGTGCAAGCATCTTTGACCGTGCAACCAATGGCATAGTTATATGCATGCAGTATGGTGTCAAGTAGATATTATGGAGTTTAGAAGGGAGCTAGTTTATAGAATTATTTATCCAGTAATAGCATCTGAGCTTGGTAAGTTCATCTTTCCTGTATTGGATGAAACACATCGAAACATGGAAGTGTGTTTTGATGTCATGAACAACTTTTTCAGTGAATCTTCTTTTAATGTTTTCGCTTCAGAGCAAGAGGTGCCTTGAGACAGTGCTTACCAGACCAGCTCAAAGATTCAACATTTGCCAACGTTTTGAAAGATGACACCTCCACCAAAAGATGGTTGGCCCAGCTGATTAAAAATTTGTCAGAGACGAGCCTCCCCGATCAACAGGGCATCCCACTTCCTCCTCCGCAAGTGTGAAGTAAGGAAGTTTCTATTAATTGAAACCTGTGACTGTTCGTTGTTTGGCCCAGAACGGCTTGTACAGAGATTCTTTGGAGCGGTTTGTAATTATCATTGAATGAAGACATCTCTATGCAATGCAAGTGAGTTTGGCAATGGAGATAAGAAGTGTTGTGGGATATATTCCGCTATGAGTAGTGGTTGCATAGACAGGGGAATACTATCATTGCTGAGTGTTGGTGATTTGTGTCATTAGCAAGCTTCTTAGCCAAAGCAGATATACACCAGAAGATGCAAAGTATCATTCAATACTGTGGGATGGATGTGTGGTATTATCTTTTAATGAACTGATTTTGAACTATTGTGTACATTACATACTGGAAATGTCAAGGGCAAGCTAGAAATGACTTTTCTGATGATTACTGTACAGGAAGCTATTAATTTTGTATCAGAGCCTCGGAACTTGGCACGAGTCCTCAGTATGTTTTAAGATTTGTCAACTGAAAGTGTGATGGCCTTTTGATATATTTAAAGTAGATATAAAGTCTGACATAATCCTTATTTCATATAATAAAATTAAAAATAACACATTTTTCTGACACAAGTTTCATACCCCTTTAAGCAATCTAACAATTTTTATAATTGTTAAAAACTCTACTAAATAGTACTATAGAGCTGCCATTTTAATTTTAAAATTTGCATATGATGTCATCAGCCCAGCAGGATGTTGGAATGCTTTGTATTTCTTTAGAATCTACCTCAAGATTTTAGATTATAAGAAATTTTGTTTCTTATGTAAGGGTCAAGGAATTTTTGTGTACACATGAAATTAACAAAACATTCTGTTTAAGCTTTGTCACATCATTTTGGAATAAAAACTGTAATCACATTTATAAAGAAATAAATTAAATTCCTTATGTCCCTATAGGGGAAATTATGTCATGCACAATATTTCAATACAGAATTGAACAAAATGGCAGCCTCCATGTGTCAACTTCAAACATGAACAACTTTAGATAGAAATAAGATTTTGACTTGCTGTTCTTGGTAGTTGATTCAAGATTTGTATCCTCTATCATATGAAATAATGATTGTATCAGACTTTTTCTCTTTTAAAGAAAATGCAATATTGCTAACCTTGGGCATTGCAGTGTGTGCTTCAAGGACTGTTTCTGTGGTTACACATGTATTTCATATGATAGTGGACGATTAAAGAAAACAATTCATAAAAAAACAAAAATGCCAATAACTTACAGAGTTGGAATTAATCATCAAATTTCCCACGGTATTGGATAAAGGTGTTGAAAATCTTTACGAAAAATCATGACAGAAATAATATTGATGTAGTAAATGCATCTTTATATGCTGCCCCCTTTCGCAATTTAATGTACTATTCATCGCACAATTACACGAGGGTATTTTTAGAGCACATATTTACCATTAATACTGTTGCTTATTTAAGAAATCTTTTTTTAATGAAAATGATTCATTCTTTCAGCGAATACCCATTTTCCCACTGTTTTAATCGCTGGAACAGTAGATTTTTTCAGCTCTGATAACTTAGTTCTACAAGTTGTTCAATTTCAAAACGCTGATAGAATTTTGTACAAATGACATTCCCCAAAGTATGTTTATTCTATCAAAACATGTTCATATAAAATAGAAATTATTCAATAAATGAGTAATTGTCAATTCATGTTCAAATGAAAAAAGTCAGCCCCATATACATACAATTTAAAAATATTTCTTATATGTTAGTAAGAGGTAATTTATTTTCAAAGATGTAAATAAAATTAATAGTTGTCATGGAAGTGTTTATATGACATCTTATTATTGAATTAGACTTACTACACTAGTCACTTTTAGACACTTTGGTGGAATTCTTGAAGTTCAATTTCATAAAGGAACATGATATCAATGTCCAGTAGCCTATCATGTCAATATGTTTCTGTAATTGTTGTTTATCATATGGACTGTTGTTTGACCACAGGAGTAATCCTTTAAAGGATTAGGTCAGTGGTCAAGCATGTCCATCTTATATAAAAGAGGACTTTAAAGAAACCAAATGGTTAGAAAGCAATGCAAAATCTTATTCCATTAAGGAAATATTCAAGTTTAAAGTTTGGTATTATTTCTGTAGAAACAACTGATATCAGACTAGTTGTGATGTCACAGCCTCAGCTTCCTCAGTCATGTATTTTAAAGAAATTTTATTTAATTTGTTACTATTTAAATTATTTTTCCTCAAACTTTCTTTAGGTGGTATATTATAAACATATAATAGATATATATTTGACATATCCCATGGTTTTAAGCCACAAAGTCACAGGACAAAATTTGAGAAAATACATAAAGACTTTAAGGAATTTGAGGCTATGACATCACAAGTAGTCTGATTTCAGTCATTTCTACAAAAATGATACCAAATTTTAAACTTTAATATCTCCTTAACGGAATAAGATTTTCCAATGCTTTCTTCACCATTTTGTTTCTTTTGAAGTCCTCTTTCATATAAGATAAACATGCTTGACTACTGAAATAATCCTTGAAGCTTCAAGCATGGTTTTTCTGTAATTACCTATGCAAGTAATATGTTTTTGAGTGGGGTCATAATTCTTGGAAATTTTCACAGATACCGTTACTGTCAATCAGCCATCATGATATATTTTTAATTGATTAATATAAGAAAACAGAGGGTCGAGACAATTTTATCACTTTTTTGCAAATGGTCTCTAATAAAAAGGATCAGAAATTAATCATAAGACAACTAATTCTAATTAGGTGTTCTGTCCTTGTTTTTTTTCAGGCAGTTTTAGAATTCAATTTGCAAATATTACCTCAAAGTATATGTGGTTCTTCTGAGATGATTAGTTCTTAAAAGGTAAACAGTTGAGAATGAATGAATGCCATTTCTGTGTACAAATATCCATCTGAATTTTCAGAAGGGATTTTATTTGTTAGCAGGATATTTTCTCTGGACAACCCAAATAAGATGATGAAGCAGACATGCGAGTGATGATTTATACAAGTAGCTAAAATGATCAATTTTTTCATCAAAATAGCCAGGTATTGTCAATTATGCAGAAAATAGGTGAAATTAGCTTGGAAAATAGCTGCAATCAGCAAACTAGCTGAAGTCTCACATTCTGAAATGGATTATGCAGAAAATAAGTGAAATTTGCTTGGAAAATAGCTGCAATCAGCAAACTAGCTGAAGTCTCACATTCTGAAATGGATTATGCAGAAAATAGGTGAAATTAGCTTGGAAAATAGGTGAAATTAGCTGCAATCGGCTAAATAGCTGAAATCTTACATGCTGAAATTGATCAATTTTTTTATCAAAATAGCTAAGTATTGTCAATTATGCAGGAAATAGGTGAAATCAGCTTGGAAAGTAATAAAGGTCTACTTGCCTGCGAACAGTATCTTAGTAAAGTATTCTGGGCTTGACTCTCCATTTGTAAGGTTGCTTGCAATGCTTAAATTCCCCTCCCCCCTTTACGAATTGTGCATAGGTTGGGATCGTGGGGTGGGTGCCAGAGTATGCTTATGTAACAAGTTTTAACAGCTACGATTGTCCAATAAAATCCACCAAGAAGTAGTGCTGTCATGACATGTCGATTATCAAAATATCTTTTTTCCTACAACATGAAATATGCCTCTCGTGACATATCACGATACCAAAAACTAATACTCAACTAAGAAACTTTGGTGCAACTAGGCTAGGCTACTTCGTACATCACAATTGTAACGTTAGTATTAAATCTAAAAGTCCATTTAGGCACAGGCTGATTATTGAAGGGTCCTCCGTCTTTCAAGCAGCAGTGTTAGGCTTTTTCCGCTTCAGTGACTTGGTGCGCTGCCAACCGGGACCATGCTGCATATATTTTCGAGTTGGCACACTTGTCGCGGGTTGAATAACCCTTACTCTACCAGCACTTTTTTGAAAAAGTGCCTGGGAGGCGGAGTCAAAGACGGGGCACCCAAAACGGCGATAATATCGCCACGTGTACCAAGTATCCACAGAAATATTATGAAGTGGAAATAATGAGAAATGTTGGGATTGTTTTAGTTCTTGATTTAAAAATCATGTGGAACCGTTGGAAGACCTTGCATATTAAGATGTACAAATACTTCAGCAAAGTCAGCTGTATTTTAAACCATTCTTTTAAAGATTTACAAGTAAATTTTCACCTGTAATTTTACCAGTTACACTCACACCACCAACTTTTATTAATTGACTTTTTCCATTTTAATTTTTGTGATTTGTTTTACAAAGATAACATCAGCTGTTACGATCAGAAAATAAAATGTGAAGATTGATCTGGTTTTTATTGTGTTTTTACTAAGTCCAAAATGAAATTTTGTTTTAATTTCTTACATGAATACTGTAAGCATTTTCACAAACAGCACGAGGAGATGTTGGAAATGTTTTATAAAGAAACACTCAGCTTGAGAAGTGAGGTTTTAGTTTTCTGCGATCCAACTAGTTGGATGACAAATCAATTTAGCAGAAAAGTAACATGCACAACAACAACTAACAAATTCAGCTTTTGCTAAGATATTTCAAAATCTTTTTTAAGATGCAAGACAAGATGAAAATGATATTTCGTTCAATTGGGACTATAAAGACAATGAGATTGGATCTTCAACAAAGTTTATAACTGAATACAATAAGGACTTTAACAAGCAGAACAATAAGATGGAAGCATTTTGAAATATCAGAATACTTAGCCCAAAGAGTGAATACATATTATTTGGGGGTACTTAAAATAATCAATACTTATCTTTTCCCCAATGGTAATGTGTGTCTAAAACAGGAGTATTCAAAGTCAACTGTAGCCGAAAACATCCAGTGCTTATCATTATTTAAAAATTAATGTTCTGGCATCGTGTTTATGTTCTCCTATAATGCCCTGGTCAAATGACTTTGGCTGAGTGAAATGACCCGACTTCAGGATGGCCATTCTGAGGGCAAATTCATTTGACCAGAGCATTATAGGAGAATATAAACACGATGCCAGAATATTAATCTTTTTATAAAATGTCAATCAATTTTACTCTAAATGTCCTCAACAATTTAGATATCGATTTTTAAAATAAAACAACCTTTATTTTCAGACATGTGAGTGAGGTATAAAAAAAAGAAGCTGAAAATAAAGATCATTGAATTGCTGACGCCAAAGACGTCAAGCGCGAGTGCATGCTCTGCTGGAATCCATGCGGCATGGGGTCTACGGGTCCGCTTAAGGGTAAAATATGTCATTCCTATGGCCAAAAATATACCTTCAGAGTAAGGAAATTTCTCAAAGCACATTTCCAATTTGTAATGAAAACCTTGATTTAAATCAAGAAACATACCAGTGATAACAGTAAACCTGTTTCTAACATTAACTGTATAACAACTCTAATGCACAGACTTTAAGATTCAAGTATACACCTGTTTGTGCAAGGCTTCCGAAACATAGTGAAGAGATTTGCACCCCCGACCTCTGTAATTTATTTCATTTTAGCATGCTGTACAATAAGCTTTTCCAGGACGGTCAAGCTTTTCAATGAAGTCTTCCACTTTGACACCATTAATGTTCCTATCAACCCAGTCCCATCTCCATGCATTGATCACGTTTTGATACTTTTGATCCTTTTTTAAGAAAGTTTCTGGATTTGGAATCCATTATGATGGAATAATTGCCATGAATTTCCTTCAGTTTCACACGGTGCGATTTGATCGGTAACAAATAAATGCACATTCGTATACACACACGGTACTATAGCATACATTGTTGGTATTAAAACAACAATGTCTTGTTGTAGTTATAGGGCCTACAGCCAGCTTGTACAAGAGCGATACAACAAATCTGCTTCATGTTAGTGTTGTATCGCAATGCTGATTACTGATTGGCTGTAACCATTGTTTTCACAAACCTCTAGGGCTATTGATAGAGTTTTGCTGATAGTTACGGCAGTATATTTTAAGTATATTTTAGTCAAAAGATCAGTGGAGCAGAATAGCGTAAAACTATAACTAGCAGAATTATACGATTGGAATAGCGGAAATCTGCTAAATAGCTGAAATCTCACCTGTCTGCATTTTGAAAACTTTTGAACAACAAACCTATCAATAAAATGAACTATTCTATTGAATACAAATCGAACAGCAATTAAGCATCAAATCAAAATATCATTGAATACATATAAATTGGCTTTTTAATACTAAATTGTATAGAAAAGTACATAATTAATTGAAACAGTATTAATCATTACCATAAAAACAAAAGAATGGAACAAATTATTGGAACATTTTTTAAAAACTAATTGCTAACAATTAAGCATATATTCATTAAATATTGTAAATTCTTGGAATGCATTACAACAATTTTAGCCTTGGTGATTAAATAACCAATCAATTTACACAGGCTGCAGCTATTGTGATAAACAATGCTTTGTCAAGGTCAATACACTCTTTTACAGTTTCAGTCAGGTCAAGCACACAACGGGTAAATTCAAGTTGCGAGTAAACAACGAGCTCACAACACAATACGCTCTTAATTTGTGTAGTATTATTGTGCATCGTTTAGAAATACAAACATTTTACATCGTGCAAGAACAATAGAAATTTTGTTTGTTTACTTGCATGCTGTATGTACATTGGTGCGTTTTTGTATCGCGTGTTTTGTGAGCATATAAACGCACCATGATCATATGAATGCACCATCGTGCGTCCTACTTCCGTTGAGGTTAATAGTTTACTTAATCAAATTCGAACAAAAAATAGTCATGCGTTCAAACACAACTACTGCGTCTTATTGCAAATGCAAATTTAAAATCCCTCTCCTAAGATAAGGTGAATCAGTCAGTGGAATACATTCTCACCCAAGAACTATCCAGGACATTCCACGCATATAATGCCAGTTGTCATGGTCGAAACAAGGCGGATTTCTATAACAAGCTACATAGACATTTTATGAATAATATTGTATCGTATATTGGATGAAACTAAAACATTAATGTTCTGGGCAAATGAGTATAGCTTTATGTCAGCAATATGTAAATTAGGACAAAGTTGCAAAAACAAACTCCTCCCTCTTTAACCATGTACTCCTTCAATTGTAGCTAAAGGGGCATTACCCCATTTGATTGACATAAAAGCAAAATAGAGAAAACAATGATGAAGAAATGAAGACTTTATTTTCCTCCAGACTACAAAAAAATATGAAACAAAAACTTAATCAAACATTTAAGTATAGCAAAATAATATCACTAACTGATCATTTCTCTATGAAATAATTTGAATATTGTTTTAAGTCTGTGCTTTGAAATTTTTCAAATTACAATAAAAAGCCAATAAATTGGTATAAGCACCCAACTTGCCCAAATCACTTGCCTAAATTTTGCAATATCTTGGCTGATTAAAATCACCTTTTACATAGATATCTTGAAGATATCACATATATAAGTAGATCTGCAGATAAATATTTTCAAAAAGTATTTCACAAAACTTGTTCACTTATCAGATATTAAACAACAATGTAAAAATTATCTGCAAAAGTTAAAACACAACATTGTGATTTTGTCAAAGACGTTTTTTTACATTACTTTAGTAGGTGAAAAGGAAAAAAATACATGCGTGTTAAATGAAAGATCATTTTTCAAAGAAAGAAATTCTAAAACAAATACAAAGAAAATTCCTTTTAAATATTTCGGAGTTTTTAAAGTCTTACATTGTTGTGAGTTATGAAAGTGTTGGTATACAACTTAGCTATTTGTCCATACTATTTACAAATTAACTTGTAATTAAACGTTTATTGCCGACTGAAAGTTCTTCATTCAAAATCAAAAATCTTTTTAATATAAATCTGTAGGATTATTAATATATAGCTATATCTGATAAATATTTTTTACAATTGCAAAAAATTAAAAATAATTTTCATCTTTTAGGTGTAAAATAGATCTGCCTAGTTGAAAAACGGTATGAAAATACTTTCTTCTTTTAGTATTTTCCATCCTGCACAGAATTACTCATGCAAGAAACTAAAAGAATCTCTTATTGCACAGTGACATGTGTTACTGGCAAAACGTGTTGTGATTACCTTTGCAAAATGATTATCCAAACAAAGAAACAGTTTATTCTCCTTTTGGTCAAAAAATGTCATCTGGGTTTCCGTATTGATTAATACAGTCATTTTTAAATCCCATTACAACTTTGATAGTTTCTTTCAAAATTCAAAATTTGCCTTCTTTGCAAAATGATTATTCAAGCAAAAAAACAAGTTTTATTCTTCTTTTGGTCAAAAATGTCATCTGGGTTTCTGTATTGATTAATACAGTCATTTTTAAATCCCATTGCAACTTTAATAGTTTCTTTCAAAATTCCTCGACAAGTATGATTAAGATCACTGCTCTGAAACAGGTTTTTTCATCGAAAAACGATTTTTTCATCTTTTGCAAAATACCTATTTACAAATTTTCTGAAATTTGCTGATTCTATTTTGCTTGAAATTTTCAGGATGACATGAAAATTTTGTAACAATTTGTCTATGGTACATGAGGTCCATACATCACTAGACCCCCAATGGTTTAGAGTGCATCCCACGGTGATGTGGAAGAGACCTGTTTTATAGGGAACTGGATATTCGTTAGAGGTCACCTAGTGGTAGCCAGTGATTTAGGAGGCACCCAGTGTTGTAGAGGCCAGTGTGAGGATATAGTGTCTGAGAGGGTATGCATTGTTCAAGGGGGTATCCTGTGTTTAGAGGGTAACCACTGTTTTAGACGGTACTCAGTACTTACTTATGAATACTCAAATAACATCACTGTGCAAAAGTCTCAACTATCAGTTGCGCAATATCTCCCGAATCAGAAGATTCCTTGATATGGACACATGTCACCTTGTCGTCCGATCACTGATTCTCTCAAGGCTTGACTATGGAAATGCCCTATTGTTTGGATCCAACTCAACCGATATTCAGAGACTACAACGGATACAGAACTGAGCGGCTAAGCTTGTCTGCCGTGCTACAAAGCGAGATCATGCCACACCTTACCTTAAGGAACTGTACTGGCTCCCAGTCAGGGAGAGGATCAATTCTAAGATCTTGGTCTATGTGTATAAATGCCTCCGGGCCATGGTACATCACCTGGTTACCTATCATCCTGCCTTTCTTCCCACCAGCCCTCACGCTCAAACCTTCGCTCATTACTTGACGTAACTTGCCTCATGGAACCGAACTCTTTTAAGCTGCTCAAGTCTGCATCAAATCGCACCTTTTCTCATTTTGCTCCAAAAAACTGGAATGCACTCACTGTTTCCATCAGAGAATCTGACTCTTTAGGCAAATTCAAAAAGTGTTTGAAGTTTTATTTGTATCCAATCTAATGTTGTTTTTTTCTACCGCTGTATTTTCATATTATGTTATGTTTTATTTGTACTTTGTTGTTATTATGTTTCTCCATATGCGCTGCGTTCTTAATGTAGTGGCGCTCTATAAATGCCTTATATGTATGTATGTATGTATGTATGAGGGCACCCAATGCTTTGAAGGGTACCCGATGCTGTAAAGGGTACCAAAGGCACCTGATATTGTGAAGGTCATCCAGTGTCCTAGAGGGTACCCAGTATTTTAGGGGCTGGAAAGTGTTATGAACAGGATACAGTGCTTCAGAAGACATCTTGTTCTTCAGAAGGCACCCACTACTTTATCTTTATATGTATACATGATATCCATCTTCTTTGGCTTTGATGACCTGACCAAATGGTTCTTCCTTGGACTAAACAGGCCCAGTTTAATTTTTGTGGGTGTATAAGGTTCCATGATGTCCCAGACGTGCGGGTTGCTGACATTCACCTCCAGGAGACTAGCCGCTTTCATGTGGCCTATTAAAGATATCAACAAAATGAAACAGATAGTGTGAAGAACTGCACAAGTCTCATTAACTTTGATCAAATGAAATATCATAACGATTGTTTTATGCATACAAGATGGTATGTTCGACCACAAAGTACTGTATGTTCTAAAAGTTGACACCAAAACCTGCAGAAAGTTGACACCAAAACCTGCAGAAAGTTGACACCAAAACCTGCAGAAAGTTGACACCAAAACCTGCAGAAAGTTGACACCAAAACCTGCAGCCTATCATTGATTTTGTGCACATCTAGAATGTCTGGTCAAGTACGGATTTACTACCTGTGTTTACACTCACCAATATAGTCAAGAAGTGTGGCATGGTGAACTACAAGATCATGTCTTACTTATAATTTAAGCCAGCTAATGCAACAATAATTGAAATTTATGGTTACGAATGCTATGGTAGGTTTAAGTAGTATAGAATGAAAGTTTTAGCCAAAGTTTTGGTTCTGATGTGATAGCATCATGAACCTATGCAATCATGATGGCGTATGTGTGGGTGTATGTGCAGAGGTTGCATTAATAATTTTTTGTGTAGCGTATTTGGTTATGACAAGCCCTTGATTTTGGGCATATTTTGTATCTACCATCGTATGTACAGGGCACTGCGTAATGTACAGGGCACTGGGTAATGTACAGGGCACTGCGTAATGTACAGGGCACTGCGTAATGTACAGGGCACTGCGTAATGTACAGGGCACTGCGTAATGTACAGGGCACTGCATAATGTACAGGGCACTGCATAATGTACAGGGCACTGCGTAATGTACAGGGCACTGCTTAATATACAGGGCACTGCGTAATGTACAGGGCACTGCATAATGTACAGGGCACTGCGTAATGTACCGGGCACTGCGTAATGTACCGGGCACTGCATAATGTACCGGGCACTGCGTAATGTACCGGGCACTGCGTAATGTACCGGGCACTGCGTAATGTACGGGGCACTGCGTAATGTACGGGGCACTGCGTAATGTACGGGGCACTGCGTAATGTACGGGGCACTGCGTAATGTACGGGGCACTGCGTAATGTACGGGGCACTGCGTAATGTACGGGGCACTGCGTAATGTACCGGGCACTGCGTAATGTACAGGGCACTGCGTAATGTACAGGGCACTGGGTAATGTACAGGGCACTGGGTAATGTACAGGGCACTGCGTAATGTACAGGGCACTGTGTAATGTACAGGGCACTGCGTAATGTACAGGGCACTGCATAATGTACAGGGCACTGCGCCTAGTGAAGCTTGCAACATTTGTCACGCTCCAGGCTTGCTTTTACACATACAACGCAATACAGGAGAAAGTAGAATCTTAGCTAATGATATCGTTGACAATTGACAGCCTGCATTCAAAACAACATCAAAACTTTCATGAATATACTGACTATTTATACTGGCCTATGTGTTTATGTACAGTACTTGTACGGATGTTTGAATCATTAAAAATGAGTAATTAAAAATCATTTTTGGGTGAAATAAAACTTTCAATCGCATCAGAGAGATAAGATTTTCATGATTTTTATTCAAGTTAATTAAAACCTCTGGCATAAAATTTCACGTTATTTCTAAATTTTATGACGCAGGTACAACATGTTTCGTAAGAAATTTTAGCCATAGCATACTATACGACAAATTTGTTGTTAACACAAAGGCTGTGAAGTGTGTTTGTGACACCCAGTGCGTAAACATGATATCTCAAATATGATACATTGGATTCATGGCATATGTGATACACAGATAGCCCATGGTCCATAGATGTGCCCATATATTTGCAAGTATGATGATAGGTAATTGATTGTCACTGAAGGTGGTACCGTACAGTTTGACTGGTAATTATTGTAAATTATGTAACTATCTGAGAGTGGCAGAGCAGTTGCTATGTGTAAGCACAGGTGGAATTTAGGTGTGGTCAATCAAAGTGACCATTGACCAACAGGTGCTGTGATCTTTTGTTTTTATATTAAGTTTATCTACGGGATGACTTTTGATTGATTAATGTTCATGTTTTTGTATTATAAAGTGATGAGAGAAAAAAGGGAGTTGGAAGATAAAACGTTTGCTTTGTTTGTGTTTTACTAAGTTTGTTGTATCTTGCTAAGATATCCCTGCCCGTCATATTTGACCGACCTCCCAAAATAATTTGGTGTTTGCAAGTTTAGTTTAGAGGTATACTGCCCTCATTTTCAGATTTCACTGGAAAAGGTGATGGTGGTATGACAATATACTCAATTCATGTCATATGTGGTATACACAAATAGCTCATGGTCTGTAGGTGTGCCCTATATTTTGTGATGGTGATATGTTAATGAGTAGATTGGCTTAATGTAAAAATCTTGAAATGCTCATATTTTAACAACTACATGTCTGTTTTGTTTCATATTTGGTATAATAATGTTTGCTGTTGTGTTTATATTCATGGTCTAAAAATGTTGAATTTATTAATATGCATAGTGGGCGGGGCTTAATATGATTTTGTCTAAAGAAACTTGTAAACACATTATCTCAAGAATAATTAACTGGATTCATGTCATACGTGGTACACAGATAGCTTATGGTGTGTGGATATGCCTTATTCTTTTTGGTGGGGATGTCATGCATGTTAATGAGTAGGTAGGGTTTAATGTAACAAAATCTTGAAATGCTCATGTTTTAACAACTTGTTTTGCTTCATATTTGGTATAATTACAGTTATCTTGTTAGCTATCATCTTTGAAAAAATACTTGAGACAATCACTTATTATTTAAAAATAGAAATATATCCAAATATACAATCAATAAAATACCCCCCCCCAACCCCTTTAAATGTTGGACCAGAATTTTCTGCATTACCTTTTTTTAAATGAACGGTGTAAGTCAACTATATATATGCCAACATTGAATGGGAGAGGTGGGGGAGGGGAGCGGATGTTTGGCGTTGGGGAGAAGGGTGAAGAGGTGAAAATGATTTAAAAATCATGCTCTTAACGTCATCTATAAATAAACATTCCCCATGGTCTACAATAACCCAATAGATATTTATACGAAAAATAAAGAAGCAATTTTGACAACAGATCTTACAGAAAACACAATTGAATACTACATGTCTCAAGGAATTTAGTCCAAGATTGTAGTTTGTACATGTTCATCGTATAAAAATGTTGAATTTCAGTTATAAGCATAGTGGGTGGGGGCTTCATATTATTTTGCCAAAGGAAAAAATCCATATTGTGCATCGGAACCTCAAAACCTGGTTTTTTGTTTCTTGATGCAGGGAGTTATAAACGGACAAAGAAAACGATAATGATGGCCTTGAGTTTCCACCCCACATAACAACACACCACCATATGTAGACTACAGAACCTGTAGTATAGGCCGACAAGTGGCAAAGATATTTTCATTTTTTATCCTGTTTATGTCGTGACATTGTATTTGATGGCCAATATCCTGCTCGATTACGCTTTAATATAAACATGCAATCTGGTTTAAAATGTTAACATTAACCATTAGGTCATTCGCAAATGCTGACAACTATTATAAATGGCCTTAAAATTGGATCAACACTGAAGTTAAATATTCTCTATCTGTTATTATTTTCCATTTCAAACTCCCTCGACTTCCTGTCTGATAAATCCAGATATATAATCAAACTAATAACCACTATTAGTTATTTTGAAGCATGCTGACGTTGAAAAAGGCCTTTATTTAGTTCAGTGGTGGAACATGCCCACCTTAAATGCAGAGGACAATAAAGGAAACAAAAATGGTGAAAACATTTGTTCCATTGGATTTGTGTAGAAATAAGGCTCAAATCAGATTAATAGTGATGTCACACCCTAAAAATTCTTAAATATTTTGCATGAAATACTTTGAAATTTTATGACTTACAACCACTGGGTGTCAGGAAAGTTTTGAAACAGTGTCTAGGAAAGCAGCTTTGATTTACCATAACAGAGTTATATTTTTCAATAAAATGCATTAACAATTGTTAATAAAGTTAGTACTAGTATGCAACACCACACTACTACTAGAAATACGTCATTTTCATAATCTCTTTATAACTCTTCATTCACCTTCACCTATCCTCCGCGTGCCTGGTGGCAAGTTCTCCATTCATTCCTGTTGGTTGCCTTAGCTCAGGATTCTGCCCGTCCTCCATTCTGTTTCTACTAACTCTTGATTGAAGAACTATTTTGTTCTTAATTTTAGAGGAAAAGTAATGAGAAGCAACTTCGTACAAATAAAAAATAAACCAATAAGTTAATGTAGTCATAACCATTAACTCCCTATATTTGCCTCTACATACCTGCACTGACAGCACAGTCAATGGGTAGTATCCCATGTATGTTAGCCAAGGTAGAATCAGCACCTATCAAGAGAAGTATTAAACTCTTGAAACAGACAGTCAAAACTTCAATGTAATCACATGTGTTCAAGCTGATGTATGGTATAATGCAAAACCGTTTCTGGATTACGTTTCAAATTCCTGCAACACCAGATCGCATAGTCATATAAGATTAAAGGATTAGTTTAGGGGTCAAGGAAGTCTATCATATATGAAAGGACATCAAAAGAAACAAAATAGTGAAAAAAGCATTCAAAATTCTTAATCAGTTAAGGAGATATTCAAGTTTAAAGTTTGGTATCATTTGTGTAGAAACGACTAAAATCAGACTAGTTGTGATGTCATAGCCTCTAATTCCTTCAAGTCTATGTATTCTAGTCCTCTTTTATCCTTCGACTTTGTGGCTGAAAAAACCATGGGATATGTCAAAAAAGTAGTAAAACTGAATCTAGGAAGGGTATTTATAATATACCACCTAAAGAAAATTCCAGAGAAAATAATTCAAATAGTGAAACAGTTAAATAAGCTTTCTTTAAAATGCATTAATTGTAAAGAATGTGAGGATGGAGATGCCAACTTTCTGTAGTAGACTTACTGCACCAGTCATTTCTACACAGATAAGACAGAGCTTTAAACTTAGATATCTCCTTAACAGAATAAGATTTTTGAACGCTTTCTTCACCATTTTGTTTCTTTTGATTTTGAAGTCCTCTTTCATATAAGATGGACATGCTTGACCCCTGAACTAATCCTTTAAATATCTCCTTGACGTAATAAGATTTGTAAATGCTTTCTTCACCATTTTGTTTCTTCTAAAGTCCTTTTTCATATAAGATGGACTTGCTTGACCCCTGAACTAATCCTTTAAATATCTCCTCAACGGAAAAAGATTTTGACACTTTCTTCACCATTTTGGTTCTTTTAAAGTCCTCTTTCATATAAGATGGACTTGCTTGACCACTGAACTTATCCTTTAACATATGTGAGCATATGCTGCTTTTATATGTGACTATATGCTTAACATATTCTCATATATGCACGCATTATATGAAATACCTCTCACCTCGTGGGAGGGAGGGGGATCTTTATCATGTGGATGAATAAGTTATATTCATTTCCTGAAACATTTTACTTGATACAAAATTTATAAAATTTGATGGTCTAGGAGACCATCAAAGTGGCAGTGTTAGCCAATTTTTCCAATAGCGACCAAGACATTATTTTCTTATCTTCAGATTTAACTAAATAAACCTTTATAGAATTATGATGTACCTATTTAGATCAAACTCATAAATCCAAATTACTTTAATAGAATGGTAAATACCGTCATAGTTCACAATGCCTATGCAAATTGACTCCCATGTCATATAACCAAGCCATGTGAAAATGGCATCTTACACTAAGTTCCAAATGATATCCAATGTCTCACATGGCATCCCACCCCATATCCCACATGACATCCCACCCCATGTCCCACATGACATCCCACCCCATGTCCCACATGACATCCCACCCCATGTCCCATATGATATCCCACCCCATGTCCCACATGACATCCCACCCCATGTCCCACATGACATCCCACCCCATGTCCCACATGACATCCCACCCCATGCCCCACATAACATCCCACCCCATGTCCCACATGACATCCCACCCCATGTCCCACATGACATCCCACCCCATGTCCCACATGACATCCCACCCCATATCCACATGACATTCCATCCCATCCATTATCCCACATGGCATATTGCACCATATCTCCAACATGGCATCCCACCCCACGTCCCATATGACATCCCATCCCATCCCTTGTCCCATGTGGCATTCCTTCATATGTCCCACATGGCATCCCATCCTATGACCCACATGGCATCCCAGCCTATGTCACACATGGATCCCATCCCATGTGCCAAATGACATCCCACTTCATGTCACACACGACAGCCCATC